>LNAC01000554.1:1549-60118 GCA_002007465.1 Ailurus styani
TTTTTTTTTTTTTTTTAAAGATTTTATTTATTTATTTGACACAGAGAGAGAGATTACAAGTAGGCAGAGAGGCAGAGGCAGGCAGAGAGACAAGGAGAGGAGGAAGCAGGCTCCCTGCCGAGCAGAGAGCCCGATGCGGGCCTCGATCCCAGGACGCTGAGATCATGACCTGAGCCGAAAGCAGAGGCTTTAACCCACTGAGCGCCCTTGTGGTGACACTTCTTACTGTCTTCATGAAGGGGGTGTCTTTGGGCTTTCCTAAGGAACATAATCAACTGGTAGTTTCTCTGACATCACAAGTAAATACATTATCATACGCCTGCCTCTCTCAGACCTTGGAACTCTCCTCTAATACTTTGCCAAGGTAGTTCTGGCATCTCCACATCATTCATTTTAGGCCAACATTGTTTCCAAGCTTCAAAGAGCTATTTCTAGTAGCACATTGGGATTGACTCCAAGTTCACTTGCCAGAATGTTAAAAATTAACTCATTACAGAGTGCTCTCCTAGAAATAGATTATCTATCATCTGGTGCTACATTCTGTCCTCCTTGATTGCATCTCAAGATGAAATCGGGAACATTCTCCAGATTCCTACCAGTACTTATTAGCCAGGCTCTGTAGTTCATTTGATCAATAATCCATTTCATCCTGCAACACAGAACTTTGCTACTTTTCTACTCAGCTTGTACTGAGATTTGATCTTAGTTATTGTCTAGAAGCAATGAGGGCAGATGGGAGCAGGACTTGAGAAGGAAAAGCATCACGTTATAAAACATCCTACTCAGGTTGGAGCATTGATGTGGCAGGTAGCTGTTCTCCCCTAGGAAAGGGTAAGGGCCTTTTTTTCTGAGCCACGGTTTCAGAAGAATCTTTGGGGTCAAGACTCCTAAGAGCATCTATCCAAATATCTCCTTCTATATTTCAGTGTCTGACTCCTCTCCTACAAGAATTCTGATTTTAGTGGAGGAGACTTGATAGCTCTGTGAAGTCAGTCTCCTCTAAAAGTCTGCTTCTCCTAGAATCAAATCTTGGCCTGATTTTCAGCATTCATCCTCTCTATCCTGTAGCTGAAGGAACTGAAGATCGTTTTGATTGTTGTTTGGAGGTCTTCAAGCTTTTACACCAAATCCCATGATGAGTGTTGGCTGACTCAAGACTATAAAGTTTCCTCCTACAGAGTTTCTGGAAGTTAACTGATTCTACAGTCTCATGTCTTTGGAACACAAGAGCAATAGACTTTCTTTCCATCCATATTCTATCCCAATCCACCTGAAGACAGTGTTAGTAATTTTGGTGTTACAGTTTGCTAGGGATGAGCTCCACCTCGTTGTTTACCAGCAATGGGGTCATTTCTACCATTCGGGTACTGAATGATTCAGTTCAAGAAGCTCGTGTTGAGAATCTGCTTCTTAGGCCATCTTTGTCTCAGCAAACTTAGGTTAGGTTTGGGCTCCCCCATAAGACCTTGAAACAAGGACTTGAGTGAAAGTAGTTCATTTGGGAAGTGAATCCAGGAAGGACCAGTAGAGGAAGTGAGGAAAAAAGAAAAGGAAGCCCGTACATGATGAGTCAGATGGAAGGTTTCCCCTGTGAGAACCAGGGGCTTCATCCCACTGGGGACTTCTGTGAGACTTCATAAAGCATGCCTCAGAATGTTGTTCCTGAGGGACAAGGAACCCAGGGTACTCATGGTACTCATCCCCCAATTCCTGCTATCATTGGTTGAGAGCCGTTCCTGGAGATATTAACTCCTAGAATTTCTCACCTACCTGCCTCATGCGTCATGTGCTGCAGAGGCCAGAGAATGCCCTCAGCGAATGAGTCAGGAATACTTATAATAAGAAGCTGAGTGGTTGGTGCTTATAGAAACAGTGAATGCCAAGACAACATCTGGACAGAACACTCAAAAACACCTGTTACAAAAGATAAAGCTCCTGTGAATATATTATGAATACCAGTGCTGCCATTTTTTTTTTTTTTAGAAAGAGAGAGAGAGAGAGCATAAGTGAGGAGGGGCAGAGGGAAAGACAGAATCCCAAGTAGACTCCATGCTCAGTGCAGAGCCTAATGCAGGGCTCTAGCTCATGACCCTGCAATCCTGACCTAAGCTGAAACCGGGTCAGACACTAATCCCACTGAGCCACCCATGCAGCCCTCAATGCTGCCATTCAATGCCATTAAAAATAGTAGCTACCCACAGCATATCAGCACCATAGCCACTGTGTAAACCAAAATAGTACCATGCATATTTTAGTTGTTCTTTGAATGTCGATGGGTGTGGTACCTTTCTTGATCATAAGATACGAGACTATATTCCTCTGCTTAACCAAGAAAATATAGATACACTGCTTGGCCTAGATGCTGATATGGACAATAGACTAATCTCAGTATAACAGTGCTGAGAAGTTCCTTTAATGATGCACATACTTTATGTTTCTCATCCCCTTTCTGAAGCAAAATTTTAGAAATGGGTCTTGAGAGCCATGGACACAGAGTCAAAGAAAAAAAAATCACAACACTAAGACACTTACAGCCTTTTCAGAAATAGGGAAACAGCATCTTTTAATGTTTTATTTTCCACTTGTGAAAATATATATAATATATATTACATGAACAGAAGAGTTCCACAGCTTGAGGCAGAGAAAGCTAGCAGAAAGGCACATATGGAGGCAGGTCTGTTCATACAGTTTTCAGTTAAAGCAACATTTAGGGCATGGTAAGGAACATTAAAACCCACAAAAGCACAGGAATCCTGTGTCCATGACTCTGAAGGGCTACATGGGAGATGACTCTTCGGTCTGTTGAAAATGGAGGTCATCTCTGGAGAAGAAAACTGTTTCTACTTAATAGGCCTGTCAGCCCAGCAGATAAGGCATTGAAATCTGGACAAAAGCACCAGAGGCAAAGTGAAAGCCAGCGCTTAACTTGACAGCGAGTCTGCTCCTCTCCCCTTTCTCTTTCAGACCTGAGGCCTTGGCTGATTTCAAGAAGCAAGTAACGGGCTGAGGCTGGCCCTGCAGAATTGTGGTTGGCTACAAGACAGAATTTTGTAACAGACTAAATATTTAACAAGCCTGTAAACACTGTGCTGATGCTGGGAGAACCATAAAAAAGAACATTGGCTATTTTTCTCTCTTAGAGGAAAGGTACCAGTGTAGATCTTTGGCTTACCACATGTGGATCCCTATCCTGACATTTACTCAAATTGGTAAGAACTGAGACATGAGACACTGGGATTATTTCCATCAGATGCCAGCAAGGAAGCCTACTAGGATTTGGCACAGCTGGAGCAGTTGACAATCTTGGGTGACGTGAGATGGGGCTTCACGATGTCTGGCTCGATGGACTCCATTAGATCACACTCGTTGGCAAGTATATGTTTCACCAGGCATCTGGAGGCTTCATCAATGTTGATATTCTCCTACAGAGGGGGGGAAAAAAGCAAACAGCTTTTCTTATCAATATTCTAAAATTATGCAGGAGCAGGGATCTATAAGTGACAAAGGACAATATTTTTTCAGCAGTTCATTTAAATACTTCTTTTATACCCTATCCAAGTATCCTCTGTCTATTCCCCTCACTCTCATTCCTTCCAAGGCCTTACTTTTTAGTCCTTCACAAAAGCAAACATACTCATTTTATCCTTTAGGAGAAATTGTATTTGGTGGGCTCACTTACTTTTAGTAGGCTGAATTTAAGTTAGAGGGTGATTTTCTTATTTTTACATATTCTTACACTATTATGTAAGACACATAAGTCTTCAGGCTGACTTAGATTCATAATTACCCTCTGCCACACACTACTTTTGCGAACTTGATAGGAAATAGGAATAATAAGACACCTCTTCTAGGGGTCAACAGTGATTTCACAAGTATTTTCTGGCTGGCTGCCTTTTGATCAAATGGTAGGAGCACACTGCTCATCACCTCTTTCATGGACATGTGACTTTCATCGGATAATGAAATGTGAGGAAAAATGACATGTCTCACTTTTGTACAGAAGTAATAAAAGGCAATGCTTAATTTGCCATGTTCTTTTCTCCCTGCTTCTGCAATCACAGAAGTGCAAAGATGGAAATTCTCTTGGCCTGAGTCTATGAATGAGGATCAAGAGGAGCCAAATATCCCATGAGGATGTATGTAGCATGAGTGAAGATTATGACCCTGTTGTTTCAAACCACTGAAATTTAGGGTCATCACTGTGATATTCCCTAGACAATCTAGATGGGTAGAACTCTTCAAAGGAAAATATGAAATCAGAAATTTGAATATGTTATTCAAGAATAAAATAAGCTTCAATTTGGGGAAAATATGGAGCAAACATTTAAATCTAAAATACATTGTTTATTGAAGTGCCTGGATGGCATAGTCAGTTAAGCAACCAACTCTTGGTTTTGGCTCAGGTCATGATCTCAGGATGGTGAGATCAAGCCTCACGCTGGGCTCTGTGCTCAGCACAGAGTTTGCTTGAGATTCTCTCTCCTTCTGCCCCTCCTCCTTGTGTGCTCTCTCTCTCTCAAATAAATTAATAAATAAATAATCCTTAAAAAAGAAAATACTTTATTCAGTTACTCTGGATTAAATTTTTCCCCCCTGCTAATCAGAAAACTGTGAAATACAGAATATTTATTGCTAGCATCCTAAACAAAAAAACCTCCATCTCCAACAAGGTTAAATCTGTAAAATTTGTTTCTTCATAGTCAATATAAAGAGATAAGGACTTTATTAAATTGTTTCACTACAAGACTTATCCAATCTGAAGTATAACTACTTACCTCTGAATTCTGTATGTATGTCAGAGTTGTTGATATATTTTGAGATCACTGCATGAAGCCATACTACATGGAAAATGTAACAGGTAGCAATGGTTTTCGAATGGTATCTATGGCTAATGGCATTAGATGTAAATATTCCTTAGCCCATTCCCCCATCCTTCAAGTCCAGTCCTGAGTTCACGTGCTAGAAAAGCTTAAGGTAATTTTTGGAGTTCCAGGAAATAGACTGATTTTTTTCTCTAATTTACAGAGCCTTAGAGAACATGCTTTTTCTAAATCTAAAACAAGGTAAAATTCTAGTTGCTTATTTTGCTTGTTTGTCACGTCATCGTTGGTGGTGGTTTTTATACCAGATCAGAATTCATGTCTCTGAGCCCTCCATTCTTCATCTATGCAGTGATATTGATAACAATTACTTAATGAAAAATTGCTTCTCCTCACAGGGGACAGTGGTCACTGGTGCTTGTACAATGTGTACAGGGTGGGTACTTCATACATACAATCTTACTTAATCCCATTTAAAGCCCTATAAGAGTTTGTTTTTTCTTACTGATTTTGTTGTAATTGTTAGGCTGGGCCTGGGGGTGACCTTGCTACTTTGGCTCACATATGTGCCTCATTCCATGGAATCCAGTCCACAGAGATCAGCCTCCTTCTGCCCTGTTTCCTACTGGGTGGGTTACTGTGCCTTCAAATCATTGCTTATGCTTGGCAAGGCTTCTGCCACTCTTCCTCTTCCTGGTGTCATGCCCGGGCGTCACACTGGAACTCTCTGCTCTCACGCAGTAATCTGATCTAGATGGGGCCTGGCCCTTTGGGAGAGACCCAGCTCAATGCCTGCTCTTGAGCCCAGTCACTTTTTATGTGACCAATTAGAAGCCTGGTCCAGGTCCTCTCCTGTCTCTAATTCCAGGTAAGTGTGAATGGGTAGCCTCACTCAGCCTTCCAAGCCTTGGCCTCATGACCCAGTGCATCTCACTGAAGAAGTCCTAAATTTGAGTGGTTTTAAGGGGCTTGCCCAGCCACTAATAAATCAACACTTGGGTTCCCATTTGGCTATTGCCTGTGTGTACGGAAGGAGACAACAAAATTTCACCTCAAACACCAAACATAGGATGTCATTATATCTGTTTGCAGATAAGAAAATTTAAGTTTAGGTAGATTAACAAGACAGGGAAACTAAAGGACTTCATAAAAACCTGCTTTGTGCTCCTTTTCCTGCTTCTGTTCTTACTATGACCTGCACCCCACCCCACTGTACACACACCTCAGGATGCACACAGTGTATGTCCTCCTTATAAGGGACAAGTTCATGATTTCTCTAGAATAGATCACATGTAAGGACGGACCAGGTGAGGATGACCAGTCGACGCTATCACATGCACACCCCAGACATCTTACAACAAGGACTCCTGGCTCCAAGGAATGACAGCTGGGCCCTTATCTCTGTTCTAAACAGGTCCTGGGTGCTTAAGAGGGCACGTACACTAGACCACTGACCCCAATATAAACCCCCAGACCTGAACAAAGACGAGACTCATGCTCCTTTCTTTTCCGAGTCTCCTGGACACTCTGTCTATATCTGTTCTCTCTATATCTTCAGTAAACACTGCTCTCACCCCCTGCTGGCTCATATTTGATTTCCATCCTATGCACAGCCAAAGACCCTCTGGGCTAGTCCTGAAGGACCCTCTCTGGGTCCCCAGACCTGGCCTGCCAGCATCATTAAGAAACTTCCCATGATCACACAGTGGCTGGGTTGGGGCCTGAACTCACACCTACGTCTTTCTGACATCAAAGCGTGGCTCTTACTATGCTATACTCCTTTCCAAGATTGTTTTGAAGATCAAGTGCAATAACAAATAAAAGTTCTTACCACAGTGTTAGGTCCAGCAGGTGCTAAATAAATCTTAGTTCCTTTCTCTTTCATACAGTAGAAGAAAAACACGTGTATGTGGTAGGAAAAATACGTTTTATGCATTAAAAAGGGCCCCCCCTTCACATACAATGTTAAGTTAAACTGGTCAGTAGTATTCTTTAAACCTCCACTCCTATATTAGCATGCCATTTAAGTAGGGTTTCTTTCTTCAATGTGCAAATTGGCAAAATCTACTAATGAGGTGAGTGAAATGCGAATGTGGACAAATCTATGAAAATTCATCAGCATTACAAGAAAGACAACAAACACCTAAGCCCAATTAGCGGTAGCCTCGCAGGAATGTTCTAGTAAAAGAGAAGACAATGCTGCTGAAGTTGTTTGTGACGTTTAACACACCTAGTTGAGACTAACTGGTGTCAGGGCCAGGACATGGGACCATGGGGATGGGTCTGTCAACAAAGGAAACCACCAGAGCCATGGAGTGGTAACGTGGCAGCCCATGAGGGCTGAGCAACATTCATTTGCCCATTCAACTGATACTATTCAGATTCCCACTAAGTAGTAGACATACAAAGAAAAAGGTGATAAAATAAGTCCCATCCTTAATTGAGCTTAAACACTAGCAAGGTTTGTGTAAACAGCAGAGGTACACAATGAGGTTGGAAAGGGCATCAGGCGCTAGATCGCTGTAGAGTCTTGAATGCTAAGGGGGCCAGGTAGAGTCACTGAGAGTTTTCTGCAGGTGAAGGGTCAATAGATACAATATGATATGCATCCATGACTACACAGAACTGTGCAGAACCTTAGCACTCGGTTTGATCAATTAATCTATCAGTAAGTATTTGGTAAATACCTATCGGACGAACCATGGTGTTTTTGCCATCGCATACCTAGTTCAGATTAGAAATTGAAAGAGGACTCTCTGTCTGTCAAATAAATAAATAAAATCTTAAAAAAAGTGGGGTGCCTGGGTGGCTCAGTCAGGTAAGTGTCTGCCTTCAGCTGAGGTCATGATCTCAAGGTCCTGGGATTGAGCCCCACGTCAGGTTCTCTGCTCAGCGGGAAGTCTGCTTCTCCTTCTCCCCCTGCCAGCCACTCCCCCTGCTTGTACTCTCTCTCTCTCTCTCTCTCTCTCTGTCAAATAAATAAATAAAATCTTTAAAAAAAAAAAAACAGAAATAAAGAAAGAAATTGACAGAGAAAGCCTGAAAGAGGAGCAAACACTGTTATTTACCACTTGCATTCTACAAAAAGGCCTGGTATATAGTGTTTTGAGCACAGGCATGAAGCCAAACTTGACCTTGGAAGAATTACTTTAATCACTCTCCATGCCTCAGTGTTCTCATCTGTCAAAAGGAATTAAGAGATCTCTTTTATAGGCGATTTTAAGTTAATACATATTCATATTTAGAACATGTGAACTACTTAGACAAATACTCAGACAAGAGCACAGCCTACGCATTCAATAACTGTTATCACAATATTCTTATTGAATCATCAGTAGAACACAAGAGTGTATGTATTCTATTTCTTCATTTTGCACCTGAGGAGATAGGGTGATTGGCAGACCTCCAGACACACACTAGTTAGTTGGGGGGCCACGTGTGAGTCCAGGGAGAAGCATCAACAGGAACACCTACCACGATATTTACCATCTGCTTACAAAAAGCAAGGTGTAAAATGTGGAGAGCACACGCTTGGAGCCAGACTCTCATCTCAGCTCCTCCAAAATAGTTCCCCAAATAAATGAGGAACAGTATGTTTGGAGCACATGTTTCCAGCACAAAAAAAAGTAAGAGCACTCGGTCAGGGCCTTCAGCAAAGCTGATTTGTATTGCTGGTCCTATTGTCTTTCTACACACCATTGAGGTCACAGCCAAGGGCCTAAACTTGGAGGAGGAACGGCAAGACAGAGCAAACTTCCTCTCTCCTTCTGTCCATGGCTGGCATGGATAATCAAAGCCTGCCTAGTAGAACTACAGGCTCAGACCCTTTGGGCGATTGTACTGCAATATAATTGACTGAGCTACTTGGCATCCAAGCAAACACAGCCAAGCCCACATTTTCTAGGTGTCGTGAAGACACACAGCTGCTGGCTTAATTGCAAAATACGACCTGGTGGAGGTTTATTTGCATTTATTCTCGAGAATAGTAACATCTCTAGGAGGAAATTTATGTATTCCATGACTTTCAAGATAGGTACACTTAGACTGAGTCTGACTGACTTATTTACAAATTGCAGTGTGACGAGATGGTCTGTTGTGCAGACTGTGCTAGGTTTCTGCATGCCCATCTTTGTGCCTCTGCTCAGAACCTTGTCATCCGTATCAGTAAGCATGCCTGAGAAAAAGGCTTAAAATTCCTAACAAAATATTTTAGTAAAAACAAATGGTAGTAACTATTATTATTGTTATTGAGTTTCTACTTCATGCTGGGCATATAGTGGGTGTTTTAGTTATGAAAGAATGCTCACAACCAGTTCTCATCAAAAACTATTATAAAGCTAATAGCCATATTTTAAAGGTAAAGAAACTTTAACCTTTAACAAGGTTAGGTAACTTCCCCAGAGCAGTCAATCTGTCTTCCCAGCCAAGATTGGCCGAACTCCACTTCTTGTCCTGTTCATTGAACATTACATTGAAATGTCTCCTAGGAATAAGACAGATGTTAAAACAATTTTATTTCTAAAGCAGTAGTTCTCAATCCTGGCTGCATATTCAAATCATTTGAAGAGTTAAAAAAAGAAAAAAGAAGAAAAAGAAACTCTATCGCTGGGGCCCTCCTTCTGGACATTGAGATAATTGGTCTGGGATGGGGCCCAGCACGGATATTTTTAAAAAGATTCTCCATTTCTTTAAAATGTGCATCCAGATTTGAGACACACTTGTACAATTAAAAATGTCTTTAATGGCACTTCTTTTTATTTCAGTAGTGAACCTTCTGGAAGTATCATTTAATACAGTGATTTTAAGCTGCACTGATTGCAATCTTCCCACAGAGGATGGCATATAAATCTAACTATCTGAGGTCTTGGGTACTTGTCAGTTTTTTAATTAGCTCTTCAGAACATCTGTCTGGTGGCAAATTATTTACTCTCTGACCCCCGGTGCCAGGGAGCAAAAATATTCTAGCAGAAACCCTTCACATCTGCCTAGTTAGGAACTGGCAAAGAATTCATCCTCCTCTAATCTTTCCAAATGCATCAACCTCAAACAAAACACCCCGTGTACCAGAGGCTCTGAGGTTAGGGCACTAAATTCCTCAGCTCTGTGAAATTTTAATTAGAGCAGATGGCCCCCAGGATAACACCACCTCTGGAAGAAGTCTCACACAGAACAGGGGTTTTTAAATCCTTTCTCTAAGATTCAGTCCTTGTTTATTGAGCACCTAAATGCTAAACAGTTTGCCTGCTTTCATTTACTTTAGTTCACATCTATTATGGGGTGGGCACAGCAGACACTTGTCTCTCTGCTTCGTACTTCTTTCCTCCCTCACCCCTAATGTGGCTCCCCCCATCCTTCCGGTAACTGCGGCTTCCCAATCATGAGCTTCTACTGGGGCTCCTCTAAACTGAGCCCTCTATCTCAGACACTGTTCCCAGAAGTTGGCATTTCATTTAATTCTCACAATCAAGCTGAGGCAGGAGGCATTGCCCTCCTTTGACGGATGAGGTAAGTGAGGAGCACAGAGGCTAAATGACACACACAAGGTGTCTGGGACAGGAAGGGGCAGAACCTGGCTTCCAGCTCCAATCCTCAGAGCTTTTGGATTTTGTTTTCCTTCTCTCTGCTGACTTCTTAGCGGCTATGACCAACAGTTGGTCAGTGCCCAAGCAAAGGTCTGCCTGAATCCAAACCACACGGTTTTACACTGGAGAGTGCGCTCCAGATAAACCAGGTCCCTGCGATGTCCTGTTGCCTGAAAGTTACTTTTAGTCTACCTAACAGGTGCTGGGAAGGACAGATTGAGCCATACTGACACTCACTCCAACGACAGGACAAAGTCACAGAGTCAGCATGTAGATACTGGTGAAGAAGACACCAGTTCACAGACAAAAGCAATTCCAAAGACTGTGCCCCTCTGCCAAGCTCCCCCCACCCCACCACAGCCTTGCCTCAGCCCCTGTCCTCTAGGCACTAGATGTCCAAGTTCATTTCCTAGATCATTTCTCCCCTTTCCTCTGGAGCCCTGGAGCCTCGTACCTTACAGCTCTCTTCCCTGATCTCTCCGTCACCCTTCTAGCAGCCTTGGGAATGCCACCTCAGCCGGGAAATACCTCCAGGCTTGCCACTTACCAGGGAAATCAGATATTAAAAATTCAACCTGCTCTCTTTGACATATCCGGAAATCAAGGCAACAGAAAAGGAAAGTGACTTGCCTGGCATCACACAGACTACCTCTTAGCTCTTGCTGTTTGCATACTTCCTCGTTTCTAGAAGCCTTAGATCTTCCAAGCAGCCTTCTCTCAGCACCATGAAATGCATTGTCAGGGCTCCTTGGCACCTTCTACCTACCTGGCACTTACCAGTTCCTGTCATCTGTGCTCTTAAAAATGGATTTTATCTTATTATGTTTGTGTTCCTGGCTCCCAGCACAGTGTCTGGTGCATAAGAAGTGTTTAAACAAAATCACCAAAGTTAGCTGACACCCGTGGAAAGTCAGTGACCATTACGTACTTCACCTTAACGAACTAAGCCAATCCTCACAAAAAACTCGGGTGAGGAAACCTAGGGATGGAGAGTTTCATTTTTCCCAGGGTCACACAGGCAGCAAGTCAAACTTTTGGCACCTGGTTCCCCAGCCCACACTCGGACCCTTCTCCTCTGACCTCTGAAAGGTCAACACTATTAAACAGCGAAGCCTGACTGGAGCCCAGGGCCCTTGCTCTTAACCCACCGCACCACACTCCTCTCTATAAATGTCTGCGGAAGAAATGACGCAAGTCTCCTTTCTGGACAGCCAGTGTTTTCTTCCTAAATTTCAAAACTTAGGAACGAGCAGTTGCCACATGGTATATTTGGCCCACAGGAATTTATTTATATATTTTTAATTGTAAATGTCTTTCAGTGACACACACGCACACTCTCCAGTTTGCCACTTACCTTACTCATTTCCTTAATTTCCTGGTCCCTGAAGGAATGTGAGTTGCCCATCCCATCTATTCTCCCACACCAGACTGCACTAGTACCAGGCAGGCACAACTTTCTTAGAGTTTACCATTCCTGGGACACACTGCCAAATTCAGTATGCGATGTATGACTTACCACTATGGCTATAAAGAATAAAAGCCTTCCGAGATTTTGCCTCTATTAATATTTGGCTTTAATACAGTGGTTCTTTTTTTTTTTTAATTTCCCTCACTGTGAGTCCCATACTGAAACAGTGATAAGAGTACCCAATAATCAGTCTTGAAAATAAAGAATAAACATAAGCATAAAAACTATCATTTAGCCAGACTTTATAAACCCCATTAATGATGACGTAGTAGCCTTCTGTTACAATACTTTCTCATACACCAGTTGAAAAGATAAATGGCCCACCAGACACAAAATATTAATAGTAATGCTTGCTAACATGTACAGAACACTTACTATTGAATACTTACTCAGGTACTGTATAAAGATGCTGTGTAAGCTTCATGAATGACATTTCACCCTGAGTACATGCTGGGAGGTGGATTTATTATTAACCTGTTTTACAGATTAGAAGACTGGACACATATAGGATAAGCTGGGTGTCCACAGGATTTGCTGGACTTACTCAATTCAAGTTAAAAGTCACATTTATTGAGTGCTAACTATGAGCAGAAATTATCTATTTAATAACTCATTTTTGTCATAATTAATGCTTTCATTCTGGCACCTCCATGTACCTAGACTGAGGCCTGAGACTAGAACACTGTTGTCCCAGAAAGCAGCAAGACATAATGGAAAAAGCAAGCTCTGGAGTCAAACTTTAAACCTGGTATTGTCACTGACCATGGGACCAAGGGCAGATCCAAATCCCGAGCCTCCCCTGCTTAATCTGTAAACTGAGGCTAATGATAACTACACATCATAGGGTTCTTGTTAGACTTTAAGAATTAACTGATACACACAGAGGAAGCACTTAGACATTACACATACGTCCTCAGATAAATACAAGCCCCCCTACAGTGTCTGCTTCTCTTCATCTTCTCCCTTCAGGTCATTCTTCAGTGATCACCTTTCACGAGAAGTTGCCTCTGACTTCCCCAGGCTGGGGAAAAGCACCCCTGTACTCTGGCACCTGCCACGGGTCAGTATGTAAGGGCTTGTTAGTCTGTAACCTCCACCACACTGGGGGCTCCTGTGGGCATCATGGCTGCATCCCAGTGACCAGCCCAGTGCCCGCGGACAGTAGGCACCTGGACGATATGGGGTGGATATCTTCGGGTAGATATCTTTGGAAGATATTGGTAAAGATATTGGGTAGGTGCATTAATTCTAACACATGAATGCATGAACAAGTTAGTGAGGGCCGTGCAAAGAGTAACAAGTCTGGGTTTCAACCTGAAAACAATTTTAGATGTGGGCGATTTCTGCAGGGAGTGAGAAAGAAAATGTGTTCACCACAGAATTTATTTCTCAAGTCAAACTGCCTGTTCTTATCTTGTTTTCCAGTGATGATTTGACACCATTCTTTTTGGGTGAAATGGAAGGAAGACTGACTGAACCATTTTATAAAAATCAAGCTGAACTACTAAAGGCTTTGCAGTTGAGCAGACCTACATTGGATGCTGATTCTGTTCTTTGAAAAATAAGCCTTTATACCCCAATGTTTCAAAACCTATTTCAGGTGATTTCTACTATTTAGTAACTACATGATGAACTTGGGCAAAATATTCATTTTTCTTGGGTGTCACCTGTAATATAAAGATAATAGCACCCATCCGACAGAACTAAGAGGATTAGAAATAATTATATATGGGGCAAAAGTAGAAATTGGGCAGTATCATATACATTTATGACTATATATGTTAATATTTTAATATCATCTTTTCTTAACAACTTTTATGAAACTAAATGAATGGTCAATTCAAGCTTCACAATTACTTCTCAGGCCTGTCTTTTATCATTTTTTAATATACGGCCCTTTTGTCTAGCCCTCAACTAACTCTCTAGCAGAGAGTTTGAAACCTTTGCTTTTCCAGATAGCATAAATGAAACTCTTTCCACCACCACTGTCAGAATAATGTTAGCTTAGGTGAAAATATATAGCAACACAAACTATATGTAAAAGGTGATCTGTTGATAATATTAAACAAATCCATCTTTTAGCACCCTTTCTATGTTTGAATGTCACGCTATTAGCAAACTATCAGGACTCTGGCCTCAACCCTAGGACCTAAGTCTACACTTCCCTACCACATCTCTGGTGTCTAACTCCTAAATTCCACACTCAGCTAACAAGTCATTCTTAGACTGGGCAACCTCCCTGCGGTAGCACTTAGCATGTGCTATATAATTTTCTTTTTTCTGATGTGGAATAACCCTACCCTTTTTTTCATTCTATAAACTTGCAGTAGCAAAGAAGGAGGAGATACTTCACTTTGTGGTTCCTATCATGTAATAGTGAAGTACCACATAACCAAATGAAATAATTTATTATTCAGTGAATAATCATGGATCCCTTTTCATGGACAAGGTACTACTCATCAGAGTCTCTACAATCATCATGTTAATATACTACAGCACCAGTCATCATGTGATTATTTTATTAGACTAGGCCTCACCTACCTCTGCTTAGAAATAATGATAGTGAAGTGCTCCATCTCACGATCACTGTGACCTATGTAGCCAGGACCTACAGAGTCTCTTCTGTGATCTCATGCCTCCATTTTTTCTTCCCGTGGCAACTGTCTTCCATGTGCCTTCCAGACTGTCTCCCGACTACTCTAACTAAAGAGCAGTGACAGTCATACCTCACCCTGATTCCCACCTCAAAAAACTGTACTTGCTCATACTGCCTAATCAAAATGAGTCTAAAGCACTAAACTGAGGGCCAACCAATGGGGCTCCAACTTAATTCTCCTGGCTCATCTCCACTGACGCCCCTTACATTAGCTGGGCTTCAACTGAACTGTGCCAAAGGCCATTCTCTCCATATGCTTTGCTTGGATTGTTCTTACTCCTTCTGTATCCGTAGGCCCTCTGCCTACAGAATGAACATATCTCATTTGAGAGTAATTAGCTACTGACATCTAACTGATTCACAAGGATTTCATTTTCCTCTGCTTTGAACTTTTAAGTAAAATTTGGGTACATTTCCCAGTTTCAGAATCTTCTCGGTATCTTTGATTTTTATTATTTGTGTATTTATTTATTTAAGAGGAAAGATACAGTAAGATGACTCAGAACTAACCCTGCTCTGCCAGTTGCTAGCTATGTAACCTCAGGCAAGTCACCAAGAGTCACCATGCATGCAATTGTGCATGACTGGTGCCTCCATTTCTTCACCTATAATTGTGATCAATATAATGTCAATTTCACAAGATTGCTGAGGATGTTAATAAAACCTGGTGAGCTATGTGAAAGATGTCACCAAGTGTGTCAGCATATAAAAACCCTGAAAAAAAAAACCACTTGAGGAGTAACACAATATTGCTCAAATATTAAGTTATATATGAGAATGTTTGGAAGGGCAAACATAACATACTTCTTTATTAGAGTAAGGTATGTCAGAGTGGGTTCTGAAGTTTCATAACATGGTATAGGGAAAAAAAAGACATCTTATGGTTAAATAATTTTGTGAAAAGTTAAAAAATAATTCAAAAATGTTTCATTATCACTGGATTCCTCAGAGTCTTAGAAGCTCACAGAATGTGGTGTGGGGTTCAACTTCTTGAATTAGATGGAGAAGGGTTTTGGAATCTTGGGTGGGAGGACATGAGGGGAATGAAAGCAACACAGCACAGGGAAGCTGAGGGTAAAGGTCCACAACAATAATGTGAATCTAGGAGAGGAGGATTCAGGTTGGGATGGGAGGGTTGGAGAGAAACAAGCAGTCCCCCTTTCCTCTTCCATCTCCAAGCAGAGAATGAGTAAGCAATACTGCATCAACTCATCTGATCACACAACTCTTATCTCATGCTCTGTCTTACAGAGCTAGTGTTGCCCTATGCACAAGTTGGCAATTACCGATGGGGAGTAGTGGTGGCGTATCTAGAAGCCAAGATATGGATGTTGTGGATGGCCAAGGGGTGGAGTGGATAGAGACATTTAATAACTGACTCTCTGTTCTACTTGTGGTTTTCTACCTTTACCTAGGTGGTGCGAGGTAATCTTACCTTTTTCCACTTTTCTGAGCCTAGCCCCAGATGAAGTTTGTGTATTTTTTTAAATGTGACTAAGAGAGTAGAGAGAGATAATGCTAATAATAAAGTTAGAGATAAAGGGCCTGATTGGTGATGAAAAGGTCCTGACATTATCCCCTCTGAGGAACCTTAAAGGCTGATGTTGGATAGGATTCTTTGGTGCTTCCATTGCAGCCTCTACAGTCACTTTAATCATGCATGGTTGCAATGACTTCCAGCAGCTTACTTTCTCACTAGATATTAAACTTCTTGAGAGCAGAAGTGGCCTTTTTATGCACTTGGAGTGTAACCAGCTGCTTATTTACATGGCCTGTCGGCACATAGTGCTCACCAAGTAATTTATGAATGAACTGAGCTGTGAAAAGGAAAGAGAAATGGACTAATACCAATTAAAATCACAAGAAAATATTGTGATCTCTTTAATGTTGATGTCTATTATACTGAACTTCCTTTAAACTCAGGACAGCTTTAGACAGATAATTAATTAAGGGAGCTAGGTCCTAGCCCTGACGTCACAGCAAAGTAGCTCAGTCACTATGAACAGGTCGAGTCTTCTCTTTGGCATCAGTCTGATCATAAAGGAGAGAATTTAGATTCTGCCTTTCTTCCAAACAGGACTGCAGGTGACTCCAGACTATCTCCAGCCCTTGACTAATGCAGTTAAACTGGTGGAAGTCCTAAGAATAATGTTCCCTTAATGGGACAGATTTCTCAAATTGAGTGTTTAAGAACAAGACATTTATTTAAGCAATCACTTACTAGAGCAAGTGTACTCTATCAACATGATCAGCCATAAATTTTTGGTGCAAAAAATCAGAAGCCCATTGAGTTGCCTAAGTCATCTGAAGGGTGGCTCTCAGGAATGACGAAACAGCTGAAAGATCCAGGCAACTCCAAGAACTTCCAGAAATAAAATTAGGCTCTCAAACACCATCAGGTTGGCTTCATTCGTCTCTATCTGCCCAGCAGTCTTTTGCATAGAAAGTGGGAGAGAGCTTCCAGCAGCTTCTGGGCTTACATCCTCACAACTTTGCCCCCCAAAGGAAAAGGCCTCCTGACCGGAAACTCAGTTGGAGGAGTGCTGGGGAAGAACCCCCATGAGCCTGGCCGCCTGTTCACACTCAAGATTTTGAGACGAGAACAATTCTGAGTCCAGGAGAGAATGGCCCAGGACGGGCCCCACTCAGGTCAGGTGGACACGATTGGCCAATTATGATGGCTTGAGAGACAGAGAGTATGCAGGAAATGATAACTTCCATTGGGATAACCCGTAGGGAGGACCTGAAAGGGGATGTTTGGGAGTAGAAGGCCAAAACTGGCCGTGGAGGAATCAAGGCAAAATCAGGAAACTATCTGTCGTCTTTATTTTAAGGCTTTATGGACATTTATGATCCCGTACACTGATGTATGTTTTCATATTGTGGACAGATGTAAGTATGATTTTAAAAAGAAACAGAAAGGGCGCCTGGGTGGCTCAGTGGGTTAAAGCCGCTGCCTTCGGCTCAGGTCATGATCCCAGGGTCCTGGGATCGAGGCCCACGTCGGGCTCTCTGCTCAGCGGGGAGCCTGCTTCCTCCTCTCTCCTCTCTCTCTGCCTGCCTCTCTGCCTACTTGTAATCTCTCTCTGTGTCAAATGAATAAATAAAATCTTAAAAAAAAAAAAAAGAAACAGAAAAATATTTTTTCCATAAAGTTGTGCATTATTAAACAGATATATATCTAGTGGCATCTGAGAACTTTCACATATGCCGAATAAGTGGACGACTGAAGCTCTTACATTGGCCACGCAAAAAGAGGTAAGTAGAGTTGAAACATACAGGATCTGAAAAGAAGTACCTCTTCAGAAAGGTATGAGTAGTTGCTCAATAGTTTTGTTGTTGTTGTTGTTGTTGTTTAAAGGAATAAAAAAAGGCTCTTGGAACTTAAGACTTCACCTTAGTTCTGATTTTCTGGTTATTTTTACGGATTTCCACTGAATTACGTCAATTCAAAAGAACAACAACTTTGCCAGGTAAAGCAGATTTCTGTTTCAAGTGCAAACTTTAAACATCTCAACTGTGTTCCTGAAAACCATTTAAGATGTATTACATGCTTTCTTGCATTACAAAATATGATTCAGAAGACAACTTAGCTTTTCTTATGGACCCTGGGTTCCTTTTATTTTTTCTCTCTTCCTTCTTCTGCTGGTATTGTGTATATGCAGCTTTAGGTCTACAGCTAATAAGCCAATTCTATGTGTTGCCAACCTAAGAGTAAATACAGCCTAAAAGGGATAGAATGAAGTTCTTTTTAATAGACCCCTATTTCTGATAAATTAGGACAGATTAAAATGTTAACAGTGAAATCAGTTGGTGGTTTGATTACAGATAATTTTATTCATCTATTTTATAATTCTGCTTACTTTATAAGTTATTTATAAGGTGTACATACCACGTTAGCATTCACATTCAAAGGTGTGGAACAGAGGAGTGATTAATTTTGAACCATGAATAGTATAGGTCCTAATATCTTTATTTTACTTTCAAAGCCCAGAAAACAGGAAGGAAACAGCACATCTATAAATATTTCATGAACTGGAAAATAAAATTATGGAAGACGAATGGAAACTTATGTAGGTCTTTCTCACAGATGGAAAGAAATCCATAAGATTGAGTCTACAGAAAAATAAGGATGAGAAGCTCAGATACAGAAATTCTAACTCTAGAATCATGAGTAAACCAGTGAAGAAGAAAGAGGAAGGAGATCGAAAAGAAACCAGTTTGACTACAGAAACATCTCAGTGAAGATTAGGTTTAAAAATAACATGTACAACAGGTAGGGGAAGGGAAGTAAACTCAGAACAGATTTGAAGAGGGTCTGAATTAATCCAGATGGGGTCAGGATGTGCAAACCAAGTCTAAGGACATGCCTGGTGAAAAAGATAAAAGCAGAAGAAGACAGTACTGAGGTTTATTCAGAGCCAAAGTATTGATCACAAAGGAAAAGCCTAATGCTTAAATAAGTGATGTAAGGTTAAGAGATGACATGGAAAAGGCAGACCTAACATAACCAACTCACCTCCCTCTCTTCCAATAATAATGATTTCATATTGAGCCATCAGGAGCCTCCCTTTCAAATGTTGTGTTTAGTAAATTCCCCCCATCATGTCCTATGAACAAGGTGGCTATGGACTGGTTCCAAAGTCAAATGAGTACACAGTGGCACATAACTCAAACCCCTGTTGGGAGCTAACCTCTTTTTATCAGAAGTTTGGATGAAGTCGTAAAAGGCATAATGAGCCAATTTTTGTTAGACCCACAAGTAAGAGACAGAAGTGACATGATGAAATGTGGATCTAGAGTGTTCTCATAGAGCTATAAACACTTGGCAAGTATAAATCAGCTCATTTTTGAAAATCTATATGAAAGTATGTAATCAGAACCACATGAACACCTATTCCCTTTGATCTAGTAATCTTTTAAGAATAAAACCCCATTGAAAAAATCTTAAATACATAAAATAATTGATGTATAAAGATATTCATAATGACATTATTTATAATAGTGAAAACTGAAAATCGCCAAAATGCAGAATAAGAAGAGGGTCAGTTAGAGGGAATATTATGGTGCATCCTTATGAAGCAATATTATTCAGCTACTAAAAATTACATTTACAAAGAGTTTTCCATGGAAAATGTTCATGATCAATTTTAAAGTTACATATGATATGATGCAATTAGGAAATACGATGCTAACAGTGATCAAGCCTGAGTGGGAGCTTCTGTGTGATTTTGTTTTTTATTATGAAGTCCCATTTTTCTAAACTAGGTAAGATTTACTTTCTCCACTTTGGCATTTCCACTCATGCGCTGGCTATCTACACATTATACAATATCTCCTCTTCCTTTCTAACAGAATCCTGATTATCTGTAGGTAGCAAACACTTGATTTCTGTGGCTTCTCTGTGCTAAGGGTAGTTATGACTAATGAAATATAAGCAGAAATCTATTTGGTAAACTTCTGGTAAAACTATTGTTTCCTGAACTTTAAAAAAGAGGAGGTGGGGTGGGCAAACTCAATTCTTTACAGGTCTTTTGCCCTTAACCTATCCTGAATACTTGGTCCTGTCTAGAAACCAGTATAACAGGCAGAAGTCTAAGCTGTTGCCAAGATTCCCACTTCCCGGGGTCCATGACCATTGACAGGAGGTAGGACCTATGAATCTGATAGGATAATCACTCCCTTAATTAGATTACCTTACATAAGACTCCATTGTAGATGACTGGGGAGAGATTCTCCCTCTGACCTTGAAGAGGTAAATTGCCATCTTGTGAAAGGCCGCGTGGCTAGAAACTGACGTCAGCCTCAGGTTCTAGGAACCTGAGAACAACCCCCAGTCAACAGCCATCTGTCATTGTTTTTAGGGTCTTTTCCAAACATGTATGGACATAACCTTAACTGAGTTTCACATTTTACTTTTAGCAAAAATAACAGATTAAAAATGAAACTGGAATCATAGATTAAAGCCTCAGAAGAAAATTTAATAGATATTAGTATAAAATCCAACACTTGGGTTTAAATGATCAGCAGCTTAAATCAGTAGCCTAAGATCTTACTTGACAGTTTACCATTTGCAAAAATAAGGCTTTTCGATGACCATGAGTATAGCATGTGTCAACAATGTGCTATGGCTGTTAAAATAAATTAATGCAGCATAATACTATATAAAATTAAAAATGTGACCTAAGCAAGGTAGGTTAAAGCCTCATTATTCCATGCTCTGTCCAGTCTGTCTGGTATGTTATCAACAGCCCTGGCCACTACACTAAAAAAAGGCAGATGGACCGATTACAGAGTATCCAGGGTAGGAAATCAGAATGAGAAGTGTTCTTAAAGCCATTTCACATGAACAACAAGCAGGAGTTCTTAACAAAGAGTTTCACAAAGGAGTGAAAAATCAGAGAATTTGTGAAAGCCATTTAAGAAACTCAATGTTACATGAGCAGACACTTCTCCAAAGAAGACATACAAATGGCTAACAGACACATAAAAAAAATGCTCATCATCACTACTCACCAGGGAAACTCAAATCAAAACCACATTGAGATATCACCTTACACCAGTTAGAATGGCCAAAATCAACAGGACAGGAAACAAGTGTTGGATAGGATGTGGAGAAAGGGGAACCTTTTTACACTGTTGGTGGGAATGCAAGTTGGTGCAGCCACTTTGGAAAACAGTGTGGAGATTCCTCAAAAAATTAAAAATAGAGCTACCCTATGACCTTGCAATTGTACTACTATGTATTTACCCCAAAGATGTAGTGAAAAGAAGGGCCATATGTACCCCAATGTTCATAGCAGCAGAGTCCACAATCGCCAAACTGTGGAAAGAGTCTCTCTTCAACAGATGAATGGATAAAGAAGATGTGGTCCATATATGCAATGGAATATTACTTAGCCATCAGAAAGGATGAACACCCAACTTTTGCATCAACATGAACGGGTCTGGAGGAGATTATACTGAGTGAAATAAGTCAAGCTGAGAAAGTCAATTATCATATGGTTTCACTTACTTGTGGAACATAAGGAATAAAATGGAGGACATTAGGAGAAGGAAAGGAAAAGTAAATTGGGGGAAATTGGAAGGGGAAGATGAAAGATGAGAGACTGTAGACTCTGAGAAACAAACAGGGTTATGGAGGGGAGAGGGGTGGAGGGATGGGTGAGCCTGGTGATGGGTATTAAGGAGGACACGTATTGCAGGGAGCACTGGGTGTGGTGCATAAACAATGAATCTTGGATCGCTGAAAAAATTTTTTAAAATCTTTGAAAAAGAAACAATGTTAGAAATTTACCAATTTTAAAGTACTCTTCAAATGTTAAATATTGTCATTTTGAACATTCTTGGCAAATAAAAGCTGACTTGCAGTCTACATGATGAACTTAATTTACAAAGTTTGTAAATGAAACTAAATTTGCATCACTGCTCTCAGAGGTCGATTAGAGTATCTCCCACCTCTCTCAAACCAAGTGAAAGCCATGCTCCGGTCATACCCTGGAGACTGGCCTAGGTTAGATGGCCCAGTGACTTGAAAGAAAGTGTACTGTTGATTGCATTGAGGGAGACAGCCATTTCACCACTTTCCTACTTTGCTTTTTAGACCCACCAACTAGCAGAAAGGCAGTGAGTAAACCCAAGTTTGATGCCTTCAAGAGAGAGACTATACTGTGTAATCTTTTCTCTTGTCCATCATTTTCTCACCTTACTACTGAGAACAACATAGGGAAAGAAGATGAAATTTCAGGCTACTTACAAGTAATCTTATTAGTGTTCTACACTCAGAAGAGTTCACTGAGTTCCAATCTTAGCTTTTCTGGAAAATACCCGTGCCCTCTACTACTTCCACTCTGTATGGTCTCATTTTCTCATCCGAAGGTGGGAGTGCCCAGAGATCAGTACTTGGTCCTCCGACCTGCCACCTGGACTCTTCTCCTCAACTCCAGAATCATGCACAACCGTCTACTGGACATTTGCTCTTAGATGTCTTCTAGACGTTAACATATACAAAACGAAGTCTTGATATCTCCCCGCAGACCCCTCCACACCTAAGGATTCCTACCTCAGAAAATGGCAACTCTCTTCTTCTAGCAGCTCAGGCCAAACACTGTGGAGCCCTGCCCAAATCCTCTATTTCTTGCATAACCTCCATTCAAATTGTTAGGAAATCCTATCTGGTACCTGTTCAAAACTACGTGTCGAGTTTGACTACTTCCCATAATTTCTCTTTTGTAGAAGCTGCAATAGAGTCCCAGCTAATGTCCTGCTTCTAGTTTTTCCCACTACAATCCAGGCTCAACATGACTGCCCGAATGATTGTTTAAATCAAATCATATCACATCTCTCATCAAACCCAGTGTCTTCCCATCTCACTCAAAGCAAAACCCAAAGTTGTTATAATGCTCCAAAGACTCAGCATGACTCCTGTCACCTCTCTGACAAAAACAAAAAAAACAAAAAAACAACACCATCAAGTAGAGTGAAACCTTTCCTTGTCACCTGCCTGAAAGGGCTCTACTTTCTTTGAACTCCTTCCTGTAACCAGTATTCACTAGAATACTGTATTCTACAGAGTTCACTAGAATACTGTAACCAGTATTCACTGGTTACAGTACCACATTACCTCTATACTCCTCCCCTGCTTGAATTTTCTTCTCCACATTAAGTTCCACAGACAAATGATACACTGCACGTATTCATCTTTTTATTACCTGTCTCCACCATTATAGTGCAAGCCCCAAGAAGGCAGAGATTTTATCTGTCGTGTCCCCTGGTATAACTCTGGTGCCTAAAACAGTGCCTGTCACATAGAGGAGAGGTGCTCAGTGACTATTTGAAGAATGAATGAATGAAACTATAAAATACGTAGTTAGACCACAAGATCATTTCAAAGTACTCTCCAGATCTACTTTTCCTGTGTTTCTGCTCAATGGTAGAGGAAGATATGATGACATGATAATTTGGGGGTTAAGTATGGACTTTTCTTACTGTGGTAACAGTAGACCTCTTTAGACCTTGATGATTTGACATTATTGCTCATGTCTGTCCTTTACAAAATCCGAAACATAAGAACTAAACTTATACCCAGATGAACCAGAGGGTGATAATTCTCTTTCCAAAGGAATTCTTCCTTTTCAGAGAGAGTCACCTAGGGAAAGCGGTCATAATGAGCTTCTTGAGGTGTTGTTTAAAAATGAGACTTACACACAGTGTTTCAGAAACATATCGTATGGGTAATGCTAGGCACCGCACTGCTGACACCCTCTCTTTTATCTTGGGAACCCTGGGGAACATGAAAACTGGAGAACTTACCCTATGGTTCACAAGATTGTGCCTACCCTAGAAAATTCAAAGGCACCAAGAATTAGAAAAGTTCTCTATAGAAAACTTCCTTCCCCTGGAGCAACCTTTGACAGGCAAGTGATTCTCAAAAGATGATTCTACCTCATTTAGTTCAAGGAAATAGATTTATAACCCTTGATTTTTCTGTCATTGGCTTTTCTACTTTATACCTAGGACAATCTAATCACTTCAGGATATCCCCGGACACGTCAGGCTAACCTAGTCTTTGAATAGTGTCCTAGCATGTTAGGTCAATGGACAGGCTGCTGAGAAGCAGCTGCTGCTTCTCACTTATATCTAATGGGATATTGCTTTTTCCTCCAATCCCAGCAGGCTAGCCCAAGAAATCAATACCTCACTAGTCAGTGAAGCAGACACAGATGAAACAGGAGGCCTTGGGAGAGCAGGGCTGCTGCCCACAAATCTAAGGCATTTGCTTCAAAGATGGCAAACAAGACACATCAAAGAAGGTAAAGGACCACAAAACAGGGACAAGCAAAATCAATATGAAAAAAATGAAGTAACACACAGAGGGGAGAAGGCAAATATGTCTTAGTAACAAACACCCCCTGACACGGGAAGCAGCCCTTCCCAGAAGGTTCTGGCAATGGTTCTGACAGAGGAGACAGAGTTTGTGCCTATTGTTTTTCTTTTCAAGGTGGAACGCTGGTATAGAAAGCATCAGGCATATCCAGAATCAATCAGACCTGAGTGTAAATCCTAGCTCTGAGACTCTAACCCTACTTGTGTGTGACCTAGTTGTGTGACCTTGCATAAGTTACTTAAATTCTGTCGTGCTTTAGTTTCCACATTACAAAAAGAGGATAAAATAACCCTATTTTTAAAAGAAACTCAAGTTAAATTATATAATGACTAAGACTGCATCAGAAGTGAAGTAGACAATAAAAGGCCAAAGAGTACGTGTACCTTCTAGGTAAACATAACAGACTTACAAAAACGATGAAAAAATGATTTCAAAGAAATAAAATATTTCAGTTAGAATCTCAAGAATTAAAAGAATAAAAAATGTGCAGCAGCATTCAACAGATTTTGACACATTTTTAAGAAGCCTGAACATAATGGATAATGTTGTGGATTTACAAGAACAAGGGCTTTGAATAGAGGGATCTGGGTTCTAATTCTGACCCTGCCACTTGCTGCCCATATGATCATGGGTAAATCATTCAACGTCTCTAAGCCTCAGCTCCTTAATCTGTAAAACAGGCATAATAACAGCATCTCATTCATAAGGGTTTGTGAGAAGTAAATGAAATGAATAAAGCACTTAGGACAAGGCCTGGTAAGAAGACTAAGAGTGTGTTTCATAAATACAAAGTTTCACTATTATTCTTAATAATAAGATCCTCTGTGGTCCTGTATTGAGAATTTTCTGATGAGTGATAACGCTATTAATTCTGCAGCAGTGACATGTTCTTACTTAAGATATCTTGGCGGGGGGGGTGACTGGGTGGCTCAGTTGGTTAAGTATCTGCCTTCGGCTCAGGTCATGATCTCAGGGTCCTGGGATTGGGTCCTGTAGCAGGTTCTCTGCTCAGCCTGGAGTCTGCTTCTCCCTCTCCCTTTGCCCCTCCCCTCACTCATGCTCACTCTCTCTCTCCCTCTCTCAAATAAATAAAATCTTAAAAAAAAAATATGTTAGAATAAAGACAAAAAGCTTGTCTTCACTTTTAAGAATACCCAGGATCTCCTAACAGTGGCTTCGAACATCCCCTGCATAGCATCCCTTAAAAAGGAGTTCCTGTCTCTAGTCCCCCTTGGATCTTCCCCTGGGGACTCTCTCATCCTTGGTGACAAGGAAGCTGTCTCACTCTCAGGCAGAGGGAACAGCCTTTCCTTCAAGTGTCCCCACAGCTTGTGTAGGAGCTATCAGTTTTTTATAGAAATTGATACTGTATTATAATTATTTGTCTTTGTGAGTTTCCTTCCATGAGACTGGGAACTTTTTTATTTTTTAAGATTTTATGTATTTCTTTGTCAGAGAGAGAGAGTGCACACAAGCAGGGGGAGGGATAGGCAGAAGGAGAGGGAGAAACAGGCTCCCCACAGAGCAGGGGGAGCCCAAAATGGAACTCAATCCCAGGACCCCGGAATCATGACCTGAGCCGAAGGCAATTGCCTAACCAACTGAGCCACCCAGGCGCCCTGACACTGGAAACTTCTTAATGGGAAGAATCTGTGCCCTTAAGCACCAGAGCCCCACTGCTTGGCAAAGTGCCTACATAAATACACAGTAGCTATTCAAGGACTGCATCAAGGATAAATGAATAAATAAAAGAGGGGATGAATGAACAAAGTATAATACAAGGCATCTTAACTAGGGTGCATTTCAAAATCACTGAAGGACTGTTTTCCAAAAACATATATTTTGTGCCCCTTCAGACACCTCAGAGCAAGGCTGAGCCATGTGCCATCTTAGCAAGCTCCTCAGGAGTTCCTGATGTACAACTCTTTGAGAATCATTGTCCCTGGGGGCACCTGGGTGACTCAGTCAGTTAAGCAACTGACTCTTAATTTCGGCTCAGGTCCTGATCTCAGGGTGGTAAGATGGAGCCCCACATCAGGCTCCATGCTCAGTGGGAGTCTGCTTGAGATTCTCTCCCTCCCCCCCACCCCCACACTTGTGCTCTCTCACTCTCTCTCTAAAATAAATAAATGTATCTTTTAAAAAGAAACACCAGGGCACATGGGTGGTTCAATGGGTTAAAGCCTCTGCCTTTGGCTCAGGTCATGTCTCAGGGTCCTGGGATCGAGGCCCCACATCCGGCTCCCTGCTCAGCAGGGAGCCTGCTTCCTCCTCTCTCTCTGCCTGCCTCTCTGCCTACTTGTGATCTTTCTCTCTCTCTGTCTCTCTCTCTCTCTCTCTGTCTCTCTCTGTGTCAAATAAATAGATAGATAGATAGATAGATAGATAGATAGATAGATAGATAAATCTATCTTTAAAAAAAAAAAAAAGGAAAGAAAAACCATTGGGCACCTGGGTGGCTCAGTTGGTTGAGCAACTGCCTTCAGCTCGTGTCATGATCCCGGAGTCCCAGGATCAAGTCCCTCATCGGGCTACCAGCTCCATTGGGAGTCTGCTTCTCTCTCTGACTTTCTCCCCTCTCATGTTCTCTCTCTCTCAAATAAATAATTAAAATCTTAAAAAAAAAAAAAAGAAGAAAAGAAAGAAAAAGAAAAACTATTGTCACTGGGTTGAGTTCTGGACTAGATCTAAAGTCTCGGCCTGGTTTCTCCACTGAAAATCACTGAAAAGCTTCTCTGGAGCTCCATTTTACTAGTAGTAAGAAAAAAACAATATGATAGCCATTGCACATGGCTCAAACGACAATTACTGAAGAAAATGAGAGGTGACTATAAACAAGATGACAGGAATTTCAATGAGGAGAAAACTGCTAAATTGTGGTCCTGGGGTGTGAAGGAGGAATACACTGGATAATAAGATCCACAGAGCTAATGGGAGATTCTTGCAGGCTGCTATGTGGCAGGACCAAGCAAACAGTCCTGCAGTTCCCAGTGTAGGCCCCAAGGCTTGAAGGGGGGGGGGGGCTGTTTGCCTCATCTTCATTTTCCTTCTCTGCTCCCCCTCCACACGGCAGGGCACTACAACCTCCCTGCTGTGCAAAGTGTCTATAGAGCTTTCTGGATGAAAGGAGTTATATAATGGAGAGTCCTCCTGGGAAATACAGCAGTAAATTAATTTTTCTGCTTCTGCACAGCTCTCTAAGGACAGAAATACCCCACAAAGGTAAGGAAAAGAATAATACAGTAAAAGAATCTTCTGAAAGAGTCCTTGAAAAGCAGTGCAGCAAACAGTTCTGTCCCGTCCAATAACCACTGACCATGGGACCACTCTGCACGTGTGAGCCACTGAGCTGGTGGAGGACCGGGAGGGTTTCCCAGTGCAGCGCAGGGATCAGGCACCTAAAGAAAGAGCCTTAACATAATTGTGGTAAGAGATGAGGGAAACTACCTGAGAGTCAGTAATGGAGAGCGCCTGAGCAGAGTCCCGAGGGAAGACTCAAGAGAGAGACAGGTGCGTAACTGCAGGAAGCATGTCCCAGACAGGGGGGATAGCAAAATGTGAACAGGGGGTGTGATGCAGTTTAGTGTCACTAGGGGACAAACGGAGGAACAAGGTAACCAGAGACAAGCCTGGAGAGGCAAGAAAGAACCTCGCTGTGGGGTCTTCTGTGCTCAGGAACGGAGGGTTTCTGATGGGTGAGTAACCTGGTTCTAAGGGACCATGGCTTAGATGTCCAGGTGGATGTGAGGTCTCCACATCAGATGATCTGATGGGCAGAAAAACTAATGGGTTTAGTGTCAGATGTACTCGGTTTGAAGAGTTGTCTAGGCGATATCCAGGTAGAGATCCTAAAGGATATGAAGTCTGAAGTTTGGGAAGTTGGAGATCAAGATCCAAGAGGAAAACAGACTCCAGAAATGTAAATGAGCATGGCTGTGTTCTGATAATACTTCATTTACAAAACAGGGTGCAGGCTATACCTGGGCTGCAGGCTATACTCCACTGACCCCTGCTCTAAAGGTATCTAAATCTGAATCAAGAAGTTGAGCCTACAGAAGGTCTTGAATTATCTTGGGTAGGTTGAGTTTTTAGCACCATATAGTACAGACTACCACAGACAAAGTCTGGAGATACACTACTAAGATTGTCCAAGTGTAAGACGGGAAAGATCTAAGCCTTAAGTAATGACAAGGGGAACCACACAGGAAAGGAGGACATATGTCACACCTTGCCTCCCGCACATCAAGCTATGACAATATCCTCTGAGGATCCGTATCTACTTTCCTACAATGTTTTAGTCACAGTTAGATCTCAGATTATCTACAAAATTATAAGCACAGACCTAGAAAACCTCTGGAGAACCAATTTAGCTGAAGATAAAAATTAGAATATTATTAATTTAGGCTGATTCCTAAGTAGGTAAGTAGCTTGAGTTTGAGGCCCTTACACTTAAGATACTCTCAACTTAAGAAACAATCTCCATCTTTCATTGTAGGGCATTAAGAATCTGTCAGAAGCAATGATTCAAATGACTGTACTACTGAGTGGAGTTCATCAGAGGAAATGGTTGTGACCATTAAACACTGCCATCATTTTCTTTATTTTCTTTAATAATTTTAAAGATTTTATTTATTTATTTATTTGAGAGAGAGAGAGCAGGGGGAGAGACAGAGAGAGATGAAGACAGAATCTCAAGCAGAGTCCCTGCTGAGTGCAGAGCTCGACACAGGGCTCAATCCCAGGACTCTGAGATGATGACCTGAGCTGAAACCAAGAGTTGGCTTCTTAACCAACTGAGCCACCCAGGTGCCCCGCCATCATTTCCTTTAAGTGATGTCTTCTAACTTTGCTCTGATTTTACATCTTATATTGGGCCCTTCCTTTTATGTCCCTAAGTACAGACAGCTCTCATCAAATCAGCTAAAAATCCAAGGTTAAATGTGTTGGGAGCAAGTAAGTCAGTGAAGGCACATCTTACAACCTCATCTAAATTCTTCAGTGATAGTTGCCTAAAACCTGGAATATCTACTTCCTATAGGAAATTCTGACATTTTGAGGGCAAGAACTGGCACCTCATAGCATGCCCTGAACTCAGAAAGGCTTTAATATACATCATTCCCAGCACAGGCATGGACAGTCATTCAGTACAAATTGTGTTGAATCAGTGAATGCACCTGTGACTGTCAAGAATTTTTCATGGTTTGACATTTGAAAAATGGGAATAATCAGAGATGGCTTACTACCCAATTTAAAAATAAAAGGTTTTTTTTAAAAAAAATGGTGTTCTATATTTAACCCACTAAAAAATGAATTAAATGACTCTCTACCCATACCCAGGTGCAATTATCTATGCATTTCCAATTTGTATAAGGACATTATGTTTCTAAGTGCCTATTTTCTAGAAGCCTATAAAATAAATTATATGTGATACTACTCTTCAAGCAGGGAGCCTGATGCGGGGCTCCATCCCAGGACCCTGAGACCATGACCTGAGCCAAAGGCAGAGGCTTTAACCCACTGAGCCACCCAGGCACTCCAGAATTTAATACTATCCTAATTGTGTAAACACAAAGAAATATTTTGACTTTTCCTCATTTACCAAATGACACACCCTTTCTTGTGGTTTGAATTAATTAAATAAGAAAAATGTGACTTACTAACATTTAAATGGCTCCTTGCATTCTGTTTGGCTTTGTGACCAAACACATATGGAAATGTGTATATTAAACTACATAGCAGCAGCATCTCATGACCTGATATTTAATTTTTAACATTTTGCTCTTAAAAAGAAACTTTTTCATAATTTCAAAAAAAAAATATGCCCTAGAGCCAGTGTAGATTTCTAAAATGATGTGCCATACAAATAATGGCTTTTTCTAGTATCTTCTCCAAGAGGGGACTACACCAGGCAGAAGTTGCTAAATACTTGTGATCATGTACAGTACTTAACAAAATAGTGGGACATGCTGGCCTAGAATTCTCATTTAAGGGGAAAGTTTTCTGTGTTTTGTTGTTTACTGAGTTCTTTATTGTTATTATTATTATTATTATTATTATTACCCTGTAGGCTGAAATATGCAGCAGTTAGGAAGTGGCTAGTTTTTCTGGAAGCTGCTTGAATAGTATCACATATCATTTATTTCTTCCTTCACCCACTCCCACCCCCACCAAAAACTGGATTTTGTATCGCACCTTCTTCGTCTAGCTGCTCAATCAGTATGACTGGTGGAATCTAGGTCATATGCCTGTGCTCTGCTGCAAAGAGAACAAAAGAAGAAAATTTTATGGGTTCTTCCTGGGGAGGTAAGCCTGCTATGGCTAGAAGTTCCCCAAAGATAGCAAATGTGTAATAATCACTAGAAATCCAAAGCATATGAAAAATATCCACTACACTGAGGACCACCACCTCCTCCCTGTAAAAAATAAGTAACTTCTTAGAGCGAGCACTGCTGAGTATACTCCTTCCCCTCAAAGGACACACATCAACATTTCTCTCTTTAACTGCAGGGAAGACACTAAAACTGAGTGGAGTTTAATGTAAGAAAGTTTCTTCCTGAGGTACCCATTGATTTTAGAATATTCTGAGAAAGAGGGTGGGCCTAAAAAGGCACTATCCATGGGACAGAAATCTGTCAGGAGTAGGACACGAGGTGGAGGGGAGCATGAGCCAGGGGTACTGCAGGTCTGTGACCTCGATTCCTGTCACCACCACTGGAGAGATACAACTGTTCCACTATTTCCCACCTACACAGGCATTTTCCTGGTGTCCTGTTTCTAAACACAGCCACACATGAACCTCTGCACCATAAAAGCAGGATGGAACATTCTGGAAAGGGTTGAGATATAGAAACAGACCCTTCCACTGAGTGTAGCTGCTGTGTGCCTCAGAGCTAAGTATGGATGGTGACATCCAGATTAAGAGAAGGGCTGTGGGAACAGATGATAGGGATGTTATATTTGAGGGGTAGGTATGGCATATATGTGTAATCAGGCATAACGGATACATAATTGTCACTTAATGCTCTCGACAACCCTAGAAGGTGGGTGGGCGTGGCCATAAAAGTGAATCTTAAAGGAACAAGTGGTGGATATTCAGGCCATGGGCACCAATAATACACAGGTAAATGGGTCAGCACGTAGCAGGGCCCCATCGGCCACTGCGAAGGCCCCAGAGGATAGGACTCCCAACATTGGGGATGGTCCAACAAGAACAAACCAAGGCTCTCATCCTAAGGAGACAAATCTACCAAAATGTATTGTCAAGACTGGGTTTGGGCACAGGAATACATAAAAGAGACATTACTAGAGCTCAGGTATGATGTGGACAGTGAGAAGTACTAGAGATCCTGATCTATAGGATGGTTGTGTAAATCTAAACTACAACCCAGCAATGGGGGTGTTTACAATAATTATCCTAGGACAGCAGTCCTTGGAAAATGGGACACGTGATCACCACAGGTACCCATCATCTGGCCCTAGTGAATCCACAGGTGGAATTCAAGCAAACACGGTTGAGAAAGGGAAAGAATGCAAAGGTTGAAAACTAAAGAAAATTCAACTTAGGAGAGGAGACACTTTTTCCTTTTATTCCTTTGGTTTTAATACCTGAAGAGATGATCTCTGTAAAAAGTCAGAAATGCTAGCTAGTATACATTTTATTTTTTTCTCTCTTAATTCACAGCCAGAGGCTACCATGAGTGTTCCAGCAACAGCAATGAGACAGGAAAACTCTCATGGAAAGTTATTCCCGAAGACTGAAGAGCAAGAGGGCAAATTTCCTTCAGCAGTAGGGTGCAGCAAGATGGAAGCTAGTCCCAGTGAATGAGTTTCAGCTTGAGAAATGGCCAAGCCACAGGATTGTTGCAAGACATGGCCATGGGGACAAAGCCAAAGGTCATGGCCTTTGGTACATTTGAAGTTTTAGAGATGTAAAAAAAAAAAAGGAAATCAGATGTTTATCACAAGACTGAATGATTATGACATCACACAAAAGGACTTTAATTATTAGTGGATTCACTTTCTAAGAGAAAGATCTCTATGGAAATGTTCCCTGATCCTAAACGCTGTAATCAAAGGAAAAGTAGATCACAGTCTCCAAATGCTGCCATCTTGTCTTCAGGTAGACTCTGATCTGGGCCTCTATTTTGTAAATGCGGTGATACTATTCTCAGAAATGAAGCAGAGCTTTATCAGATATCTTTTCTTTCTTTTTTTAAGATTGTATTTATTTGAGAGAGAGGGGGAGAGAAATAGCAAGAGAGAGAGCACAGGTAGGGGAGAGGGAAAAGCAGGCTTCCCGCTGAACAGGGAGCTGGATGTGGGGCTCGATCCCAGGACCCTGGAATCATGACCTGAGTCAAAGGCAGATGCTTAAATGACTGAGCCACCCAGGCTTCCCCAGAGATCTTTTAAAAAGACTTTTGGAGCAGTTTGACACTCCAGCATCAACACTGCAATACTGTTCCTGAGATTCAAGATGTTAACTTTGAATACTAACGTAGCACCAGGAAGACATGTCCTTTTTTAAGACATTCAGGACAATCTCAGTAGCAGTACATTTGGAGGGAAGAAGATGTTGAACGCAGTACAATGAGGCCTTGTACCCTCTTTAGCATTTCAGCTCACTTCAGGCTTGTGAAATCCCTCCACCCTCTCTCTGTACAAAGCTTCTCTTCAAAGTTTACACTGGCAGGGATTTGGCGGATTAAAAATTCCGTATCTAAGTACCATGGGTCAGTCAGGCCTTAAGTTAATGAACCTCATGCTCTTAAGCAGAGTTTGACTGCCGAGATCGAGCAAGAAATGTCAGGGTGAGGTGAAAGAAAACATCCAAGAGTTGCTTTGGTCCACAGGTAATTTTAGCTCTCCCTACAAATTCATATGTCTTTTCCTTTCTTTTCTTTCTTTCTTTTTTTTTTTTTTTTTTGGCTAACACTTTTCCCCTAACACCTTATATATTTCACTTAAACTTTATTGTTTGTTATCATTATCCACTAGATCAGAATTCTGTCTGTTTTATACATTTCTGTATTCCCAGAGCTTGGTACATAAGAGCTGTTTAGCAACATTTGTTGAATGAATGAATGAATGAATGAATGAGAGAGTGAGGGAAGACTCCCTCACCACAGAGATGTGAATCATTCATTCCAGTTTGCCCTTCAGACGAAAAGTAACCTATTGAGAAAAGGAATTCGCTACAGTCCTACTCTTGTACCCCTGTACCTGGAGTTTCCAGGCAGGAGAGCAATTCTTTAGAAAGAAAGGAATTTGAAGGAATATGCAGAAGCCGTAGAATGAAATTGAGTGTGGAGGTAAGGAATAAGGAGAATAGGTAAATTCACATGCATTTTGCCATTTAAAATGAAAAAAGCCAGACTAACATCCAAAATCAAACTATAAAAAATGTCATATTTCTGGGGTGCCTGGGTGGCTCAGCCAGTTGAGCATCCGACTCTTGATCTCTGCTCAGGTTTTGATCTCGGGGTCATGAGTTCAAGCCCTGCATTCAGACAACAAAGTCATATTTCTCAAATTTCTGTAACCTATTCAGACCTGTGAGTTTTGCTCTACATTTCTCTCTCTACAGGAATCATCCCTCAAACAAACAAACCAAAAGGGTTCGTTGACAAGAAAAGTAGAAAGACAACAGCAAATGATGGATACTCTGTCGTGAATCAAAGGAAAAATCCTAAGAAACGGGGGGAAACAAAGGATTTTGGAAAAGAGAAGTAGAAAAGCATACTAGTGTGCCGTGGCTCCAAGAAGGAAGGCAAAAACCTCAGGAACTTCTAGAAGTAACAACTTCTAGACACAGGCCGGCTCAGAGACACCACTGGGACAGGAGGCAGACACCGAGACCGCCCAGGTTATGCAGCGGGACAAAAGAGCCTCCCAACTATGACCGAGAAAGTGGCAACACCACCCTCTTCTCCATCTCCATCGGCCCTCAACCCACGCAGTTGCTTCATCCCCACTGGTGTTTAAACAGGGGGTGCCTGGGTGGCTCCCTCAATTGAGTGCCCCCTCTAGCTCAGGTCCTAATCCCAGGGTCCTGGGATCGAGCCCTATGTTGTGCTCTCCATGTAGCAGGGAACCTGCTGTTCCCTTTCCCTAGTAGCAGGGAACCTGCTTTTCCCTTTCCCTAGGCCCTGCCCCCTGTTTGTGCTTGCACTGTCTCTCTCTCTCTCTCAAAATAAATAAATAATTTAAAAAAAATAAACTTCAGCGAGAGTCTCAAAGCAGGTTTTTCTTTCCAGTCCCTACACCATTTTTCCTCGTTCAAAGCCTTGCCATTTTCCCACAGGAATGCAACGATTACCGTGTTACTCTGTCTCCGGGTTGATCTGCCTCCTATCTTTCCCTAGCTCCTGGGGAAAATCTAACCATTCTGCTCTCAGCATAAAACAGGTCAGAGACTCCTCCTCAGTCTATTTGAATGACGTCCATTCATGTTGTATTTTCAAACCACTCTCTAATGATTGCATAAATGTTTACAATAAGGCCTTCGTGTGATTTCCATAAGTACAGAGACAATGCCTATCTTATTCACAGGTGAACCCCAAGCAACTAGCACAGTGCCTATGCTCCATCTTCAATATGTTTTCCACAAATAAATATAATGGGAAAATTATGATCTAAAACTATGCAGAATGCAATCTGAATAATGTAAAATATATTTATACATGCATATGTAAAATAGATACATATTATATAAATATATAATATAGATTTCAATATACAATTCATTTATAAATATAAAACAAATTATTTCATATATTTTATATTTATATTTTACTTCATATGTGTATATGAAAAATATATTAACGTAAAATACATGCACACAGGAAATAGAAAAATACAGTGAAACATTTATTTTTTTCATTTATGGTTTTTTTTTAACTTTCAAATTTTACCATAAAAGCTTTTTTCTCTCTCTCTCTGATACCGAGATACAAAAATATAAGCAAAAACAAAAGGGAGTAGAGCAAAAACCATGCCTCTGACAAATGAAAGAGCAGCATGGGGCAGAACAAGAATAATAATATCCTTATCATGCCACATTGGGTTCTTCATCTTCCAGCCTTGATTCTGCTACTCCTCTGCCCCCCAGAAAAGTGAGAAGTGCCAAACAACATGGTGTTCTTCGCAGTTACACTTGCTGCCTACTGTCTCACTCCACTATTCCAGTATTCCCAATGTGATAGTTCCACATTCTTGCCACCTTTTTATTTCTAGGGCAAAGCACAATTCCCACATGCAGAAGAACATACTAAATATTGATGGAGTAAATTAATTAATACATAGATAATAAGGCAGTGATATCGAATCCGAGGCCCATTTCTTTCATTGACTCTAAAATCATACTTACCTTATAGGGCTGTGTGAGGACTAAATGAGAAAATGCATATAAAACATGTGTGACATATAATAAGAATTCAATAAACAAACACAGTTATTAACAATTATCACTGAGACTACATACAAGTCGCTTTTTGCTCTCTTAGCAAAGACACCTTAAATTGTGGATAGTAATTTCTGCCCTGCCCATTCATCCCCTTGAGATGAAAAAGAGCCTCAAGCAATTTGGGAACTATAAATCAGTAGACAAACACATATTAATATCATGATGATGATGACGACAATGATTATATGATTATTTTCTTTGTGAATCTTGCCTAATACCTTTCTCCTTTAAGGTCACATTACCTTTGCTGATGTTTCAAACCATCCCACGAAACCATGCTCCTTGCAGAACTGGTCCATCTTGAGGCCATTGTTCACGAGCACATCCTTCCCCTGGTCACATTTGTTGGCCAACAAAACCACTGAAACTGGTTTGCCATTAGGGAGACTCAACTTTGAGTCCAAATCATTTTTCCACTTTGTCACTGCTTCAAATGTAGCTGGCCTGGTGACATCAAAGACAATAAACGCACCCATAGCTTCTCGGTAATAGACCCTTGTCATGTTTCCAAATCTTTCTTGACCTATCACCAAAAAGAAATAGAAATCAAAACCTTATTACAGTTGCAAACAGAATCACATCTTTTAACCTCATGAAGCCTCCAGGATGACTAGATCACTCAGGAAAATGCTTCAGTGCTCATCTTTCCAGAGCCAGCTCAATACAGTGTCACATAGCTTTGTTTTTGATCTCTGAGACTAGAGGGATTCATTCATTCAGCAAGTATTTATTTACTAAAGCTTCTGTATACCATGTAATGTTCTAGAACTATGCTAGTACAGCATGCCACTGGCCACACACAGCTACTTAGGTCTAAATGAATTAAAATTAAATAGAGTCTAAAATTCAGTTCTTTGGTCACACTAGCTACCTACATTTCAAGGGCGTAGTAACCACGTGTGGCCAGAGGCTACAGGATCAGACGACACCAATATAGCACATTTCCATTATCCCTGAAATTTCTACTAGACAAAACTGCTCCAAGCACTCAGGATACAAGGATTAAAACATAAAAATCCCTGCCATCATGGAGCTTATATTTTAGTGGGGTGATAGAGTATAAATGATAAACATAATAAACTTAACTAAATTATGTAATATGCTAAAAGGCACCACAGTCAATCCAATTAAGGGTAGTAGGAGCTAGTATTTAGTTATATTTACTAACCATCAGAAATGCAGTTTACATATCTTACAGTGAGAACGTTGAGACCTCAAGAGGCTAAGTAACTTGTTCAAATTATACAGATAGTGAGCTTTGGAGGTTGGAATTCAAATCTGATTTTTTTGAACCCAGAGCCCATAGTCCAACACTGAACACTCTCAAATACCAAACCATTAGTCTTAGACTATCTCTCCTCCAGGCTTATGTACCAAAAGTATTCCACTCTACTCCACTGATCAGATAACATATATTTATATCGATGCCAGTCTCCAGACTACATGCTTGGAATACAACAGTAAACTAGACAGCCTTAAGTATTCTACAATCTGTTGGATGAGAAAAGCCCTCTGACAGAGAAAGAAAGAGAGAAAGGCAGGCAGGCATTGGTCTTATTCAGACCAATCAGCTAGAATCACTTTTGCTCTGAATCTTAATTTTTTAAGTGAATGCTGGCCATTTTGTTAAACACTCTAAGGTTAGTCTTCCTCATCTGCAAAATAGCAGCAATAATGTGTACCTCACAGGGCTGTCATGTGGATGAAATGAATGAACATATAGAAAGCACCCAGTATGGGACCTTAGAACTAACTGGTCCTTGAGGTTTCCATGCCTTTCTTCAGCATGTGAAAAATTATGAAAGACAGGGCGCCTGGGTGCCTCAGTGGGTTAAAGCCTCTGCCTTCGGCTCAGGTCATGATCTCAGGGTCCTGGGATCGAGGCCCGCATCGGGCTCTCTGCTCAGCAGGGAGCCTGCTTCCTCCTCTCTCTGCCTGCCTCTCTGCCTACTTGTGATCTCTCTCTCTGTGTCAAATAAATAAAATCTTTAAAAAAAAATTATGAAAGACAATATGACATAGGTAGTGAAATCAGAGTTCCAGAGTAGAATTTACGTCAAAAAATTACCAGAATTTCCATCGATTAACAAAATGAAATGAATCCTGTTGCTTGTAACTCTATTCACTACTAGTAGCTGAAGATAGGCGCTAATGAAGGCTGGGTTTGTATTTTTTGAACCCAAAACTCCAGAAGTGTAGGACCAGATAAAGGCCTTTTATTCTGATTTGGTCATTTATTTATGGAAAGAGTCTAATAACGTCATGTAAGTTAAAACAAAGCAAGGCATGTATTTAATAAGCCAACTTGTTGCAAAAAGAATAAAATACCGAAATTGGTGAATATCTAGAAGAGCCAGGTCAACATCTCGAACACTTCACACTTAACGATGAGCACAAGATGTTGTGGTGGTGAGTTTTAATTCATGTTAACAAACTCTTTTGCGGGCACCTGAGTGGCTCAGTTGGTTAAGGGTCTGCCATCAGCTCAGTTCATGATCCCGGAGTCCTGGGATCGAGCCCCACATCTGGCTCCTTGCTCAGCAGGGAGCCTGCTTCTCCCTCTCCCTCTGCAGCTCCTCCTGCTTGTGCACTCTCTCTTTCTGTCAAATAAATAAGTAATCTTAAAATAAAACAAAACAAAACTCTTTGCAAGTTGTTATATTCAAATGGTCATGAGCATTGCAGAACAGATTGTGAGGACATGATCCATGAGCACTGAGTGAAAATGGATGCTGGTCCTAGGGGGTGAGCCTGTGTGTTCCCACATGTATCAGTGGAGAGAAAAGCATTCTGTAAGGGCCAGCACACAACGATCCTAAAACATTTCTTACATGGTTTTTACCACGGAAGGCTTTCTTTGTCCCCTCACGATCACCTAGCCGATGAAAGAAAGCAGCACAATACTCTTCATATGACACACAACCCGCAGTTGAACCTTCGTTTCTCCCAAATGAGTTCTAAATTTCTTTTATTTCCTTTCCTTTTTTAGTTCTTAATACTAACAGTGATCCCCTTTGATACTGCTGAGGATGGCCACAACATTTCAAGAAGATAGGGGGAAAAAAGCCCTCTGTGATCATTCAGGACTCGGAAGGCCTCGGGGCTTTGGGCAATTGTCTTATGATCCCTCGCAGGAACTAATCAGATGAAAGGCAAAGTCATGGGTTATTCATTAATCTGCTTGTCTAGAGGTTTTCCCAGTAGAGTAAGGAGGTCCTCAAGATGAAAGATTTTTACAGTTCCCATATATGGCAAAGGGTCGTTTTTAAGAGCATGCGAAAAAGCAATGTATAGGCTTAACAGGAATAGGCTTTGCAGGAATTCAAAAAGGACAATCTGCGTGTTTGTGTGTATGTGTCTGTGTGTGTTTGAGTTTGTAAAGGTAAGTGTGTCAGATCAGGAACAAGGGAGAAAAAAAGTGATCTTTGTTAATTGAGGTCACTGGGCCTGCAGACTCGAAAAGTTTGTATTTCCAGGGTTCTAACAAGAGGCCACATTCGGACCAAGGCATTTCCAGTGCTCACATTTTATCCTTCCTTTGTCAGCTGATAGCACTCTCTGCTGCTTCTTATTAAAAGAATGAGAACCATGTGACTTTTCATGAGTGCTTACGTATGGGCAATGTAGACACCTAATGAATTTATCATAGGGAATTTACTTAAAAGAAGCAAACAAACAACAACAAAAAACATAGTTCAAAAATTCCCAGTGGGGTTAGATCACTCATTCAACACACATTTACTAAATAGCTAATATGGTCCAGGCTCTGTGTTTTGTGCTACAAATACATAGTTTTTTGCCCTTGAGGAACTTCTAAACTAAGACATGTCATACTGGATGCCTGCATTGAAAATGATGCAATTCACCATGTAGGCTCCCATTTCGCTTAGACTCCACACACACATCCATGGCCATGTTGATGTGACTCATGATTCAGTGTCCAGCTCCCAGGCAAGTTCAATGACAAAGCAACGAACTGAATCACAAAAGTTAACACAGTAGCTGCAGTGATCATTTGGACAATCTTGCTGCAGAAGGCAATAAATTGAATGGCCAGAGACATGGGTCTTAGTCTTAATTACTGGTTAACAGTGCAGCCTTAGACAAATGCATTTCTCTCTTTGAGACTCAGTTTTCTCACCTGTAAAACGAATTTGTCCTGGCTGAGTTCTAAGGTCCCTTCCTGATTTCCTGCTTCTAGAGTTAAAATGTTCCTAGTAAATTAATGCTTGGCCTCTGTCTCAACAGCCCTTAATGGCCCATTTGGTGTCACAGACTCAGCTAAAAATATACACAGGTAATACAGTCATAATGCGTATTTAATGGTATTTTCACTTGGTAATTAGTACTCTAGAGATATTCTCAGTGGGCATAGCCAAGCCAGGAATCTTCTACATAGGCATAGAAACAACAGGAGGAAGCAAGTTGAGTGTTCTGCTAATCTGGGCACATTCTTTTTGCCACTCCACCACTAACCTACTGGCTCTGCTAGCTCAGAATAGTCACTCTACCATTCTGAGCCTCAGTTTTCCTCACTGGTAAAAAATAGTGGTTCGGATACCTGAAACTGAATTCGTTAATGCCTCTGGCAACCCTTCTAATCAACCTCCATGGATGCAGGCATCCGGCTCTCCACCTGCTGTGTCCCTGTGTTCCCTCCAGTTCTCAGCATCACTCGTAACACTGCCCTCCTGAGAGGTACCTTCAAGTCATCTTCTGACTCTTTCCTCACCCATCTGCCTAAAGGATCGCCAACATTCTACCAATGCCTCTTAAGTTGTCACTTAAGTAAAGACCAAAAAGAGGTAAAGGAGAAAGCCATGTGGCTATTTAGAAGTGTGTGTTTGATAGAACAACACCAAGGAAGACTCTGAAGCACAAATGTGTCTGGCAAGTGTTTAGAGAAGAGCAAGGAGTCTATGCTGGAGAGGACGGAGCAAGAAGAAGGTAAGTATGCAGTGAGTCAGGCAGAGCTCAGGGTCCAGACTGGAGTCAATTTCAGGCCATTACAGGAAGGCTGCCTTTTATTCTACATGATAGAGGAAAGCACTGAAGGAATGCGAGCAGATGAGAAACACGAATGGGGGTAGAAGTAAATGGATACTGCAGCTGCCGCATTAAGGAATGACCTATAGGAGTCAAGGTTGGAAGTGGGGAGACAACCATCCAGGCAAGAGAGGATGATGCAGATCGATGTGGTGATGGTGAAAGTTGGTAAAGATTGGTGGCTTCCTGAATATATCTGGAGATCGAGATGCTAGAGGAGATGTTGAGTATGAGATGATTCGAGCAGGACTCCAGAACTTTTGGCTTCAAAAATCAGAAGTATGGAGTTGCTATTAGCTGAGATGGAGCGGAGTTTTGGAGGTGCAGGTTTTGTGGAAGTAGATCAGGATTCAGATACGCTAGGTTTGAGATGTCTGTTAGGCTGAGATGTTGAGTAGGCAGTTGCATACACAAGGCTGAAGTTCCAGGGGACGGTCAGGACTGGAGATTGAACTGGTACTTTAATTTCTGTACGCCTCTACCAAATTCACCTTCAAAAGCTCTGTTTTCACCTGATCATTTCCCTAATTAAACATGTTCAGGGATCCACTACTGTTTACAGCAGATGCCACAAACTGGAGGTTGGGCTGCTAACATGTTCTGTGACCTACGTAAGATTTAAGGTGATTTGAACTATTTGCTAACAGTTATAAATTGGAAGATCTCTAGGGGTGTCTGGGTGGCTCAGTCGGATAAGCCTCCAACTCTTGGTTTTGACTCAGGTCATGATCTCATGGGTGGTGAGATCGACCCTGCGTCAGAATCTGAGTTCAATGGGGAGTCTGCTTGAAATTCTCTTCCTCTGCCCCTCACCCCATTCACACGTGCACTCTTGCACTCTCTCAAATAAAAAATAAATCTTTTTTAAAAATTGGAAAATCTCTAATAAGACAGATATTGGAATGTTTTGAAAACTCAGAGCATTTAGAATTATAAGGTCCACATCATATGACCTATGTTTAGGAGTTAGTTCATTTGAGCTGAGTAGTAAACTCAATTTTAAAGGGAAAATAATTTACTCAGATGTCATTCCATTTGCATTGTCACTTACCACAAAAACACTGCCTTAAACTTAAATGTGTGTAATCGCATCCATTTTATAAAAATAACTCTAGCAAAATATTTAGAATTTAATGAAATTGACATAACTTTATTTTAAAGAAATTGTTGCTACTGATCCATTTTTCTTATGGCTCTTGTAGGCTCTTACAAATGGTTACTTAGGATCCCATGTTTGTTTATTTTCATCAAAATACTCTTTAACACACTGGACTTGTTCCAGTTTATTCACCTAATTGTGAGTAGAGTTTTCTAGAGAAACAAAATGTGAGCCAGGATGATGGAGAAGCTATGTTCCCATTTTCTAAGGAAACAGGGATCAGCAGCTTGCATGGTCCTAAACTGGAAACAGATTTTTCAGAGAGAAAGTCAACAAAAGATGAGCAAGAGTTTGCCAGGTAGAGAAAAGAGTTCATTTACATTTACCCTCTAGGCTCTTGTGGGATTTTCAAAGTCACACACTTGCATCTACAAGTCAAGGCCAATAATCCTCACACTGAGGTCAAGGTCCTGCCTAAAACAATGCCCTGCCTGGCTCTCCTCTAAGTTCTGCTTCTTGCTTTCATTCACACTCACTCCTCGGCACCCTCCACTCCCAATGGAACAGACCGATTCCCTTATTCTTTACCTAACTAAATCCTAACTATTCTACAAGGTTGAACCAAGTGCTACCTTCCTGGAGCTTTCCGATTAACTTGGCCCCAGAGTCAACTCTTTCCTCCATTATACTCACCTAGCATTGATTGTGTCACTTGTTCACCCACTTACGCAGGCCTTCCCTGCCTTATACTGTTTTTTATGTGCAGCAAATCTCTGCAGCCTATGTCCTTGATTGCACTGAGCTTCCTTGAGTCCAGTGTTGAATTACTCAAGTGCTGATCCCTTACATCTCCGTAGCACACACACTCTGAGAGGCTCAGAGTCTATGCTCACAATGAACCTGCACGGTAGAAGGGGACTATAATACAAGTACACATCATGTAATGAAACAACTAACAGTGATTTCTTTTCTTTTTTTAAAAAGATTTTATTTATTTATTTGACACAGAGAGATCAGATCACAAGTAGGCAGAGAGAGAGGCAGGCAGAGAGAGAGGAGGAAGCAGGCTCCCCACTGAGCAGGGAGCCCAATTCCGGCCTTGATCCCAGGACCCTGAGATCATGACCTGAGCCGAAGGCAGAGGCTTTAACCCACTGAGCCACCCAGGCGCCCCTAACAGTGATTTCTTATTGGTGAGGGGGAACCCCAGGGAGAGAGTGAACTGAATAAAGCAAGATCTTGATCCAACTCATTTATTTGCTATGCCTACTAAACTTCTGCTCATTCTTAAGATTTGCTTTGAAAAAAAATCTGTCCCCAATTCAGAACCACCCAAGCTCTTTCTGCAACTTCTTTAGTTCCCCCATTTCACCTTACTACTGGTTGTCATCTATTACAGGCAAATCTTACCTCTATTCAACAAGATGGTAAAGCTAGGCACTCTACTGAATTAAGCTAAAGTGTGCAAGAGTAAGATGACATAAAAAGTAACAACTGGTTTTTCAGGTGTCCATAAACAATAACATTATAGAAAGGAAGGGTGGATGAATTGCAGTGACCTATTTTTAAAATAAATTTCTAAATATTCGAATTAAATTCTAATTTGTATTTAATTTTTAGGCTGTGTATGGGGGGGGAACAGAGACAGAGGGAGACAATTAATACCCCAGTATCCCAGATTTTTTTTTTGTCAAAATTTATTTTGACTGAGGTCTGACACTACTTAGCTTAGATGAAATAATTCACTTGAATAGAGAATAATGTAATGTCCAATACTGGATAGTGGGAGGGAATGAAACCAAGTCACAGACGAGAGGTTGGCATGAATCAAGATCAACTTTCAGCATCCCATGTTGTTAATTAAACTAATTACAACTTAAATAAATACCTAACAAACAACCTAAAAATATCTCCACTGCACTATAAGCTCAAATGTATTAGGAAAAAGGTATGTTTGAATTACTTAGCATTTGAGACATCATCTCTAAGTAACCTTTAAAGATTCTTTTGTAAGTAACTCACAAGGCAGTAAAAAGTCAGGATTTATAACACTTTTACAAATAACTCCCAAGTTCAGGACTCAGGACTAGACTCTAAAGATTTCACTCTTAAAGAATTTCCAGATTCCTTTACAGCTCTAGTTCCCAAAATGTGTACCAAGGTGTTCTGGGGTGTGTCAGTGACCTCACAGGGGTAAAAGGATAAACAAGATACTTTAAAATTTCAAGGCAAAAACAGTGATACTCAAGCTCAATCAAACACCTCAGGAACTGCTAACTTGAGATACTTCACAATTTTAACATTAGACCGTGCTACATTCCTTCTAATGCGATCTTATCTGTTTGAAACTGAGGTTTTCATAGTTTGTGTGATAAAAAGCAAAAGTCATGTGAAAATCAATGTGAAACAGGAAATGAGGGTGGTGACGTCTACTCTGACTCAAAATTTTGTTCCATGGCCCAAAGGCACACATATACCAATAGTAAATAATTATAGTTATTAAAAATGAAATTCAAAATCTTTTAAATTTGTGTTCCAATTTTTTTAAAATGGCTACTAATTTGTTAGAACATAATACTTATTGAACTGTTTGGTGCTAACTACTTAATAAATAGAACTTGGCGAGGAGCCTGGGTGGCTCAGTCAGTTATGCGTCTGCCTTCGGTTCAGGTCATGATCGCTACTCAAGTGAATTATTTCATCTAAGCTGAGTAGTGTCAGACCTCAGTCAAAATAAATTTTGACCAAAAAATCTGGGATACTGGGGTATTAATTGTCTCCCTCTGTCTCTGTTTCTATCCCCACCCCCACATACACAGCCTAAAATTTAAATATAAATTAGAATTTAATTAGAATATTTTGAAATTTATTTTAAAAATAGGTCACTATAATTCATCCACCCTTCCTCTCTATAATGTTATTGTTTATGGACACCTGAAAAAACAACTGTTACTTTTTTTTAATAAAGATTGTATGTATTTATTTGAGAGTGGGAAGAAAGGGAGCTCAGAAGGGAGTCTGTTTCTTCCACTCAAAATAAATACTGTGTAGTTCTTTCCTCCAGCCATCACCCCTGGCCTGGCTTATGCTCTCTCTCTCTCTCAAACAAATAACAGAAGATCTTTAAAAAAAAAAAAAAAAAGATGGTTGTTATTAAGCCAAGCCAACCCCATGATCTCAGCAGTGATGTGTGCAAAGAATTCAGCTCATTTAATTCTTAGCTCTATCTAAAGTATCAAGATTCAAAAAATAATAAGTTATTCCTTTAATAAGTAAATGAAATAAAATAAATAAAATAAAATAAATAAAAATAAAAAATAAATAATGTATATCTTCTAAATACAACTTAATATCTGGAATGAGAAAATGACTGCACTGTTGTATCACACTCAGGAAACGGTAGAACGGAGTGGTCAGAAAACAGCAAACAGATCTCAGTTCCTACCCAGCACTATGCCTCGTGACATGTATGACTTTTGAAAAGTTCTTTGTGGTTTTTTTTTTCTTCCTTGACTATGTGTTTTCTAGCTTGTCTAAGCATAGTTCTCTCTGCTCTGTGATGGGGCTGATGACAGGACCTACCAGATCCACTCATTGTGAACGCTAAATGAAATGATACATAAAAACACATAGTATGGGGTGCCAGGGTGGCTCAGTCGTTAAGCATCTGCCTTCAGCTCAGGTCATGATCCCTTGGTCCTGGGATGGAGCCCCGCATTGGTCTCCCTGCTCAGCGGAAAACCTGCTTCTCCCTCTTGTGTTCCCTCTCTCGCTCTGTCTCTGTCTAACTAACAAAGTAAAATAAATAAATAAATAAATAAATAAATAAATAAATAAATAAATAAAATAAAAATAAATCTTAAAAAAAAACAAAACAAAAACACATAGTACCATACCTGACAATCGATAAATGGTGGCTCTTAATAACACATTACACTGTACGGGAAAATAGTCTTCCCAACAAATAATTTGTCAATTGCCTTTAAATTTTGCCTGAAATTAGACTGCAAATTGTGTGGATCCCTCCCGCTATGGATACTCTCTTTGTCCCCATTAGGCTGAGCGACTACATAAGAAGCTAAGTTTTTTATTACTTTTCTTGAGAGAGCAGTTTTGTGCAAGGCTGATGAGGAAGAAAGGTTAAATAACGTACCAGGCTAAAAGAGACTGTAAAAAGCAGGGATTCAGAGCACAAAGAAAGAACTCTGATTTCTCTCAGACATCTGAAACTATTGACCATCCTCTCCTAAAATTCTTTCTCCTTTGCTTCCAAAAAACCTGCCCTTGCTTGGTTCTCCCTCCATGTAGTGCTTTCTCCTTCTCTACCCCTTTGCTGACTCCACAGTCATTTCATTAAATTATGTCACAACCGTGTCAAGGTTTCTGGATAAACCACACAACGGATATCTGGAAAGGTGGGAAATAACTCTTAATACAAGGCTAAAGGAAGAAGTGCTACAGGAAGAAAAAAAAAGTTGCATGAGATTTAAGAGAAGAAGAATGAGAGAATTCAGGAAGTCTGTAGAGAAGTTGCCCTTCTAGATGGATCTAAAACATTAGATAAGATTTGGATGTGTGGAAATAAGGGGAGGGTATGTGAACCAGGAAGAAGAGCAGGAGCAAGGACATAGAGGCAACGAACATGGGGTGTGAACAAGGAAGCAAGAGGTTCAAATGCCAAATTTTCAGCCTCATAATGGACAGCAGAGGAAAATAACATTAGGGATGTTATTTGAGCCAGAACTGAAGTCTCTGGGTGCTCCCAATCCCATCACCCTGTCTTCTGCATTGCATACATTTCCAGAGGGCTGGGTACCAGCTACATCCAATTCTTTTTGTGCCTCAGTGCTTAAGACCACACCAAAACATCTAGTGTTAAAAAATCAGCTTTTAATTCTTCAAATCTCATCATTAATAAACCAGAGATGCCTGCATTCTGGTCCCAGCTCTACCATTAACCAGCTGTAAAAGCCTGAGAAACAAATGCAAACCCTCTTTCAGAGCATTGCTTTCTCTCCTATAAAAGGAAAGGACTGGTTTGATAAGCCCTCAAGATCTTAACTCTGTGAAAATCACCCTTAAAAATTATTACTTCATCTTATATATCAAAATATCATTAAAATAGTTTTGCCATTTGACCTTCAAATGAATACACTTCATTCCAAATTATGAAGCCTTGGCTAAATGATGAAGTGCAGCTTTTAAGAATGGTCTTTAAGATCACTCCCCAGTTTTTATAATGAAAAAATGAAACAGAATGCTACTTTCAGAAAAATAACTACCATATTTATCAGTTTTATAGTGTGTACATTTTTAATATATTAATATTCATATAATTATGAAATCTTTCAAGCATAAACAAATTAAGGGTTTTTCTGCTTTGTTTTACTGGAGAAATTTTTAGGTCAATGATATACCTGGGAATTGAAGCAATGATGAAAAATAGTTGACTAGAAAACTTGAATGAACAAATACTCAGTGAGGACCTGCTAACTACCAAGAACAACGCTGGGAGGTAGGGTTATAGATTGGAAGGACATTCCAGTGCAGTAGTAGAAGTCTTCAAATCCAGGACAAGTGTGGAGCAGAGAAACAGTGCCTCCCATGAGCACATGGGCTCAATAGACATTTCTTAAAGGAGGTGAGATGGGTTGAGTGACCAAGAATCCATAGGAGTTATCTAAGTGAAAAAGAGGAAAGCGTATTAGCCACCGACAATCATATGAGCCATAGCACAGAGGGGGAGATAGGTGAGTTGAAGCCACAGTAAGATATCTGGAATGGTCAAGAGTTGGAACTATGACAGATGAGACTGGAATAGGTGACCTCAAATTTCACAGTAAAAGTTTAGCCTCTAATTCTGAAAGTGATGGCGATCCACTGAAGAATGCCAAACAGGAGAATTTCTGACTGGAGAATGAAGCCATGCTCAAAAGTCTCACCTCTGTGGATTACAAACCGATGTGGGGGAAAGTCTGAAGAAGGGACAGGTGTTAGGAAGTTGCTACAGTGGTAAAGACACAAGGCCACTCATAGAGGGATAAGACAGAGTTAGCTTTCAAGACCGAAGAGATAGAATTTGATTAATACCTTCGAGGAAGAAACTAAAAGGTGTGGGGAATGGTGAAAGTTAAAACCTGAGTTTTTTTTCAAAGAGTAACTTAAGATCATATTGTTTCTTAATTAAATTTTCAAACAGCTGAAAAAAAAAATAGTGGAACTCAATAATGTAAAACCCAGGCTACAGTCACAGTCTTGACCTTGACAAGTCAGACACTACTCTAGTACACCAACCTAGATAGAAGATGAGGATCTTACTTGATGGAGTAAACATGATTTCCACCTCCAGGAGAAGCAGGGCCAACATAGCCCTTTGGGAGTCTCCATCTCAGAATCAAGAGAAAAAAAGAAAAATAAAGGGGGGGGGCAGGGGCAGGGTGGTTCTTAATGACTTGGAAGCTTTGAGGGATTCCCCAGAGTGAATCATCAAAAGATGGAGAGAAAGGGCTCTAAGCCTTTCTACAAAGCAACTACTCTCAAAAACTTTTCAGGTGAGTGATGACTCCAGTATCCAACCACTTTCACTTTCACTGAGCAGCTACTATGTACCAGGCACCATGTTCTACTTAGGCTTGGCCTAGTTTCCTCACCTCCAAAATTGAAAATAATAAGACCTATTTGTCACAATCACTGTGGTGTTTAAATTGCAAAAATTGCCTTGGCAAATTGATCAACATAAGAGATCACCTTTGAACTTTAGCTTAGCATATATGTCCTCTCATGGTTTGTGTGCTGCTCCCTCACCAACCCCTCCTCTCATGTTGTAACCTGTAGTGATGCCAGATTAGCGCCGGCTGCACCACATCTCCTCACCCCCTCGCCACAGCTAGGGTAAGTGTCCTCTTTTGACTTTCTTTTAGCAACTGACACTTCCCCTTCAGAACAGTCATCAAAACAGTGATCAAATAATTATCTCTCTCTTTAAATATTTTTATGTCCCACCAGACTTTCAGATTCCATAAATGTGAAAATTGATCCATTTTGTTTATCCCTAAGTCCCTCTGCTTACCAAGGGAATGAATAAATTTTCCCAGGCAAAATCTTCCACCTCTCACATGCTCAAATTTTAAAATGACTTTTTAAATAAAATTCAGTAAAATAAAACAAAAACAAATATTTAAGTACCGCTTCAACACTCAAAGAGAATAGCTGTATTCATGACAAGCCATGATGACATGGATCCTGGGTTTCCTTTTGACCTGGTCAGGTCTCAAGGACTCCAGTCACTTCCTACTTGCTAGGACCTCACCAACTCCTCCCTCAATGGTTCTATGACTTGAAATCTGTCATCTTTCTAGCCATCAGCCTTATCACCGCATGTCTAGTATTTTAATTCCTCTTTTCATGACATACATAATCTATAGGCAATGGGGAGCCACCAAAGCAATATTCCGGAAAGATGAACTTGACCTTGGGACACATAACAACTGAAGGAAGAAGAGACTACAACTAGTCAGGTGGCTATTACAGAAGAACAAGGAAGTAATAATAGTGCTATCCTTGGTCTAGAGCAGTGACAAGAAAAGCATAACCACTATCTGAGTTGGAGGGTCAAAGAAGAAAATATGGCAAAAGTTTCAAGTCCAAGTGACTGTGGGAAAGGTATATACCAAGTTCAGCGAGTGGGGAAAGATGCCTAGTTTAGACTTACAAACAGCATCCTTTACTACTTACCATTAAGAGGAGTGATTGTGGATGTTCTCTGTATTCCTTTGTTGTTGTTACTGTCATTTTCTACTCTCCAGTTTTGCTACAATGAGCATATATTACTCCACTAATAGAGAAAAAACAACAATCTGTTTTTTCATGTCACTTTGCTATGACATATTGACCTTGCAAGATATATGAGAGATCATAATGGGGATGGCCAACATGAAGACCAAACTGTAGGTCTGAAGGTCAGGAGAAGTCAAGGTTAGATGCACATTTTTGGAGTCATCGGCATGGAGTTTAAAGCCACGGGAACACATAAGATCTTCAAGAGGAGGAGACAAAACTGTAGAGGGCCAGAAGATGAACTTCAGCCTCAAGCCATAGAGCCCAGAAATCACTGATCCCAGGGAGTAACTGGTGGTAAGTGAGAGCACTAGAAACATCCCACGAGCCAGAGGCTTTATCCCACCTGCTCAGTTTTAAGCTCAGAGAGTGGACAGATGTGGTGCAGGCAAGCTCTCTGTGCCACCAGAATATTTTGGGGTGTCCTCCTTTTTTTTTTTTTAAAGATTTTATTTATTTATTTGACAGAGAGAGAGAGATCACAAGTAGGCAGAGAGGCAGCCAGAGAGGAGGAAGCTGGCTCCCTGCTGAGCAGGGAGCCCAATTCGGGCCTCGATCCCAGGACCCTGCGATCATGACCTGAGCTGAAGACAGAGGCTTTAACCCACCGAGCCACCCAGGCACCCGGAGTGTCCTTCTTGATACAGTTCATTCATTGTTACAGTGATTTGCTTTGGTGCCACCACGCCCCCATGAACTTCCTGAGGTCGGGAACCAGATCTTATTCAATTCTTTATCCTTGTCTTCCCCTCATCTAGAACAGTCTCTAACACATACCGGCCATTTCATATACATTTGTGCAGAAGAAACCAGCCACACAACTTAGAGCTGTTCCTCCCCATCCCGCCCTTCTCTCAAATGACGTAGCTTTCCGTGGTCAGACTGCTATGTGCTCTCGTGTCAGAACTAGTCCTCTAAAACCTAGATGAGTGGACATGTCCCACATGCCTAACGCTCACGTGTCTGTGACAGAGAATCTACCGATCACCCTGCATAGAGCCCCGGCGTGCTTTGCCCACACATCATTCACCCTACTTAGAAAGTCCCCCATCTTGCTGCATGTACACACTGCTTACCTCTAAGCACAAACCATGTTAGTCGGGACGGTATTTAGAAAATCTATAATTAGCCAGGCTAGAAACAAGGCAATAAACTGCCCAGAAGAGAGTGGCCCAGACTTGACATGCAATTTTTTGGTTTTTTTGCTTGACATGTGGTTGCCAAATTTAGCTCATTCTACATTTCTAGATCTATTATGTTGACATTTAAGACACTTCTTCTAAAACTCCTTGGAGAATTACAGTCTTTTAGAAATAGACACTGAAGAGATAGTCAAGTGTAAAACCTGCCCCTGGTTGAATTTCACAATGCAGAAGAATTTTATAAACCCTGAAACAACACAGCACTGTGATCCAGATGAATCTCATGGCCACTGGCATGGGGACCCAGTGCCTGGGCTCCTGACTCTAGGCTCAGGCTACCTCCCCATTGCTCTGCCTGTTGGATAATGTCCTCCAATGATTCTTAGTCGCACAACTGAGGCAGGGAGAGTTAGCATAGATGTGCCCCGATGGAAATACTTTTCCTTGGCCACTTTCCTCCTCTGCCACTTGCTAACTCTTGAGTAGCTGGGCAAGTCCCTTACCTTTCCAATTCTTGTTTTTCTCTAATATAAAATAAATGTAACACTACCTGATCTGTGTATATCCTCAGAAATGCTGGGCAGATCAAGCAGGAAAATGTACGTGAAGGTAGTTTGTAATAACAGTTAAGAACAAGAGTAAGAGCTAACATTTATTCAGCATGTGTTATATGTCAGGCAGGCACAACTTCACATGAATTACCTCATTTTATTCTTTTAACAGCTCTAAGGAGCAGGTTCTGCTACTGTCCTTGGTTTACAGACAGGAAACCAAGGGACAGACGTTTATGTGACTCACACCAGACCCAAAACTGGCAAGGGAAGAAATTGGAATAAGCTGCCCCATATTACCTGGGCACGCTGAAAATACATTAGAACTGACAGAAACTGCAAGAGATTACATAATACAAGTATGTGGTATCACAGGAAAATGGAACAAGAGCCTTTTTACAGATGAGGCAACTGAGGTCTAGCAAGGTCTAGCAACTGAGGTCTCATTGCTTGCCCAACGTCAAGTAATATATTTTTAAAACATATTTAGAATACGTCTAGGGATGCTTGGATGGCTCAGTTGATTAAGTGTCCGACTCTTGATTTCAGTTCAGGTCCTGATCTCAGGGTCCTGAGATCAAGCTCCAGGCCAGGCTTGCTCTCAGCAGGGAGTCTGCTTAAGATTCTCTCTCTCCAGGCGCCTGGGTGGCTCAGGTCATGATCTCAGCGTCCCGGGATCGAGGCCCGAGTTGGGCTCTCTGCTCAGCGGGGAGCCTGCTTCCTCCTCTCCCTGTCTCTCTGCCTGCCTCTCTGCCTACCTGTAATCTCTCTGTGTCAAATAAATAAATAAAATCTTTAAAAAAAAAAAAAAAAGATTCTCTCTCTCCCCCTCGGTGACCATCCCCCCTGCTCTCATACACTCTCTCTCTCTAACAAATAAATAAATATTTTTTTAAAAAGACTATGTCTGAGGCATTTTATTTTGGGGGCACCTGGGTGGCTCAGTCGGTTAAGCATCTGCCTTCAGCTCAGGTCCTGATCCCAGAGTCCCCGGATCGAGCCCCATATTGGGCTCCCTGCCGGTGGATGGTCAGGGAGTCTGCTTTTCCCTCTACCCCTCACCCCACTCCTGCTCTCTCTGAAATAAATAAATAAAAATCTTTTAAAAATAAAGTATTTTTAAAAATTTTTTACAGATTTATTTATTTATTTGAGAGACAGGGAGCAAGAGTAGGGAAGGGAGAGAAAGAATCTTAAGCAGCCTCCATGCCATTATGGGACCTGATGCAGGGCTTGATCTTGCAAACCTGAAATCATGACCTCTGCCCAAATCAAGAGTCAGATGCTTACCCAACAGAGCCACCCAGGCACCCCCAAAGTATTTTATTTTTAAATTGTGGGAAGTAGAGCAAAGCTGTCAGAAAACTTGGTACTGGATTCCATGGCCAAATTTTAAATTCCAGCGCTACCACTTAACCAGCTATGTTACTGGGGAATTAAAAATTAAATATGTGTGGACATATTCAATTTGTCCACAAATTAAATGTGAACATTTGTAAGATGTGGACAACTGTGAGAATAAATGTTTAAGAAACATTAGCTACTATTACTATGACTGTCCCAATTCCTGCAGCTGGGATCCCAAAGAACACTGAGAGTTCTAGACAAAATTGTATCGTTCTCTTTGAAAATGTTAATGGAGTAATTACAGTATCAGATTTGGAGAGGAACAGAATAGTCTCAAATGTGAACCTTTTGTTTACTTTTTTCCTGATAAATCTATTTTATAAACCCTACAACCAAGAATCAAATTTTCAGAAATAGATTTTCATTCTATTTCTTCCCACTACCTGCACAGTCATTCTGATTAATACCCAGAAACACGTTAGAAATAGGATTAGTTAAATCTAAAGAAGCAACACCTTTGAAGGGGAGGAGGGTGCCCCAGGGAACCAAATGTGCCCCAGGCACTCACAGGCCTGTGGTCTCTAAGAGCATGGCTTGATTCCAAGTCACACAGAACGGTATTAATCCGGCTCTTCCACTTAATAGGTAGGTGGCGTTGGGCGGAGTGACTTAATTTCTCTTGACGCTATCACGAGCTTTGGAACCCAGAACTGACCCAGCTGCTCCTCTGTGATAGAATCTTTGGGATTCAGGGCAATCGCCATTCCCTGTGAGGTTTATAGAATTTACCGTGTTGGTTTTCAGGCCTATTTCACAAGCCCTGAGAAGTATTTAAAAAAAAAAAAAAAAAGTTGTTTTCTGGTGTTTTTTTTTTTAATCTTTAATTAAGTAAACCCTATGCCCAATGTGGGGCTGGAACTCATGACTGGGGAGATGAGTCTTATGCTCTACAGGCTGAGCCAGCCAGGCGCCCCCTGAGAGGTATTTCTTGGAGTCTTTCAGGAACAGACTGGCCAGTCAAAGTGGCTACAAGAGATATATCACGGAATTTAGTTGGACACATAGGCCCTGAGTTGGCATTGAATCGAATGAATATCAAAAATCTCATGAGCAAAGTTTCCCCCCATAGTAGATGGATCTGATATTCTATCACGACAGGGCCTATCCCCTCCATCTCATCCATATCCCCAACCATCTCAAAGTGAGGCTCACCTGTTCACATTTTAGCCTCACCTGTTCTTTCCACACACACAGCAGAGTTGAGCCCAAAGGAGAGAGAGAAGCATTCTTAGGTCTGGACAGACAGGCTGATCTGAAGGTGCTGTAAGGTACGCTTAGATGACTAGAGTCTGAGTGGGCACCTGAGGTTGGATTTCATATGAATTCACTCCTCACGGGGCTACCAATGTAGCTTGAAATATGTCACCACGATGTTCCAATCATCCCTTCCGCAAGGGCCCAACGTCCCCACAACAAGTGGGGCCTGATTCCCAGCTTCTAACACAGCTCATGGGGTCTTTGGGCTGGAGGCTGCCAGAGACAGGTTACCATTGAACATCAGAGCTCTGGGAAAAAGAAGTTCCCCTCCTGAGATGCTATACACCACTGTAGCTGTACAACCGACTTTCCAAACTCCTCAGATTTCTTATTTACACGGACTTCTCTGGCTCTAGCCTCCCCATCTACTTCAGTCCAGAACCACGGCTTCAGAGGCATTTCTTTTTTTTTTTTTCTTTTTTTAAGATTTTATTTGTTTACTTGAGTGGGGGCGAGAGAGAGAAAGTACAGAGGGAGAGGGAGAAGCAGATTCCCACTGAGCAGAGAGCTTGATGTGGGGCTTCAACCCAGGACCCCAGGATCATGACCTGAGCCAAAGGCAGATGCTTAACCAAATGACCAACCCGGCCCCCTGCTATGTGGTCTCTTAAAAAAAATTAACAGGGGTGCCTGGGTGGCTCAGTCATTAAGCATCTGCCTTCAGCTCAGGTCATGATCCCAGGGTCCTGGGATCAAGCCCCACATCGGGCTCCCTGCTCAGGGGAGCCTGCTTCTTCCTCTCCCACTCCCCCTGCTTGTGTTCCTTCTCTAACTGTCTCTCTCTCTGTCAAATAAATAAGTTTTTTTTTAAAAAAAATTGACAAATGATTACTTCATATGAGATTAGAGAGAAAGCAGGAGGCTTAGTTAGGTTAATGCAGTAGTCCAGGTGAGAAATGAGGGTGACTTAAAATAAGGGTACCACCCAGGTGCCCCTCAGGAGGCATTTCGAAACTTGGGACTTAAACTGCTCATGACAGCATGCTGTACTATGGATAAAGCTGAAAAATGGTGCTGGGTATTTTGGAACAGATTATAGGTGTAACATAGGACTCATCATTTATTATGACTTCGCACATTTGTATCCCGTCCTTCTTGCCTACCATTCATACGTGCTAGTGTCACAATAATCCTTGTGATTCTCCTGGACAGTAGGTACTGTCACCTTTAGCTGGCATTTGTTGGTTTCCCATTTCTCTTTTATTGGGAGAAAGCGTTCTGCCTAATTTATAGATAAGGCAACTAAGAACAGGAGGTTAAGAAACTTGCCTAAAATGGCTCAGGAGGGCGCCTGCATGGCTCAGTGGGTTAAAGCCTCGCCTTCAGCTCAGGTCACGATCTCAGATCCTGGAAGCCTGCTTCCTCCTCTCTCTGCCTGCCTCTCTTCCTACTTGTAATCTCTCTCTGTGTCAAATAAATAAATAAAATTAAAAAAAATAATAAAATAATAAAATAATAAAATAAAATGGCTCAGGACATGTGCGGTAAAACAGGGATACAGTCAAAAGTGGTTCGACTCTGGAATTTAGACTCTTAATTACTGTGCCTTTCTACCTTCTCTGTTAGATGAGGACACTGAGATTCACAGACACCCTCTAACATGTTAAGTTCACATCCGTACTTGCGTTTGACACAAAAGTCTAAATGACAGCTACGTCCCCTTTGAAACAGTAAGCTCCTTCTAAACTTGAGTTCTGGATATATCGGCACAGCCAGAAGAGTTTTCAGACGCCAAAACACGCAACGACCGAAGTGCAGAGACTCACAGTGGCTTTTCTAGATGAAAAGCCCAATCAGATAGTGGCCGATGGCATCGTCCGGTCTCTGATAACCCCCTATGCCACCGGAGCTGCTGAAGATGACTCCGAATGTAGGAATCTGCTCACATGCCAAAAATTTTATCATAAGACTCAGCAGCTCATGATTAAAGAGGCACCGGAGTCCCCAGAAACAGAAATGCCCTTTCAGAAATTTTCCACATTTGTTCTTGCTTCGAGCCATGATTAAGTGTTTCCAGTCAAATACACCAGCTAAAAAGGAACTTGTTTTCTGAAAGAGAAGTGGCCGGTTTGGGCACTTAAGCAAAGGTTCCTGGTACCACAGACGATGAAACCGTCAGAAGTGAAGTGACACTGTTGACAGAGAATCCCCGAGGACCTGAAAACTTTGGAGCAGGAAGATTCCTGAGCTGCAGTGTCAACCCCTTTCCAATTAACAGAGCTGCAACTGAGCTGAAGGAATGTGTCTGAAGCCACTGAGCAGGATGGTGAGTGACAGAGCTAGGATCTGTAATGAGGGTTGCACATGTCCAGGTTGCAAACAGCTTCAGTCCAAGGGCTCACTCTTGGAGTAGACACACATTTGCCTCACGTTTGCCCGACTCCCTCCCCAACTCTGGGGACAAACCCTCAGAGTCAAACTCTAGTTTCAAACATTGTAATGAAGCTTCTCATTTCCCAGATCTCTCAGTGAAAACTTTAAAGGAAAATCAAGAAATCTTGGGGCTAATGTCACAGACTCTGACAAAAGTGCCCCTAAGGTAAGTACATAGGCTCTTTTTTTTTTATTTAAAGATTTTATTTATTTATTTGACACAGAGAGAGGGCACAAGCAGGGGGAGTGGCAGGCAGAGGAAAAGGGGGAAGCAGGCTCCCCTCTGAGCAGAGAGCCCCATGCGGCTCCACCCAAGACCAGGGTCCCTGGATCATGACTTCAGTCAAAGGCAGACGCTCAGGGACTGAGCCACCCAGGAGCCCCCAGAGGCTCCTTGTCGTAGACCACAGAGAGCCACAGAGAGAAACATAGAAATAATACTTTGCCCCCAATACATACACACAGAGATCCTTGGCTGCCTCAAAGCTGAGAACCTCAAACTCGCTTGACTGAGAGGGGGGCAAGAGTTGGAATGAACGAAGTGAGCAATTACAAACAGCAGTGTGTAGGGCGCCTGGGTGGCTCAGTGGGTTGAGGCCTCTGCCTTCAGCTCAGGGCTCAGGTCATGATCTCAGGGTCCTGGGATCGGGCTCCCTGCTCAGCGGGGAGCCTGCTTCCTCCTCTCTCTCTGCCTGCCTCTCAGCCTCCTTGTGATCTGATCTCTCTCAGTGTCAGATAAATAACTAAAATCTTAAAAACAAACAAACAAACAAAAACAGCCGTGGGTAAAAGCCCCTCTAGCCTGGAACTCTCCTGGTTCCCGCTGTGAACCCGTCTCAGGGCTTCCCCCTGGGGGGCTGGCATGACACTAAGGGCCGCGTCACCGGCAGCGTCGCCCACTCCCGGAAAAGGAGCCGGAGACCGAGAACTCCAGACAGTCTCCCCCTGGGTCCTCGGGGAGGCCCGCACGGGGTCGAGGGATCCCCGGGGAGAGTGTGCGAGGGAGTGTGGGAGCAACAGCCCCAGAGCGCCAGGGAATGCGCTTGAAGTTTCATTGCGAGAGAGAAAAAACTTTTGTTCCCTCCGAAACCAAGTTTCCAGCCCACCAGGAAAAGTCTCACGCGGTGCGGCGCCCGGGACCGGCCGGCAGCCCCCTGCCCCGGAGCTGCAGACCCGCCGCGAGGCCCTCCTGCCCGCGCCGCTCCCCGGGGGGCTCACCTGCGATGTCCCAGAGCTGCAGGCGCACCACCGTCTCCGGGTCCCAGTGCAGCACCTTGAGCGCGAAGTCCACGCCGATGGTGGCCCGGTAGTGCGAGGAGAAGTTCTGGTGCACGTAGCGCTTGATGATGCTGGTCTTGCCCACGCCCAGGTCGCCGATCACCAGCAGCTTGTACAGGTGCTCCTTGTGCGGGGCCTGCATCCTGGCGGGCCGCCCGCGGGCCGGACGGGACCGGGGAGCGCGGCCGGGCCTCGGCGGGAGACGGACTCCGGGAGCGCGGCAGCGGGCGCCCGGGAGAGGAGCGGCGGGGCGGGGGCGAGGGTCGGAACTCCTCCCCCTCCGCCCGGAGAAACGCCCAGCCCGGCGCCCAGGGGTTAATCCTCCTTCCTCCGCCGGGCCGCGCGCAGCCTCGGAGGCGGGTGGAGACGGGAGCGTCTCCGGGGCTGACGAGTAGGGGGCTCGCGTCCTAATGCAGCTGCAAAGCTTATTCGTGCAGCACTCTACAGTTCCCGAAGAACTCTGCTCGCCTGTGAGCCTGGACACAAAGCTCTGAGGTGTGGGCTTTTCCCGTTTTCAGTGCGGGAAAACCGCGTGTGGGGAAGTTCAGTGCATCGCGGGAGATGACAGTGACAACCCCGGGGAGCCCGGGCTCCTGAGCTCAGAGCCCCGCCCCCAGCGCTCACTGTGGAGAGAGCTTGGAAGAGAGGCCCCGAGAATATCATTTCCCGGGGCGGGAGAGCGGGTTTCTTTTTTTTTTTTTTTT
>LNAC01000554.1:60852-96430 GCA_002007465.1 Ailurus styani
TGTTTCATTATTTTTCTCTCCCTACCCCCCACAACCCCCCACCCTGCCCCTCAAGTTCCTCATATCAGAGAGATCATATGATAATTGTCTTTCTCTGATTGACTTATTTCGAGAGCGGGTTTCTTATGCACTGGTTTTTTGAGGTGAGTGGCCCTGCGCAAGTCATGTGACCTTGGGCAAGCCTCAGTTTGCTTTCTCCCTCAGTGACGTGAGAATGGTAATCCAGACCTGTCACCTGTCTTGGAGGGAGAACACTGAGCACTTTCACACCCACTCAACTGTCGGTGGCCCGACAAGGGGGACCATGGGGCTGACAATACAGAGGGCATCCTTGGCTTTTAGCCTTCTCCTCTCCTGTCCTAAAAGCTCTGGGCATCATCGAAAGACAATTTCAATAACTAGTCAGATTGTTTTTTTTTTTTTAAAGATTTTATTTATTTATTTGACACATAGAGAGAGATTACAAGTAGGCAGAGAGGCAGGCAGAGAGACAGGGAGAGGAGGAAGCAGGCTCCCTGCTGAGCAGAGAGCCTGATGCGGGCCTCGATCCCAGGACGCTGAGATCATGACCTGAGCCGAAAGCAGAGGCTTTAACCCACTGAGCCACCCAGGTGCCCCAGATTGTTTTTTTAAGTGCAAACAATAGCAAGTACTTATCCAACACTTGCTGTATGCCAGTTTTTATATACATATCATTTTATTACCCTGGTGCTCTTAAAATTGATACCATTATTCTTCCCATTTTACAAAGGAGAAAACTGAGGCCTAGACATTTTAAGTAATGGATCCAGTGTCAACCACAATAAGGAAAAAGCCAGTGACAAAGGAAAAGGGAAAAAGCCACGACCTAATAAGGAAAAAGCCAAATTAAAAGCCGATTTTCTGAGCCAAAGAGGGTTTTTTGTGTTTTTTAATGCATTCTTTTAACCAATCTATATTTGTGCTTGGGGTAATACAGAAATAACACAAAGATTCTTGGTCCCCAAAACTTTACCTTCTTGTGGGTGGGAGCAGACAAGACAAAATTTGTAAACATATTAGTCGGTGATAAGGTAGGGGAACAGGCATGAAGAGTTGGAATGGGGTTAGCCTTTTCGAGAGGGTGGCCAGGGAAGGCCTCTCCGAGAAGGGAACAATTCGGTAAAAACATCAATTTCCGAGGAAGTGGCACGCAGATCTAAGGGATAAGCAACTTGTACCAAAGCGAATCATTTTGTACCTGAATGTGCCAGAACCTGAGCAACATCCCCGCTATCTCATTTCAACTTTCCAACTGTATCAGGGAGCATTTTGTCCAGTTGATAGATGAGGAAAGCAAGACAGAGATCAGCTTTCCCAACCCCACAGAAAGTGTTAAAACTGGGATTGCAATACAGGCTTGGGTGAACCAGAGGAGAGGAAGTTTGGTGGGCTGACCGTCTCTCTGCCATCGGACAACGACACCGTGCGTGCTATCCTCCAGCCTCCACAGGCCCCTCACAACCAGAGGGATGCCCCAGCTGCCTGTCCTGGATAAACCGCATCACCTCTCTGGAGTTCAGCTTCCACAGCCGTGAAATGCAAATAAGGCTATCTACCTTCTAGAGTTGTTGGTACAAGGAGAGATGCCAATAAGACGCCAAACCTGTAGCACGTGCTAAATGGCAGTTATTAAAGCAAATGAGGGACAAGCTTTCACACCATGTTCTCTGATATAGATCCTGGGGACCGGCATCATATCTTGTCCTCTTTCTGTCCCCTCCGGGGGTAACTCAGAAGCTTTGTTCCTAATGGGCACAAAGAGAAGGTACGCAGAATTGCCCTGGTTTGTGTTTTATTGACTGCTCAGATAGGTAGACATCCTTCTTTGGTTTCCACCCACGCAGGGACACACCAGGCAGATCACATCTAAGGAGTGAACCAAGTATTCTACCGGCTTAAAGTATTGGCCAACACTGTGGCTTCATCTTGCAGGGAGTGGAGTTCACAGACCTGAGGGGGATCTTGGCCCTTCCTGGAGCTTGAAAAACAAGTGATAATTAGAAAGACCCTCCCCAGATCTAAAATCCTGGCTCTGTAGATCTAAAGGCAAGTTTGGTCTGGGCAAGGAGCTGGTGGTGGAAACAAGGAGGGGGTAGAAGTTTGAGACATAACATGAGCCGGCCGTCACTGTGAGGCCCGACCCAACTGCTTCACAGGCCCTAGCCTGTCTTCCCCGCCTCATCCCCGCTGAGTCATCCTCACCCTCAGCTGCTCTCCTCTGCTCATCAGGAGCATGTCAGTGCACAGGACGGAGAGATTTTTACTGTGTAGGACAGGCACACCAAGACCCAAGTTTTCTGCGACGGGAAGCTTATAAAATTGGGTGGGGGGAGTGGTCTTTAAGCAAAAAACAAAACAAAACGAAACAAAACAACCCCACCAAACTAAGGAACAGGTCCCGAAGCTTCAGCCTCCCTGCCTCTCCAGGGGCAGGCCATCTCTCTGCCAGGGGCAGTGGGCAACCCAAGAGAGCAAGCTCCCTGGCTAGACAGGAAGTATTGCAATTTGTTTCCAGAGTCATTCATTTAGGTCTCATGACAGTTCTTCACAGCGGGAAGAAATTACTCTTGGTTTATATTTTTTAAATCTTTTAGACTAAAGCGGCTCTGTGAGCTTGCCAGACTAGGAGCTCAGTGAAATCCCGAAAGACCCCAAGTAAAACGAGGGAATTGGGTTGCAAGATCTCTGGAGCGTACTGCTGACTCACGTGTCAGAACTCTGGGCCTTTTACACACCTTGCCGCAGGAGTAATGCCCCAGCTGATTCTGATCACCCCCACAATGGCACCATTCCCCGAGCTGTGGCCTTGCCTATCCTGCACTCTGTCTGCTCCCCCCACCCAATTAGGACATTTGGGAGAAGGCTGTGGAAAGGCCATTTCAAAACAAACATCATGGTTCTCTTCCGGTTTCAGGGCTCCATTCTCTCCTCAGCTGCTGCACATTGCTCCCAAGATAAGGGCTCTCCAAGCACATTTTTTGGATGGCAAACCTTTCTGTGGCCCCTTGCTTCACTTTGAACTTTTCTTCCCTCAGAAGTCTGCAAGCAGGGAGCCAAGAAGTTGAGGACAGAATATCAACTAGATTCAGGCTAGAGTAGCTTTAGATGAAAAGGACATTAGCCAACAGGTCAACCATCCTTGCCTCCTATCCTCCCTCTACCCCCAGATTATGAGACTCTATAAGAACCCATCTGTCCCGACCTGAGAATCCATCTGCCTCAGATACCTTGGGACTCTCCAAAAGGATGCCTGGATTCATCCTGACTAAGCCGGCTCTCCTTCCTTCCAGAGAGAAAGGCTGGGGCTGTGCCATGTGGCTCCTCCCAGCAGCCACGCTGTACCATGGAGACCCATTTTCCACAGAAGCTCTTAAAGCATCTCTGGAGATGCTTTGATAATCTTACTACTCTCAAATTGCTAAACCACAGCACGCCCTCTCCTGAAGAACAGGAAGGGAGGTGACTCAAGTTTGTAAAAGCCGTATGAGACCACACAGTGCTCAGAATTCAGTCATGGAATGGTCTTCCAGAAAGCACCGAGTTAGATTTCTCTAGGTCTCCATTCCCTTGCTATCCAACGTGGGTGCATATTCTTGCACGTATTCAGTGGTAAAACTAATTAAAACAATTAGAAATTGATTTGCAAACATAAACATGAAGCCTGCATGTTTCCCTCCCAGGCTGTTGCATGAGGTGAGTCCCTATAAAGTTACCTCGTTTGCCTTCACCAGTAAGAGAGCAGTAGGGAGTTATTCATTAGTTCACATGGCTCTTCATGATTGCTCTTGAAGAATTACTTAAATGACTTCAAGATAGGGTACCAAAGACTCTGTTGGAGGAAAGGTAAGGTAATTTTTCTTCAATTAATGCAAGCAATATATCTTCTGAAAAAGGCCTGTAAGAGATTACCACAGAATTTATCATCCAAACAGGAACTCTAGAGAGTGAAAGGGGGACCTATTAATAATTACACCAAACCACAGAAACAAGCCAGGACTGCCCAAAAGAATGTTTATTCCTGAAGCAAAGGGCTAGAGCTCTCAGATGAGATCCACGACCAAGAGCGACATTTGAAAAATCTCTTAAAGCATCATTTTAATAAATAGTTCTGCCAAGTTAAGGCTAATTTCTTGTTCTCTTCAAAGAGGCCCCCTTTTATCTACTAGCTTGTCAGAAGCCTGTACTGACTTGCAATGCGAGTCATACCCAGTACCGACTCAGGACTGAGCAGGCACCTGGAAGTAGGCAACTATTTTCACACTATTTGGAGAGAGGCCAAGATGGATTCTGTATGGAAAGTGCTTGAAATGAATACACGTCAGTCTATGAGAATTTTGATGTTGGACTTTTTGCCCAGAAAGAAAAAGCATAATGGGATATTTACTGGTTATCATCAGAAATTGATTGCAGGTGAGTTTTTGAGGCCACCATTTAGTTTGGATCAAGAAAAGCAGATTATAATGCAGTAAACCATTTTCAGCAGATTTATTACCAGCTAAACTTATATGCTAAAGCTACCCACATCTGACTTACTTTCAACAGATGGGACTGAACTGGGCTTCATTTTGCTTCTAACCTACCCAATATGGATGAGTATAAATGGTCTACGGAATGGCCAAAAAAGCAAGCATCTGAGAACACAGAGCAAAATGATTCAATATGACTCAGGGGTTCAACTTTCTTGTATTGAGTGCCTACCTTGCACCAAGCCCTTTATCTTATTTAACCTTCACAACCAAACTGTTGGTAGGTAGCCCCACTTTGTAACAAGGGAAATGGGGATCTGAGAATTTAAATAATTTGCCCAAAGTGACAAAAGTGTAACTCATGATTCCTAAATTCCTGCTTTTCCTACTCTACGCACTCCTGTGGCATGAGGTAAAATCGAGATCCAGATTTCTCCTGTTTTGTTTCTGCTATTACCAAGATATTCAGATATCGAGGCTATAAAAAAAACAACTCTGTTTTACAAAGTATGTATGGAGGGAAACATCCAGTAAAGGAGGAAAAGAAAAATGCATGCTTCAAACACGAAAGGGCACATGGCACCCTCCCTCACCAAGTCAGGCAAAAAGACAGCACTCTACTTGGATGACATGCTATCTGTGGGAATGATCTGATCCAGCAAGTGTAGAGAGCATAAAACAAGGAGTCTACTTCTGAGGCTTTCGGAGAAGGCAATAGTTTAGTAATACTCAGGATCTCCTGGGAATGGAACGCCCAGCCCATAACAAGTGGAGATACAGGGACTGGTATGGTCTCACTCGGAGGATAACTCGAGAAAATTACTGACAGGAGTGTTGATCAAAGAATATTTATGTGCAAAACACCACGACAGAATTTTTTTGAGGGGCAGGGTCAGGAATGGGGTCTCAGATTTATCCTACAAGAATGTCCCTACCATAAAATCTTACCATTTACATCGATGTGGATGGAACTAGAGAGTGTTATGCTGAGCGAAATAAGTCAATCCGAGAAAGACAATTATCATATAGTTTCACTCATATGTGGACTATAAGAAACAGCGCAGAGGATCATAGGTGAAGGGAAGGAAAACAGAACGGGAAGAAATCAGAGAGGGAGACAAACCATGAGAGACTTTTAACTATGGGAAGGAGACTGAGGGCTGCTGGGGCGGGGGGATGGGTAGGGAGATGGGGTCAACGGGGGATGGGCATTAAGGAGGGCACATGATGGGATGAGCTCTGGGTGTTATACACAACTGATAACTTATTGACCAAAAGATCTGAAACTAATGATGTACTATATGTTGGCTAATTGAATTAAAAATAAAAATGTTCCTACCATCATCATGTTGGCACTCTGGTTAGTGTTGGTCGGCAGGCACACACACGGCCTCTTATCTCCCTTTCTGCCCCCTTCCCAGATCCCTTCACTGGCTGCTTCCTTTCTCTGCTGCCCACCACTCAAGGGTGCTAATCTCCCTCTGTGGGGCTCTGCTTTTCCGTGCCTGAGCTCATCCACTTCTGTGACAATGGAGCAAACAAGGCTATGGATTCAACTCTGGAATCAGAACCACTTACCTTGGTTTCACATTTGAACTTCACCGCCAAGCAGCTGTAGGACTTCCGTAAAGAAATGTAGCTTTGGGCGCCTGGGTGGCTCAGTGGGTTAAAGCCGCTGCCTTCGGCTCAGGTCATGATCCCGGGGTCCTGGGATCGAGGGCCACATCGGGCTCTCTGCTCAGCAGGGAGCCTGCTTCCTCCTCTCTCCTCTCTCTCTGCCTGCCTCTCTGCCTACTTGTAATCTCTCTCTCTGTGTCAAATGAATAAATAAAATCTCTAAAAAAAAATGTAGCTTTGTGCGCCTTTGTAAACCCATCTCTGCAGGTGTAAAATGAGGATAATCATTTCCATCTCCTGCAGTTTTTAGGACACCTGCATGAAATTAGGCACTGAAGTGCCTTGCCTCGTGTTTGGCCCAGGATATACACTGAAAAGGAAATGTTGTTAAACTATCGAACGTCTGCTGATGACTTCTAGATCTGTGTTTGAGACTCCAGCCTTACTCCTGCATTTCATACCCTGTTCCAACGGCTTCGGGGGCATTTCTACCAGGCTCTCTGGCAGACATTTCAAGTGCAGCATATGCAAAACTGAACACATTATCTACCCTAACAGACTTGTTCCTTTTCCTGTATTCCTGGTTTTGGTCAGTGGTTCCACCCTCACCGAAGTCTACCAAGCCTGAAAACTCAGTCACACTCGACTCCTCCCCCTGCATTACCCACACATCCCATCATCTGAGTCCTCTGATTCGATCTCAGACAAATTCCTGAGGGCATTTCTTCCACTCCGCTCTGCCGGAACACAGAGGTGAATCTCTATTCAATATGATGGAGGGCAAAGGATTTTTAAACATTAGACAAAGGGCGAAAATCATAAAAGGAAAAACGTTTTTAATGTATATATATTAAAAATTACCAGAGGCAAGACAAATGGTAAATGCAAGCTGAGGAAAAATTTGCAACTTTTAAGACAGGCAAAAAGGGAATACAGTTTTTATATATATAAAGTTCTTATAAATTATTTTAAAACATCCAAATAGATAAAGGGATGGGATACAAATAAACAACTGAAAGAAAACCACTTTTCTTTCACCACAAGAAAAATGAAAAGCCAGTAGTAATAGGAGTAGGAAAATTAAGCAATGAGATACCATTTTCCACTTTTTAAACAGACAAATATGTTTTAATACTAAAAATACCAAATATTGACAAAGATGCAAAGAAATGGACGTGATCATATGATATGGTGGGGCTGTAATTTGAGAAAAAGCTATGGGAGGGAAATGTGGTTATATGTTTCAAAAACCTTAAAAATGTGCCCTTTGACCAAATGATGCCACTTGTATGAATTTATAACAGAATCATTAGAGGTTTGTACATATTTAACTTTATAAATGCATATTATAGTGTTGCTTATCATAGAACAGAAAAGGGAACTTCTTAAATGTGCATCAAGTTAAATATCATAATGGCATAAATGTTTAATGGCCCATCATACAACCTTTATTAAAAAAATGAGGTGAAAGAAAAATACTGAACCATTTGGAAAGGTGTTCATCATATGTTTTTCACAATATTTTAAAACTGAAAAAAATTATATATTATAGCCCATTTGGCATATCTATCTAATTTCCATTTTACATAAATACACACAAAAAAAGGTATTGAAAATTATTTGTTATCAGAGATTATCTGTGGATGATGAGGTTACTGCTTTGCTGTATTACATTTTTTCTACTTTTCTATGTATTGTTTTTACAGGGAACATTATTGATTTCAAAGGGAGAAAAAAAAATGTTTTTAAATGAATGTACACTGAACGGGTCTTGGAGCAGGTTGGCCAGCAGCCCCATTCCAGGCTTCAGCCATCATCGTGTAACAGCGTTTTCTAGGCCTCTTCCCCAGGTGCTCAGAATCAGTGTTTCAGGTTTCAGTCTTTTTCCAGCCAGCCTTTCTCATCCTGGTTCCACTGATGTTATCAGTGCTGAGATGTTTGCCCTCCCCAGGGAGCCACGGCCCCGTTCCACGGGTGGCATAGTCAGGCCCAACCTCCAGAATGTCAGACAGGGTCTCCACACTGTCCTGGAGCCCCTGCCCCAACAGCCCAGGCCCAGCTCACAGGGCATGGATGGAAACCGCCCCCACAAGCTCCACCGGCCTAAAAGGAGGCATCTTCTTCCCCCTGAAGAGATGGCCCTCCCAGACCCGCATAGCCTCCTCGCCTCCTTCCTGCCCATGTCCTGCTTTTCCACTCGGACACCAATTTGCTGATTCTTCCCACCCATACCCTCCCATTCACCCTGTGCTTTGCCATCCCTCTTGACATCTCATCAAGTGGCAGCTTCCTCAGGAAATCTCCCTGGCTCTGTGTCCCCTTCTTAGACCTGTTACCACTCTGAGATCAATCTTCTTCAGAAATAATTTTTTCCAGTAGGGCATGCCTCTACTCAACTTCTGAACTGATTTTATATTTGAGAGGAATAAATTCAGTCTTATTTAACCCTTCCTGCGTGATCTTCCGTTCCATGCAACCAAACTCAATGATACCCCTCTTGATGTCCAGCAAGGTCCTCTCCTTCCTAGCACACCTAGGGAACAGCAGTATGTACGTACACCGTTCCCAGCTCTGAGTCCTACCAGAATTACTTTTGGAGATTTCCTCCCCATCAAGCCTACTGATCAAACAGCTTACCAGCACCTGGCACACTACCTGCCACGTCACACCTATGGGCTCTAGACGAGGTCTTCTTTCACACCGGGCTGCGTTTACTGTCCCGGCGCACGCAGACAGTAAAGGTTTGCAGGACAATGGAAAATGTGAACCATGTGAGACCATGTCTTACTGCCAACCACTTTGAGCCCCGGATGCAATAAGCTGCTTGTTCTTTTCTGCAAGGAACTTACTCGAGCGTTGCTGCTGGCATCCACAGAAAGCAAGGGAAAGGAGGGGAGTCCCATGACTGCTAGACTAGAAGTTTTAAGGACTGTGTTCTATTTTTGACTCTGCCACTGACTCCCAGGTCAGCAGTGGCTTCACCCCACACCATCAGACTCCCTCTGAATACCTTCTCTGGACTGATGACCTTCTCAAAGACAATCTGACCATATACATTCAGAGTGTCGAAAATAGGCATAATTATGCAACAAATAGTAAATGCCTTTTAACCTCTTGCTCCTCTTTTAAGAATCCATCCTAAAAAATAATCAGTCTTTCAAAGATTTAGGAACAAATTTTTAGTAGCAACCTGAGTACTGATCAAAAGAAAATTGGTTAAAAAGACAATATCCACAAAATTTAATATTTGAAAGCTATTAAATATCACGTTTGTAAAAAACATTTAGTGTCGTGTAGTGTTTTGGATATCATTTGGAAAGAAGTGAACTATGAAATTACACACAAAGCACACCTATGTTATCACCTGTTTGTTCACAACCCTCCTGGGAGCTTCCCAGGTGTAATCCGAAACCAGCCCCCCAGCTCCCCTTTGCTTGGAGGTCAGGAAGAGAAGAACAGAGGCAGGCCACTCCTCCAGGTTGGTAGGTGGCTGTTCTAATAAGCAAAAGGAACCTTAGGGCTGGTCTTAGGGGGTAGCAAGACGAATGGATCCCCACACCCGCGCCCCCCCCGCCCCAAATCATAGAAGTATACGAAGAGGTCCTAACTGGGCTCAGTCAGGTACACTGTGCAGTTGTTCTCAACAGTGTATAATAACTATGCCAAGGCTATGCCCCTGGAGCAGCCTCTGAGAACAGAAAAAGCAAGCAGAACCCATGGTCCCAGGCTGGGGTGGGGGTCCGAGCGGCCAGTGATGTTCCCCCAACGTCATCCCCATCTTGCAAACATATGTGCATGCTTATATGTAGAGCTGGCAGGAACCTTACTGAAATACTACTTATTTTTATGTACCCTCAGCATTTTGAAATTTTACAAGTAATACACCTTTGTTGAAGTCAGTAAGTAATCTCATGCCCTTCATTTTGGCAGTAGCATTTTTGCAGTATTTCTTTGATAACTTGATCTTTTTTTACCTTTTTGCAGTATCTTGATTTTTTTAAATCTAATTCTAAACCTCCATTATTAAGACTTTTTTTTTTAACTTAAATGTTTCATTCTTTTTGTTTCTTTATCTTACTTTCTGGAAGACTGGCTCAATTTGCTTTTCCAAGTGTTCCACTGAAAGTTTCTTTATTAGCCACTTTTTTTTAAATGTGACAGCTTCTGAAAACATAAATATACACCTTGATCCATAAGCTCTCTTTTTGATTTTTGTGAACAATATCATAGCAGCTTCCTAAACATTATTAGAAAATACGCCAGCTCTCCCCACCCCAGCCCCACCACACTGGAAGTGTTTAGCACTGGAATTGTAGGGTGCTTACAGATTTGCAAGCTCTGACAAACCCTAGTCTCAGCAATAACCGAGGAGTTTTGTGACAGAGGTAAAAGATGGCCACAGGGGAGCAGGAATTCTCAAATTGCCTAGATCGGCACTGGAGGACCCTTTCATTGAACTAAACTCACTTTGGGGCAAGCTAAGAGGCATGGAAAATGACTAGTTTTTGCTCTTTTTACCCCAGTTGCCTAATAGCCCTCTTTATTTCAGAAGTTTGGGTTAGGAAGAACTCCAAAGAAAGAGAAAATGTGGGCAAAGAGGTAGGATGGGAGTGTGCTTTTTTGTTGTTCTTAAAAAAAAAAGAAACCTATTAGCTCTGGTCCCTTTAGACTCCAGTCTACTCATTAAAGGGGTTTGGAAATATCTTTCTGTTGATAAGGGTTTGGATACTTTGTCAGCAGCTGGATACTTCGGCCAGAAACCGGCTTCCCTCAGCCAGTTCCCCTTGGAGAAGAGATACTTAGCTAGACAGTTAGGATCACCTCCCCCAGGTAAGGCCGACTGTTACCCAAACTGGCCCACATTACTGGGAATAGAGCCACAAGGAGGACCAGAGGCCTCCCAGGTGTCTCTGTTGGGCTTCTTGAGGCTGGTAATTCCATGAGAAAAGAAAAGATGAAAAGAAAAGAAAGAAAAGAAAAGAAAAGAGGAGAGGAGAGGAAAGAAAAAAGGAAAGGAAAGGAAAGGGAAGAAAAGAGAAAAGAAGAGAAAAGAAAAAAGAAAAGAGAAGGGAAGGGAAGGGAAGAAAAAGGCATCAGGTTCCTAGGTTGTTGGGTACCAGAAGGCTCAGGAANAAGAAAAAAGGAAAGGAAAGGAAAGGGAAGAAAAGAAAAAAGAAGAGAAAAGAAAAAAGAAAAGAGAAGGGAAGGGAAGAAAAAGGCATCAGGTTCCTAGGTTGTTGGGTACCAGAAGGCTCAGGAAGATCAAGGCTACAACCATTCGCAGCTCCAGGACCCAGGGGACTAGTGTTTGCAGCAGCTATAGAGAGAGAAGAGGGCCTCCTCCACTGAGTGAGAGTTCCTGATGAGAGCCACTGCTGAGTGCTCTTTGCTGCTGCTTCCTTCATTCAATGAAATAATTCTTCGACCAAGCCTTTACTACCGACTCATTAAAGTTAAGGTACCCCAAGGTAGCCCCATGCAGGCATGTGATGAACACACCTTCCAACATTCTCAGCTGTCTGGGATAAAATCTGTGCATCTCCAATGAGCACCTCTTGGCTGTGCTGACAGGCGATCCTTCTGGAAGACAACAGTTCAATCAGCCGAATGACTCCTGAGTCAATCCATCGTTTACTCTAGGTTATGTACTGTTATTTTGTCTTAATAAAAGGTTTTCCAGTGTGTTATTGGTCTTCCACTAAGGAAAACCTTACACTGTGAGGACTTCTCCTGAGCCCTTTTTAAAGCAGTCCCTTGGAGAATAACCACCAGAAAACAAACTCCCGACGCAGCTCCATCGCCACCCCTGTGAGGGTCACGGCCTCTCCAGTCCACAGCCCTGGTTTTCCAGCTCCTGGTATGCAAGGCTGGCATTCTTTCCTACTGATACAGACTCCTGAGGCTCAGCCTGGGGGATTAGACAGCCCCTTGCCCTCCGGAGAAAAGGGCCAAATAAATAATAATTGAAGATGAAAGGGATTTTCACAGTTTCAACTAAGGCTAAGAAGATTACATGTATTCTAACCCTAATCACAGTGGTAGCTTTATTGCCACCGGGGTTCACGGTGAGGTCACAAGTCACTGGCAGCAAATAGGGGCCTTGGAAGAGCAAGTTATGTATCAACGTGCATTGTCTGCTGTTTGCTAATTAGCTAGTGCTGCCTGGCATTTATTATACAGCGAGTTAGCAGAACCAGGAAAAACAAGATTTGGGACACTGGGCTGAGAGGCATTACTGAAAAGCCTGTAATTATGGGTCCCAGCAAGAGAAGTGACAGCCATCTTGGCTGAGAGAAAGAAACACGTATATGTAGCCAGTCCCCGGGACACACAAGCAGGGGGGCCAATGGGAATTCTTAACTTTGCATTCGTGGCTCTTCAGATGCCGGTGAAAAAGACAAATTATTTGGTGTCATCTCAGCTCCAAAATTCGCCTGCCGTGTGACCTTGGGCTGTCCTTGGATCTCTCAGAGCCTCAGATTCTTTAGCAGTAAATGCGATGAATATTACCTGTCCTCCCTAGTTGTAAAAATCAAATTGGATAAATGCCTGAGCAATTATTTAGGAAATTAAAGAGATTACTATACAAAGGTGTTATGATTTCTCAGTACTCCTGTTGCCCAGACTATAAAACCAAAAGAACTCAGCTATAACACTAAATACTAATAGTCGACTGTAAGACCTTTATTATAGGGCTAAAAGAACTTTATTGCCCAGGCTATAAAACTAAAAGACCAAAAGAATTCAGCCTCCAGAAAGCATCACTAAACACGGCCAACTAGAACGCCCCTCTAGCCCCCTAACGGTTTGTGGCCCATGCCGCTGTTGCTTCGAGCAGACCTGAGTTTGAATTGTGGCTCTCCACTCACTATCTGTATGATCTTGGGGAAGTTACTTGGCAAAGGGTCTTAGAATTTTCATGTTTGTACCCACTACGCAATCCAAGCCCATTCTTTTTTATGGTTGAATCATACCATTATCCCTTTTTACTTCTGAAGGAACACCGACTGAGAGGCTAAGTTCCCCCTCCAAAGCCACACGACGTGTAAATACTCGAATTAGGAACAGTCCAGGTCTGACATAGTCATGCTTACCGTGCAGCAATGATGCATAATCAAATTTCAGAGCACATAGTAGATATTTGCTAAGTGCAGGCATAGTGTGCTGGTTAAGGGTGTGGGCCCGGGAGCCAAACTGCCTGGCTTCATTCTGGCTCTGCCATTCATCTGTTGTGTGACCAAGAGCAGGATACTTAATCTTTCTGAGCCTCAGTTTCTTCTCCTGTAAAATGGAGATAAAAGTAGTGTGACTTGGTCAGATTGTTCCGAGTACTGAGTTAATGCATATACATGTTTACAATAAATGCTTAAAAAGTACGATCATTGCTTGGAGCACCTAGGTGCCTCAGTCAGTTCAATCTCTGACTCTTGATTTCAGCTCAGGTCATGATCTCAAGGTCCTGGGATCCAAACCCAGGTGAGGTCCCACACTGGGACCTGCCTCGAGCCCTACGACCAGCCCCACTCCCAGCCCAGTGTCCAGCCCTGTGTGGCCCTCTGCACTCAGCAGGAAGTCTGTTTGAGGATGCTCTCCCTCCAGCTCCCCCCACCCACCCATGCACACTTGCTCTCAAATAAATAATCTTTAAAAAACTATATAGTCGTTGCTTAATAGCAATAATTTCCTGATCTTATTCTCACTAATCTGTACTATACATGTATCATTCTCCACTTTATGAAGGAGCAAAATGTAGTCACTAAAAAGAAATAATTTATTTTCTTTCTTTTATTCACCACACTGAGACAAATAGGGATTTTTTTTAAAATTATACATTCATACAAGTACATTTTCAAGAGTGTGGAAAACACAGAAAGTAGAAAAATAAATCATTATAATCTCATCAGTTAATAATCACTGCCAACATTTTACTACATTGTATTTTGTTACTTATTTCTGTCTTTATTTCTCTGAAATGTATTTATATGTGTAGATATGTAAATACAGTTATAACAATATCATATAGGTACCTTGATTTCTTAATTCTAATTATTTACACAATGGGGATTTCCTTTGTTTCAAGCATTATGAAATGTATTTTTTCCAGTCATCATCCATTGTCCCTTAAAACCATATTTAAGATAACGCTCAGGAAATTATCAATTTTGAACCCAAATAGAGCTTTTGGTTATAACACCACTACAATTAATGAGATTTTCCTATTTTTAACCCCATATGTACGAAGCGATATATCATAGGAAATGGCATGTTAAGAAAATATCATTTCCGTTTTCAAAAGATAATAAAACATCTGTGGAGTTTTTTTTTCTAAAGTGAAATAGGGGGTAATAAAAATAGTCTTCCTGAACTATATAAATTATCTTTCATATATTTTGGGAGTTCATCCAAAATGCAAATTTCACAAAAAAATCAATGTGGTCTTTGAACATAATTTTTAGCATTTGCAAATTTGCACTATCTAATTATACTTAGCACTTAGCACTTTTTATCTTAAGAGCATCAAAGCATTTCACACATCTTAATAAAGACTCAAAGCTTTTTTTAATTAAAGATTTAATCTGGGGTGATATGTAACAAAGAAAATCTGTAGAAATATCTTTTATATGATGCTACATGTAATATATGGTTAGATTCAATTTCTAGTGCAGTAAAATAAAGGCTCTATTTCAAGACGAATATTATAACAAATAGAATCAAACAAACCCATTTATTGCCATTTTGTACCTATGATAATTACTATTAAAATGAAAGACTCAAATAGTAACACTTTATCAAGTACAATTAGGTAAATAAATAGTTTTAAAAACTTTACTAAATCCTCATGCTTTTCTGTCTTGTATATAAAAATATTTGCAATATTTCAGGTACATTTGAAAGAAGATATAATTTTTATTACGATGGTTTACAGTTTGATACATACTTACACTATTTACTTTATTGGTTATATTTTCAGGTCTTTTTATTCTCGCTATTTTTGTCCTTTTGATCTGCCTTGAATTACAAAAGGTATATTAAAAGAGTCTTCACAAAAAAAATAAAAAATAAAAAATAAATAAAAATATTTTCCACTGTCGAGATGCCAATCTTGCATGCTCATTGAATCTCAGCTGGTCCTCAGAGCCCCCTGAGTGCCAACCGTAGTCCCCCGGTGGGGTCCCATTTCCACAGCAACAAGATGAAAGGAGCTATCATGAACCAGGAGAAACTTGCCAAATCACAAGCACAGGTATGCCGTGGTGGGAAAGGAATGCTCACCCAAAGAAGTTGGTTCATAGACCAGCTACGGCATATGATAAAAAAACTTCAGTTCTTAAAGAAGTTACGGGGAAACAACATCTCTTGGTATTGAAAAAGTGAATAGGTTCCCAAACCAAGGAACAGGATCCACTTTCACAACCCTAAAGTTTGGGCGGCCCTGGCAAGAAGGCTTTCACCATTCCAGGCCATGCTGAGACAGAGCAGCTAACAAACACTACCCAGTGTCTCCAGCCAACTTGCTGCAGACGATCTGGCCAGTTTAAGAAGAGTGGCTGAAGCTCTGCCCAAACAATCTGTGGATTGTTTGGAAAAGCACCACTTGCTACCAGAGAGGAGGGGGAGGAGGATGAAGTTCCAGATCTTGTGGAGAATTTTGATGAAGCTTCCAAGAATGGAGCAAACTGAATTGAGTCAACTTTTGAAGAAGATAAAACTTGAGAAATTTACTGGAAGCTGTTATTTTATAGTATGATTGCTTTTTAAAATATTGTTCATGGATCTGATAAAATCTAGATCTCTAATATTTTTTTAAGATTTTATTTATTTATTTGACACACAGAGAGAGAGATCACAAGTAGGCGGAGAGGCAGGCAGAAGAGAGAAGGAAGCAGGCTTCCTGCTGAGCAGAGAGCCTGATGTGGGGCTTAATCCCAGGACCCTGAGATCATGACCTGAGCTGAAGGCAGAGGCTTTAACCCACTGAGCCACCCAGGCACCCCTAGATCTCTAGTATTTTTAAATCCCCGCCCCTTATACACTGTAGCTTTTTCTAGTTTGGGCTTATATGCAATTAATTCTTTGCAGGTAATTAAGCTGAAGAAGCCTGGGAGTTAAGGTTTATTTTGTTTTGTTTTAACACTTTATTTATTTATTTGAGAGAGAGAGAGAAAGAGAGCGAGAGCACAAGCAGAGTAAGCAGCAGGCAGAGAGAGAGGGAGAAACGGGCTCCCTGCTGAGCAGGGGACCCTGGGATCATAACCTGAGCGGAAGACAGACACTTACACAACTGAGCCACCTAGGCACTCCAAGGGAATAAAGTTTGAAACAAAGTTAATGAAGTTCTTTGCCTAGTAATACATACATACATACACACATAAATATATACATAAATAAAATCTTTTACCCCCCATCCCTGTCATTTTTTTAAAATAGTTTCCAGCCCTCTGTGGTTATTAGTTTGGATATCTAATTGCTCTTTCTCAGCAACATATGTAAGATACACTTACAAAGTTGCACTGGCTAGCCTCCCAACTGGACAGTGATAGGTTCTTCTAGTGTCAGAAAAAGACACCACGCAGTGGTCTAGGAAGGAAAGAACATACAGACCTCATAAAGAATATTTTTATTTATATCCTTGATTAGATTGTTCAAAGAATACATAATCTGGAGCATTTGTTCTAAGGAGTATCTGTTAGAATTTCAATGTAATCTTGGAGAATGAAAATTTAGCCATTAGCATGTTTACCTGGAAAGGAAGTTATGAAATTAGGAAGCCAAAAAGGAAGGAAAGAAAATAGAAAACGACATGGAATAACTATCTTCTATTATGTGGGAGGAAGTAATATAGGCATTTGGTGCTTATAAAGATACAATGTGGCAGAAATTGTCTAGCCATTCACCAAAACCATTTCCTGTTTTTCCCTGAGATTATAGCTCGACTATTTCCTTTCCAGGTAAACTCTCTCCCTAAATAAATAACACCTTTTAAAATCTCTTAAAGTGATTACAATTTTCTACCTTTAATTATAATTAATTGCATGCATGTACTATGCTAGGAATACAACTACAGAGACAGACAAGGATTGGAAGATTGTGAATCAAAACTCCTATACGACTGAAAGGAGACAGAACTTTTTGGTCAACAAAGAAAAAGTTGGTCAAATTACAAAGAGTTCCAGGAATATCTCTGTTTTGAGTGGAAAGTGCTTAGGTACCAATGTTACTATGCCACTTCTCCTTTTCTCAAGACAAGAAATAATATGAATGAATTCTTTTTTTTTTTTTAAGATTTTATTTATTTATTTGACACAGAGAGAGATTACAAGTAGGCAGAGAGGCAGGCAGAGAGAGAGGAGGAAGCAGGCTCCCTGCTGAGCAGAGAGCCCGATGCGGGCCTCGATCCCAGGACCCTGAGTTCCTGACCTGAGCCGAAGGCAGAGGCTTTAACCCACTGAGCCACCCAGGCACCCAATATGAATGAATTCTTGAGCATACAGTGTGTTATATCCAACAATGACCACGAGTGAGAAGATGTTCTGATGAATGCAGTACCCAAGGAGGAAAGTTCCCCAGACATTTTCAAGATGCAGCAGTGAAGTCCCATGACATCTGGGAGATCAAACACAGGATGATTCTAGATGAATCATCTAGAGAACCAAATTAAACGTCAATTCTGCCACTAATTCCAGTGCCCTGGTTTGCTTTGGAGTTTCTATCAGTTTAATGCTAAGTGATGGCTGAAAATTGTCATAACGTCATGTTAGTAGGTCATGGTGAACTCCTACTGAGCAGGAAAACAGACAGTCCCCGTTGCAAGGACATATGCTGGGTGGGTCACTTGTTTGCACCTACTAACTTGTACGAGTTCAGTGGCAGTATGTAAGGTAGTAAATATACAGTGAAGGAACTTTTGTGAATGGTCCTTTAAATTTCTCAATATTGTATTTTATAATGAACCATTAATCAAAGTGGCCGACTAAAATAATGTTTTGGTAGTGACAAAAATGTTTCTACTAAAAATGAAATTAAAATGATTGTGATCATGAAAAATAAAGGATAGTCTGGGCATTTCAAAAGAACAAAATCAAGTACACACAAAAGTAAAGCATAAAACAAGCCAATACACGTTTGTACTGCTAAATTCAAAGCTGGTATTTAAATTTCAGTGATATCATCTATCACATTTATGTTTTTTTAAGATTTTATTTATTTTTAGAGGAAGCGAGAGCTCACAAGAGAGTGGGGGAGGAGCACAGGAGAGGCATAGGGAGAGGGAGAGAGAATCTGAAGCAGACTCCAGGCTCAGTGCAGAGCCCAACGTGGGACTCGATCCCACTCCCATGAGATCATGACCTGAGCCAAATCAAGAGTCACATGCTTAACTGATTGAGCCACCCAGGTGCCCCTCATCTATCACATTTAATATTCTAACTCTAATTAAGTAAGTCCTAGATTTATGTATCTAATTTATAAATGTATTTTGATTTTTTTAGTTCTAAAAGAGCTAGTGAGTTTATACCCAGTCTTATCCTTACACATATTGTAGTAACATCATAATAAAAATAAATTAAACTAATACCAGAAATCCATGGAAATGTTTTCATTCTAAAGGAGATCTATATTTTACTCAAGTTCAAGAAATAATCTTATATAAAACTTTTTCTTAATTAAACATGTCGAGGGCATGCTCTACATTTCAGAACTTCTCAAGCTTGATAGGAAAAGTACCAGAAGAAATGAGATCAAGAAGAAAAAGCCACGAGAAATTCCTAGAAATTCCTCACACCTCAGGCAATTAATTTTTAAAAACCCTCCACGAGGTATTATGCTGAGCGAAATAAGTCAATCAGAGAAAGACAATTATCATATGATCTCTCTGATATGAGGAACTTGAGGGGCAGGGTGGGGGGTTGTGGGGGGTAGGGAGGGAAAAATAATGAAACAAGATGGGATGGGGAAGGAGACAAACCATAAGAGACTTCTAATCTCATAAAACAAACTGAGGGTTACTGGGGGGTGGGAGGGTAGGGATAGGGTGGATGGGTTATGGACATTGGGGAGGGTTTGTGCTTTGGTGAATGCTGTGAAAGATGTAAGCCTGATGATTCACAGACCTGTACCCCTTGGGCAAATAATAAAAATAAAATTAAAAAAAAAAAAAAAACCCTCCACGAGTGAAGAAATTGTACCTTTTGTTCTACCCTAGACTTTAAATGCCTAAGAAAGCTTTCATACCTGATTCACCATTATCTTACACTCTATATTATTTAATATGTGTTTATTTAGATAAATACATTCCAAAATTGGTAAAAATTAAGGAAGTGGCAAGTCAGTCCATGACCACACATATTTCAAGTCAACAAAATTTACTGATTATGTGCTGAGAGCAATTACTACGCTAGGTGCTGTGGATGGACAAATGAAAATGATATAATATATCCCCAAGAATAATCACTGAGAGACAGACACAGAAACTGTAAAGCAGTATGGCAAAAATAAGACATATTAAAATTTATATATTTATTTTATAACTTTTTTTTTAAGTTTTATTTATTTATTTATTTATTTATTTATTTATTTATTTATTTATTTGACAGAGCACAAGCAGGCAGAGCAACAGGCAGAGGGAAAGGGAGAAGCAGGCTTTCCGCAGAGCAGGGAGCCTGATGTGGGACTCAATCCCAGGACCCTGGGATCATGACCTGAGCCAAAGGCAATGGCTTAACCGACTGAGCCACCCAGGTGTCCTATATATTTATTTTAATATAAAATATGTATTACATATTAAACTAAGTATATACATCCAGAAAATGTTCAGAGGATGGAATAATTCAGAATGGTAGCGGTACAGAGAGGAGGGTCAGGGAAACATGTACAGAGGAGATGGTTAGATTCCGTTTTAAAAGCTGAAAAGACTTTCCTCAGTGGTATAGAGTATGAAGATCCTTCTAGGCAGAAGGAGCGTACATGCCCTGGGAACACAAGGGTCAGATTTTTTAAAAATTTAATCATATAGAATGGTAAATTCTGTAATAGAATAAACTTCCTAGAAAAATAGTATGTTATGTTTACTCAGACCGAAAGCGATATTTGAATTTACCTGGTTGAACATACTACCAGTATGTTCCAGTATTTCTTCCTGAACCAAAGAAGAGAAAAATTATATTTTAAATGTTTGTAAAATAAATAAATAAGTAAACAAACAAATAAAATAAAATGTTTGTATATGAACTATGGACATTAAGATTTTATACTTCATCTGGGGTATTAGTCAGGGTTCTGCAGAGAGCTAGCAGGAGATGCACAGACAGATGACAGGCAGACAGACAGATAGATAATTATAGGAATTGGCTCACGTGATTATGGAAGCTGAGCAGTCCCACAGTCTGCTGTCTGCAAGGTGGAGATGCAGGAAAGCTGGTTATACAATTCAGTCTGAGTCTGAGGTCTGAGAACCAGGGAAACTGATGGTATAAAACATATTATTAGTGAGTAGAGCCAAACTAACTTTCTGATCATTGACTCATTGATTAAGTGTCCCTGAAATTACTCAGCAAAGCTTTAAACTGACTGCTTTGAAATGGAGATGAATATATTTTAATAGACACCTAGTAAGGAAAAATAGTCTTACTAAAAAGCAATACCTGGGAAATACAAGCTTTTATTAATCATGACAGTCAGTGATATTCTTTTAGCTTTAAAAACTGGAACTATGAGCCTGAAAATTTCCAAGTATAAAGACTTGCAAGTGATAATCAAAAGAGATCATGGCTGAAGAGCAGGGGCATGGCTCATTCAGCTTCGTCCATGAGTCAACACGAGTTCCTTGCCCTCACTGGGGCCATCTTCCCACCCTTCTGTCATTCGTGTCTCACCCTGATGGCTTCCCCATAGGAAGACCTGCTGTTTGCCTCAGTTCCAGTTCTCACCTACTATTCAATCTTCTCTCCACCCAACATTCACAGCCCCACTTGTGTCATCAGCCCTGAAGGCCTACAAAACTAATACCATTGTGTTTTTATTTCTGTTCCCATCAGTCAACTCCCGAAGCTCAGGACTCCCAGATCATTCCCTGTCTCCTGCTTGTAGCCCTGAATCCCCTACTGTGATCCTGCTTGTAATCTAGGCCTTCACATCTGAAATCCTTCCACCATGTTCTCAGGAATTCATCCATTACATCATCTGCAAAGTCCTCTACCTCTCAACAGTCTCTAAGTTCCAGAAACTGACTTTTGCTAAGGATCCTGCCTTCTCCGTGGGTGTCTAACACACCAGCGTCATCACAAGATATTAACACATGGTTAGTAGTTGAGAGAAAAGATCAGTCCACAGGGAAACTTCCAGAATAGTTTCCATCGACCTCCAGATAAATGAGCTTTGGTGACCCTATAATTATCGTAGGAGACACTATCTAACTTTCCTATGTATTTTATGCTACAACTGTAACAGAACAGACTGAGAATCTTTTGAGTTATAATCTCATTTCACATTTCTCTGTAATTAAGAAAAGGGATCTTTGGTATGGTCCAAACAGTCTAGATTTTTTTTTTAAGATTTATTTATTTATTTATTTGACAGAGAGATTACAAGTAGGCAGAGAGGCAGGCAGAGAGAGAGGAGGAAGCAGGCTCCCTGCTGAGCAGAGAGCCGGATGCGGGCCTCGATCCCAGGACCCTGAGATCATGACCTGAGCTGAAGACAGAGGCTTTAACCCACTGAGCACCCCCGGTGCCCTAAATAGTCTAGATTTGTACTTACTTCCAGAGGTTTGAATGCTGGGCCTTTAGTCTCCTACTCCTATGACTCCGTGTAAGATTCCTAACCCTTTGCAGCCTGAATTGTCTTATTTCTATAATGTAGAAGATAATATCTTTGAGAGTCTGAAAATTCAATGAGAAAGCTTACATGAAAATAACTGAATAAAAACTGTGTGCTCAAAAATGACATTTGTTCTCTTTTGGACTTACATGTCTGAAAAGCCTTTGTTTAGGAGAAGAATGTCTATAACTTTAACTTTGGGTCTAATATCTTGATAGCTCTCACAAAAATAAATAATATAAAGGGAAATAATCCTACTTTTCAGATTCTTCCACATTATAATTTAAAAAATCCTTCACGTTTGTATATTCTTTTTCATTATCCAAAGCCTTTCCATACATATTATTTTCACGACTCTGCATATATTAATTCATGTTTCCAAATAGACTGAATTTCAAAGAAATCCTTTTACATTGCTCCGCAATGAAAATGATCTATTTCAATAAACTATGTTTGCTGATTGTATTTCTAAATACAAGAAATTCCCAAATTCAAGAGATGATTCATAAAATTAGGGAAGACTTAATAAAACAAAAGGTAGTTTAACATCCAAAAATTAATAGAGCAAAGGATTTCTACTTTCAAATGTAGTAGGCTGGGTCACACCTGTATTCCCACTGGGTTTAAAACATTAAGGGCACCTGGGTGGCTCAGTGGGTAAAAGCCTCTGCCTTCGGCTCAGGTCATGATCCCAGGGTCCTGGGATCAAGGCCCACATCGGGCTCTCTGCTCGGCAGGGAGCCTGCTTCCTCCTCTCTCTTCTCTCTCTGCCTGCCTCTCTGCCTACTTGTAATCCCTCTCTCTGTGTCAAATAAATAAATAAAATCTTTAAAAAATAAATAAATAAATAAATAAAAATAAAACATTAAGCCAAGTATAAATAAGAGCTGGCAAAAAAAAAAAAGTGGGCAAAGAAGGTCACAACAGAGGCCAGTTTATACTAATGACTTGTTCTACTCATCAAAACACAGTAACTGTGCTATTGCAATAAATTCAAGAAGCGATGGAAAATAAATAAATAAATAAATAAAACATTAAGCCTAGAGAAAGTCAGATAAGTCACACAAATCCTAATTTTGAAGACACCAAGATGCTGTGAGAACATGGACTAGATTAAAATTTCAGAGAAGCTTATGTCCTAGGTAAGGGAGGCAATGATCTCCAGTCATTGTTTCCCACTAAGTGCATTGCCTGTTCTGACCCCAGGCTGAGGACTGGGAGTGGCCCAGGCCTAGGACCTCTTCTGGGGAAAGAGAAATCAAAGCCTGTTAACAACCATGCCAGGCTGGTGTAAAACAAGTTGGCAACTTGAGGGACCTCAAAGTCTACAATGATTCTGCTCCCAATCTCCAATGTGCTGGCAGCAGGGGCGGTGTGGGGGGTGGGGGGTGGATTTCCACACCACTGCCAATTCTTTAGCCCTAGCTGTGTGTCCTACAATTCAACTCAATTCTGACACTATCTGCTATCTACTGGGAGACAGCATTAGATGCCACAGGATAAGGGTACGGTTCTAAAGGACTCCCCACCCTACTTCAGATGCCACTTGAAAGCCCAGTTGTCACCTAGGCCTCTGACCAACTGGCTATATAAAGAGTACAGGTTCCCACCATTCCCCCCATGGGTTCCATTAATTTTCTAGAACACCTCACAGAACTCGGAGAAACATTTTATTTATCAGATCATTAGTTTATTATAAAAGGATGTAACTCAGGAATAGCCAGATAGAATAGATTCACCCAAGGCAAGGTATAGGGAAAGGACACAGCTTCCATGCCCCCTCCAAGCACACTCTCCCCACATCTCCACATGTTTCCCAACGGAACCTCTCCAAACCCCATGCTTTCAGGTTCTTATGGTGACTACGTTACATAGGCAAGATTAAATCATTGGCCATTGGTGACTTAACTCAATCTTCAACCCCTCTCCCCTCACCGGAGATTCTTCGAAGAAGGTGATTAACGAGCCACCTCCTTAGGTGAGGTTAAAGGATGACAGAAATTTGGAAGGAAAGCAGCTGAGTGTGTAAAGATATTTTCTCCCCACTACTCACTCCCAGACAAAAAAAAAAAGCTGTGCTCTCCTTATTTCGGGCCTATTGAGAAAGGTTGCGAGAAGACCACTTAGGCAACTTGATATACATCCCTTGGAGTTTGGGAACTAATGCCAGAGAAATCTGAACTGGGTAGGCCTTGACTACTGGGGCCAGAGTGAAAAGTGGTATCCATGGTGGGAAGCAGCTGAGTTTCCAGTGACGACAGGGGGAGATCCACATTTGTCAAGGACCCAACAAGGATTGCATAGTAGGGAGCCAGCCTGGAGAGTGCTTTGAAATAGACTCTGTTCAAGAATCAGCCTCATTATAAATGTGTTTATTAGATTCATAAAGAAAATGTTAGAAGTCATGAGTAGACAGCCAAGAGGAAGAAACTGCCAACATCAAGGGTATGAAATCAGATGTTTCCAACTGAGAAATCTCCAGGGAAGCCACAAATGTGCCTCATGACGGGGAAAAGGAAAATCACTGACCATTCACCACACCCAAAGACCACTAGCTCCAGATCACAAGCATACAAGTGAAGCCATGACATTTCCTGAATCTGACCTCTTTGTTCTTTTCTTACACCAATCCTAGAGAATTCAAGAATCTCATCTAGTGAAAAGAAGTTTTTATCATGGTTTCCTACCCCAAAACTGGTTTCCCAGCACGATGTTCATGCAAATTGCAGAAAATGAAAACTTTAGTTTCCAAGGGAATTCATAGTTTTACTTTTCTCAGACTGGACATTTTAATTATTAGACTGAGATTTTTCTTGCAATTAAAGTGATGTTTAAATATCTGGGAGTGACTGGCATTGTCTTAGTACCTGATCTATTTTTCACAGATAGCAAAGGAAGAAACAGCTTCAAGGTAGTTACATGAATTGGTATTGGTTGTGAGGAGTTGTTTGTTTCTGTCAGCCTCCTGTGACAGAGTTGCTAGATGCAGATCAATTCCATTTCCTCTTCCAGGGAAACACAGGAAAAGTAATTTCCCAGCTTTCACTGTATTTGGGTTGGGGTCATGTGACTGAAACCTGGGCATTAACTGCCCAGTAAAAAGGGACTGGAGATTTCCATTACATAGATCTGGCTATTAACCACCGCAAAGATTCTTATCTAATCTTCTCTGACCTTATGCCTAGAAGTGAAAAGTCTGGGACCACAAATGATGGAAATCATGCTGCATGATGGGAAGTCAATATCCCCAGGATATTGGAAGGCAGTACTCCCCTAAACCCCCAGCAAATCACCTGACCCTATGCAGACTGTTACACAAGCAAAAATAAACCTTTATTGTTTTAATCTGCTGCTATTTGTTTTCCTCAGCAGAGTTAATTACCCTGATGAATAAACAGCCCAACTCTCTCTCTGGCAATATTAGCAATTATAAGCATCATACCCACAACTGATGGTGATTAATCAGTGAGTGGTAACACTAAGTAGAGAGTGATTTCCTTGGAGAGCCAGAGGTCTCCTCCTAAAGCCTGATGAGAACACAGAATCACAGAAATCTGTCCTTTAGTGGACAGGTGAACAGGAACGCGTCACAAGACTGTGGTGTGGAGAGATGAGTAGGGTATGTCTATCTGAGGTCCACAGGAATGGTGAAGGCCAGCTGGAAATGTAAACCCTATCCAAACTTAAAAAAGGCCAACTGCTGGTTTCTTAGTGAGAAGATGAAATTATGACTTTTGGTTGGATTAGTCAGAGAAAAATTTGGGTACACATATGTTTGAGCTTGGCCTGGAGAGGTATGTGGGATATAATCAGACAGAAGAGAACAGAGAGGGTGTCTGTGGAGGGAAGCACAAAAAGGGTGCAGGGGTGCCTGGGTGGGGGTCGTCAGTCAAATGTCTGACTCTTGATATGGGCTCAGATTGTGATCTCAGGGTTTTGGGATCAAGCCCCACATTGGGCTTTGCGCTCGGTGTGGAGTCTGCCTGAGATTCTTTCCCCCTCCCCCTCTACCCCTCTCCACGTACTTTCTCTCTAAAAATAAATAAATAAAATCTTTTTTTAAAAAAGGACTGAAAAGATGAAAAGGAGTAGAGGAGAATTTTAAATAATGGGTCGGTAACATAGCATAACTATTAGATGATTCTCAGGGATAATATATTAAGAGCTTACCATGTACCAGTTATGGTACGAGGGGCTTTATATTTCATTTAATTCTTACAATCCTGTGAGGTATGTATTTTATAGTCCCATTTTATAGATGAGAATGCAGAGGCACATGGTAAGAACCTGACCTCAGGTCATTAGCACAGTAAGTATAACATCAGATTTCAGACTCAAGGAGTCTGACTCTAGTAAATGCTCTTATCCGCTATATTGTATAAGAGAATGAAGGTTGGAGGCAGTGAGAAGTGGAAAGACCTCTAACTTCGAAGTCATAATCAACTTGACCTAAATCCCCTCTCTGTCATATGAAATCTTGGGCACATGAAACTTTCTGAGTCTAAATATATATATATATATTTTTTTTTTGAAAAATGAAGGTAATACCACCTACCTATATTCATTTATCCATTCATTTATTTTTAATTAAGGAGCTCCAGCATAAGGGGTAACTTACCCAGTACCCAGAGCACAATTAAGTGGCTCAATACGTGGTTGTTCTTACGATAGTGCAACATTTCATGTGGTGGGAGATTATGTATTTAAATTTTAGATATTTTGATTTTGCAACTAGATGACAGAGGTGGGCCTGGTTAGAAAAGCCCAAGAGATAGTTGGCATTCAAGTGGCACCGCCTGGTGACATTGACAGATACAGGACTGGAGCTTCGGGTAAATGTGAGCTTTGAAACAATAGCCACATGTGTAATGTGCTAATTGAGTTCCTAACAGTGAATGAGATTTGTGAGAAAGAAGTGTAAAGTGGGAGCAGTGGCTGTTACACTGTGGGAGATGAAATGAATCCAGGAAGGAATGATGAGAGAAATAGTAACTTTAGTTAAGCTTAACTAGAAAAGAGCCTGCACATCTTAAAGATAAAGGGACTAACAGAATTCTCTCTTACTTGGAATATCTAAGTGTTCTGGATGAAAAGATTGCTGATGATGAAGTATTTGTCACAATCTACAATGTGTATTCACATATGGATATTGTTTTTTAATTACATTTTTAAATTTTTAAAAATGTCTCTTTCCCTGAAAATAATTATTAAGTTGAAAGTGTTCATATTCATTCTTACATGTTATCATGAATGCATCTTAAACAGCCTTTTCCATTTCCACTGGACTGCCTTTTTCAAAGTAACAAAAAGAAAAACAATCCTTTCCCACGGAGAGTTTAAATCCTTCTAATCTCTTCAATTCCTAATCTCTACTGCACTTTTTTCAAAGTAATCTTTCTGTTCTTTATTCCACAACCAAACATTTGGGGAGTACCCACCACATGCCATGCACTGTGCCAGGGTCCCTGGGGATTACAAAACAAACAAACAAACAAACCACACATGTAAAAATAGTTAATGTCTTTAAGGACCATATATTTCAGAGAGGAAAAAAGATATTTATAGGGAAACTGTATAACAATCACCACAAAGCAGGGCTTAATGTTCCTGCCATGGGGGGAAAAAAGTCTTCATAGGGGCTCAGGACATAGAGATACAGGATCAGGGTAGGTGGAAATGAGATGTGAGGAAAGAGAACATTTCCAGAAAATGAGTAATTATAAAGAATTAAATTTCAAATTTTTATTTTTCTTGCTTACATAAAGCTACCATACAATACTGATGTGTTGCATTAACAAATATCAAACAACTTATATATTTCCTCTTCCTTTTAATTTGAAACATTTTTTATTTAGCCATACTGAGCACACTAGCTTATATAAAAATTTTAAGACAATTAGTAATTTCCCATAATCATCTTACTGTTTAGAATATTCCTACTCAGGTGTAATTCTAAAGTTTACACACACACACACACACACACACACAAATGAATGAATAAATGAATAAATAAATAAATAAATAAATAAATAAATAAAGTTCACACAAATAAGAAAAGGAAATTATCTTTGATTTGCCCAATCTGCCACCCATTCAGAAGGCAGGAAAAGAGCTCTTTACTGCAAATCTGTTGACCACCTAAATCTAACCCCATCAAGATAGAAGAACTAATTTCATTCCTAGTAATATATTTATGGTGCCTTCGGGATTGCTATCTATTAAATAAATTAAGGTTTCATCAAATGACTAATACAATGCAAGGACAGACACTCCTCAGAATTTTAGACCAAAACATCCTTCTCTTTGAAAACTGTCATAGATTTTTTAGGAGTTTATTAGGAAGGGGATGAAGTAAAGGAAAAACAGCCCGCCATCCAGAGTTTGCTAAATCCTAGCTGAAACTTCCCTCATAAGGTATCAGCTTACTACCATAACTGTCACTTTTTTTTTCCTGAAGTGTTTTTTTTTCTTTTTCTTTTTCTTTTTATTTATTATTTGCCCCAGGGGTACAGGCCTGTGAATCCTCAGGCTTACACCTTTCACAGCATTCACCATAGCACAAACCCTCCCCAGTGTCCATAACCCATCCACCTTGTCCCTACTCTCCCACCCCCCAGTAACCCTCAGTTCATAACTGTCACTTCTTAAGAGAAAAGTTTAAAGAAATTTCTCTCTACCATGTCTTGCATTATCATTCCTATAGATTTTCATAATATGTGTTGTGAACAAGAAACAATCATTTATTGGATAAGAGATGCAGGCTTCCACTGAAAAAAAAAGTAACCTACTCTTGGAGTTCAGTCATATTTAAATAGTAATAATAGTGGGCGCGTGGGTGGCTCAGTGGGTTAAAGCCTCTGCCTTAGGCTCAGGTCATGATCTCAGTGTCCTGGGATCAAGGCCTGCATCCGGCTATCTGCTCAGCAGGGAGCCTGCTTCCTCCTCTCCCTGTCTCTCTGCCTGCCTCTCTGCCTACTTGTAATCTCTCTCTGTGTGTCAAACAAATAAATAAAATCTTTTTAATAAATAAATAAATAAATAGTAATAATAGAACTTGTGATGTATCAGATACTGAACTAAATGGTCTATCACAAACCTAAAGTTTGTAGGCATCGTGGTGTAATGAAAAGAGTTAATGTTTTAGAGTCAGATAGGTTTGAGCTCAAAACTAACTCTAAACTATCTGGGTACCCTGAACAAGTTGCATATCCTTTTTGAATCTCATTCCCTTATCTTTAAGAAAAGGGACAATAATATCTAACAAATATTACATATGTAAAACTTCTTCTATAGCACTTGATATATAACAGGTACTCAATAAATTCACAAGCCTAACAGTAGGCACAGAAAATTTCTCCATGCTTTGAATAACATTCTCCTGCTGTTTCTGGCCACAGCGCCTCAGTGTTTCACCAGTAAATCGAATTAGGCAGAGGAGTAACTATAAATGAATTTTGGTACACAGAAAGCTACATTTGCATACACATTAATGTTGACTCAAAAGGCAAAACTCTTGTTAATACAATGCCTTGGTTATAGCTGAAAAATCAAGTCAGGTGACCTACTCTTGGTCTTCAGATCCTGATGATAACTTTATATGCATAAATTATTCCACAAGCCCTGACCATTTCCATGCCCTTTACTCAACTGTAGTTTGAAGACACTATTAACATTATCTTCTTTAGTTCCTCTGATGTTCCAGACATTCATAAGACCTACCACAACCTTTCCTGCCAGATGTGATCAAAGCTTTGAAGTCAATGACACTTTACATGAAAGTTTTTCGACAGCTATTCTATGATGAGCAATTAATAGGGTGTCTCCTTTCTTACTGGGGCTTGTGTGCAATTAGTGCTAAGGGTTTATGGGATATCTCTGAATATCTTTGCTTTTGATCTGGATCTCATCTGACTGAATGTTTTTAATCTCTCAATAAAATTTTATAGTGTTCTGTGTAGAGGGAGACCTTGCACATCATTCATTAGCTATGCAGTTTTTCAATTTTTTCTAATTACTTTTTGCTGGTATATAAAAGGCAAATTGATATTTGTATGCTGAACTTATTAAATTCACTTGCTAATTCTTACAGTTTATCTGGAGATTCTTTGGGATTTTCCATATCTATAATCATCTTATCCACAAATAATGGCAGTTTATTTTTTCTTGCTTTCCAAAACTCGTTACATAGAAATATATATAATGTTACATAGAAAAGGTGTAAGTGAGGGGGCGCCTGGGTGTCTCAGTTGGTTAAGCATCTGCCTTCAGCTCAGGTCATGACCCCAGGTTCCTGGGATCCAGTGCTGCTCCTCCCTTTACCCTTCCCCCCTGCTCATGATCGCTCTCTGAAATAAATAATACCTTAAAAAAAAAAAGGTGTAAGTGGGCTTCTTTCTCTCATTCCTGATCTCATGGTGCATACTTCAAAGATTTTACCATTAATTGGTGAGGTGTTTATAGATTTTTTAATAAGATTAAAGAAGCTTCTTTCTAGTATGCTAGGATTTTATCATGTGAATTCATGTTGAGTGGTGTCAAATGCTTTTTTCTGCAACAACTGACATAATCATATGATTTTCTACTTCATTTTCTTCATATAGATTATATTGATTTTGAATATTGAAACAATCTGAAATAAACCCACCCTGAGCTCACTTGATTTTGTTATCAGCCAAGGTAATTTGGGATTTTCACATCTATGTTTACAACAGATATTAACCTGTCATATTTCTTTCTTAATGTGTCCCTATCAGGTTTTGTTACCAAGATTATACCAGCTTAATAAGATTAGAAGTGTTCCCTCTTTTTCTATTTTCTTTTTTTTTTTTAAGATTTTATTTATTTATCTGACAGAGAGAGACACAGTGAGAGAGGGAACACAAGCAAGGGGAGTGGGAGAAGGAGAAGCAGGCTTCCCTAGGAACAAGGAGCCTGAAGTGGGGCTTGATTCCAGGACCCTGGGATCTGACCTGAGCCGAAGGCAGACACTTAACGTTTAACCAACTGAGCGACCCAGTTGCCCCACTTTTTCTATTTTCTGACTGAGTTTAGATAAAACTGGTTATTTTTTTCCTTTAAAGTTTGGAATAATTCACTACTAAACTCATCTGTACTTGGAGTCTCCTTTGTGGGAAGGTTTTTATTTTCTGTCACATTTCTTGTGAATTTTTTTAAAAATTTCATTCATTTATTTGACAGAGAGAGACACGGTGAGAGAGGGAACACAAACAGGGGGAGTGGGAGAGGGAGAAGCAGGCTTCCCACAGAGCAGGGAGCCCAATGCAGGGCTCGATCCCTGGACCCTGGGATCATGACCTGATGCTTAAGGACTGAGCCACCCAGGCGCCCCCTTTTCTGTCACCTTTCTTTAAAGATAAAGGACCATGCAATTTTTATAATATGCCTTGTATATGGTTTTTTTTCAGTGATCGAAGATTCACTGTTTATGCACCACACCCAGTGCCCCATGCAATATGTGCCCTCCTTAGTACCCACCACCAGGCTCACCCATTCCCCCACGCCCCTCCCCAACATAACCCTCAGTTTGTTTCTCAGAGTCCACAGTTTCTCAACATTCATCTTCCCCTCTGAATTACCCCAATTCACTTTTCCTTTCCTTCTCCTAATGTCCTCCATTTTATTCCTTATGTTCCACAAGTAAGTGAAACTATATGATAACTGACTTTCTCTGCTTGACTTATTTCACTCAGCATCATCTCCTCCAGTCCCATCCATGTTGATACAGAAGTTGGGTATTCATCCTTTCTGATGGCTGCATAATGTTCCATTGTATATATGGACCACATCTTCTTTATTCATTTGTCTGTTGAATGGTATCTCGGCTCTTTCCACAGTTTGGCGATTGTAGACGTTGCTGCTATGAACACTGGGGTACATATGGCCCTTCTTTTCACTACATCTGTATCTTTGGGATGCCTTGTATATGTTTTTAATAAATTTCATTTTAAAGTAATTTGCTGCTTTTATCAAAATTGTGTAATTTGATGGCAAATGCTTTTCCTCATTTCTATTTTAATTTCTTTAGACTCTAATAATAATGCCCTCACGTTCATTCCTGATACTATTTGTGCTCAGATTTATTCTTCGTAACAACCCTCTGAAGTAGGTATTATAACTTTCTCACTTCTACAGAGGAGGTAATGAATCTCAAAGAGTTAAGAAGCCTTCCAAATCCAGGTAGCCAGCCAGCTCAGAGCCAGGACTCAAAGGAAGGTCTGTCGCCTCAAAGCCTAAATTTTTCTACAACCACCTCATCATACTCACTCCAATCAGACACAGTAGTCATGGCTATAAGCTGATTTTAGTCCTTTCGGGGGTGGGGGAACATAAGGGAGCAGGGCTTTTGTCCAAGAAAAAGAGAAAACAGACTAGGAACAAGATAAATGAACTTTCCTTGGTCTCTAAACACTTACATATTTGACATCAGTACTGTTTGACTCATTTTCCACTTAACATGTGCCTTTATGGGCTACTCACTTTCTCTGAAGTGCACCTTCTCATCCTGTTAGAAAAGTTTAAATTGTCCTTTAACTACCAGCTTCTATTCCGTGAAGGCTTCCTTCTACTCTGTTCTACTACTCTGGGTCTTCGATCCCAAGAATTCCTTAACTCTGCCAACAAAATAGATCTGTTATATTACCACTACAGTTATTCTTTTAAAAATCTCCATTATAGCTCCTATATTGACATACATCATTTGACAATGTTTATAAACAGCTGCTCTCCCACTGGCTTATCGGTCCCTGGAGGGTAATAGGCACGACGTCTCCTGCGTTTTGCTATCCCGTGTTGAACATAATCATAAAGGAGGTGCAAAGTGCAAACATGCTCACTATTTTATAGGGCTGATTATTTTTACACAGGCTTCTGACCTCCCCTAAGACTTTTTCCCTCATGGAATCTACTAGAACAAAACACTGCTTGGCATCTACTAAGTGTGCTATCTGCCTATGGACTTTCTCGCAAGAAAAAATGGTCTCAACTACTTTAATCATTTGAAGCTCCAAACAGAATTATTTGAAATGAAGAGATGCTGATACCTAGCTACAAAAACTGAAGCATCTTTCAAACGTTTACCTGTAACTAGTTAATGCTTAAACACACTACTGCAGAATTAATTTTATTATCTCAGTGAGAGACAACATCAAAGTCTAAATTTGATCTAAATGTGAAGCGTTTACTAAACGTGAGACTCAGAATAAATATTTGCCCTGCTCCCGTTCTTCTCCTTACCCCACTCCATTCTCCCTTGCTTACGAATTATGAATGGACCTTCTGGTGCACAAACCCAAACCTGTCCAGGGCGCCCCTCAAAGAAGGCCTAGGAAAACCTGCAGAACTTAGAGCTGCAATATGGGGCATGGCCACTAGGTGGAACCTCACAAAATCTATGTTTGCCTGCGGCCTGTTACTAATCACTTTAGCCCGTGGAATGCCTAGGCTGAAAAGGACCAAGGAAAGCAACAAACCAATTCCTTCATTTTCTTAGAGAAGGAACGTGAAGGCCAGTCAAGGAAGGGACGAGCCTTAGGCGGCCCGCTAAAATTAGTAGGAGCAGACCCCAAGTCAGCACCCAAGCATTGCTTTAGGTCTTTGGATTTGCCGGAGTGATTATTTTGCCCCAGGGCTATGAAGGGGAAAGGCATACAGCTTAAATAAAAACAGGTGACATGGCTGATCAATCGTCTCTGTGGCGAGACAAAGCAGTATTGGCACAACATTAATTAACTTGTGTTCTGGAATAATAAGCACAAAGAATTAGAGATCTCCAGAAAAAGAAAGACAGGATACATGCAACTTCCTTGAAGGAAGACACGTCATTTTAAGCCCCAGCTATTTTTGCTGATCTCCTGGTCCTACTCGTCCAAAGTATACTTTTTGTAGAACTTCCTAGGTGTTAGAATTACAAAGAAATGCAAAAACCTTAGTAGTTAAAGATTCTAAGGAAACAAAGGGAATGCAAAACAGTCTCTAGCACAGGAAATGACCACACAGATCAGAGACAATAAATCAGTGGTAAAAAAGTAAGCAAGACCCTGCCTTCGTTACCTGAGATCAGGAGCCCAGGACCCCATCCGGTTTACACCCTCTATGGGAGCGCGCCCAGAACCCCACCCTGGTCGGATAGTCACCTCCTCTTCCTTTTAATGTTAAAGGCCCCACCTGAGGAGGAGCACAGGCTTCATTAACATAACACAGGATTCCCGCGTAGGCTTGTTTTCTCAGTGCCTATGCAACCTTAAACCTACCTTTACGTGCTAAGCCTAAAGCTCCCCTTTCCGAATACTCATCCTAATCCTAAATTAAGGGAACTCACTCACCCCTGCTCCAGGAGTCGGGGCTTTGAAAGTCCTGCCCTACTAGCTCCTTATTTGATGCAAATGAAATTCCCTTTGTGCGACAACTCTGTCTGGTGTGTAGTCTCTCTCTGTGACTCATCCAGAAGTGAACTCACCTTAGTTCGGTTACAGGGTTAACCGACTTGAGCCAGAGGAAGTGGGCTTCAGGTCTGTCTGTAACGTGCGTGGGAATGAAAGTAGCTAGACTTCTGACTGCTGAATCAGAGACCTTACGTTATGGGTCTTTTTCACCTGTAGGAAGGGCTTTGTGCAGACTGAGTGGCACGGACTGTCAGTAGCTTTTCCTCGGACAAACCCTGTAGTCTTCGAGGCAGATTTCCTGCCCACTGGATCTGAGGGGTGAAGCGCTGCGGCCCGCCTTGCCTAAAGCGGCTCAGTCGGAGCAAGGACTTAACCGGGCTTTGGGATCAAAGATGATTGTAGGACAAAGCGTGGAGCCAGGTTATCCCCGGCAGCTTCTCCAGCCCCTCAGTTCCATCCAGTCCCTTCTCCCAGGGCCCCCATTCTGCCATGCAGCTGTCCTAGAGACGGAACATGGCAGACACTGCGATCTGAGAAATGGAGGGAAGACAGGAGGTAGAAGTGTTAGGAGTCAGTTGGACGGGCAGGTAGTCGGGGCCTGGGTCCCAAACGAGGAAATACGGAGGTAGGACAGCTGAGGTGAAACAGCACTGACCTCTTGTTTTGCAGCCGAGACAGGACCACACTGACATTCTGCTTTGCAGCCTTTGCAGAGATGACTTCTGTAAAGCCTCCTAAAATAAGACAATTAACCACAAAAGCATTTGTCAATATCGTGGGCAAGGGGCAGGTAAGACCTAAACCCCCAGATGTCAGCAAAAAAGACCATCAGCGCATGGACATTAACCCAATAGGTAAACAGATACGTGACCGAAGCCCTGATTGGCATGACTCAGCACACCCTGATTGCTTAAGAAAGTTCTGCAAAAGAGCTCATAAAACCCCCTAGACTTAGAAACTCTTGGGTCAACCCACTCGGGCCCCCCTCCTTCTCCGGGAGCCTTGTACTCTTGCTCAGTAAACTTTGCTTTGCTGCCCACCCCTCTTCGTCTGGTCTATCTCCTCAGTCTTCGAAGTGGTATGACCAAAACCACAGGCACTGAGGGGACACAAACCTGCTAACATTGGCTGGGGGCTCGCCCTAGATCTCCACCATCACCAAGGACATCTACCGTGAGTGTGGGCAGCAAGTCTCTCTCTCTCTCTCTCTCTCTCTCTCTCTCTCTCTCTCTCTCTCTCTCTCCTCTCTCTCTCTCTCTC
>LNAC01000554.1:96830-192512 GCA_002007465.1 Ailurus styani
TCTCTCTCTCTCTCTCTCTCTCTCTCTCTCTCTCGTCAAAACAATGGGCACCCATCGGCCATGTAAGAGCAATGAGCGCCACTGCCATTGTCAAGTCTCGGGTGACGGGTTTTCTGAGCTCCTTTCAGACTGATCCCCCAACATCAGTTGGGAATTTGGGTTGGGTGAGGACTCGAAATTCCTTTCAGGGCAGATCACCAGACGTGGGGAACCTGGGAAAACCAAGCAGTGATTGATGGGTCCCAACTAAAACTACTCTTCAGCGGACACCCGAAGGCTCTCAGAGGAACTTGGCTCCCTACAACCTCATCCCAGCATCCAGAGAGAAACCCCTCTATCACTCTTTTCTTGGCTGATTCCTCCCCAAGGAGAATGATGGGAAAAATGCAGGACGGTCCCCCTGGACATCCTCCTGCGGATGGTTCAGGTGGTCTCCGAGGGGTCACACTCACAGTTCCCTGTCACAGTGAGGAACAACCTTCTCTCTCTGCCATCCTGCCTATGGTGGCGTCTTTGACTCATCCTCCCTTACCCCGGCTACCCAGTTAGATGGAAGGAAGCTTCATATTTTTTTTTTAAAGATTTTATTTATTTATTTGACACAGAGAGAGAGATTACAAGTAGGCAGAGAGGCAGGCAGAGAGACAGGGAGAGGAGGAAGCAGGCTCCCTGCTGAGCAGAGAGCCCGATGCGGGCCTCGATCCCAGGACGCTGAGATCATGACCTGAGCCGAAAGCAGAGGCTTTAACCCACTGAGCCACCCAGGCGCCCGGAAGGAAGCTTCATATTAACCAGAAGGCAGGCTGTTGAGACCTCAGGGTCCTGGCCCAGACAATACTTCAGGAAGTCCACCCTTTGATTCCTCTATTAGGAAAGGGCTGGCATTGTCTGCACATACATGGAGAAGAGGTGTGATTGCTCTTTCTGATTAAATAGAGGACACAATCCAGCACCCCTGAGTTCTGATCTCTGTGATGCACCATTCAGTCAACTTCCTCACCTCACTGGGGCCATCCTGCTCCACCCTGCCTATTGCCACCCCCCCCCCAAATGGGAATTACAGTGGACTCCCCATTGGCTGCGTCATATCTATGAAAGAATTACAAGACAAGGCTCAGGGGTGAGGGTCTTTCCAGGCTACTTCCCTCTCCCCACCCCCACCCTCTTGTCGCTCCAGCAGGTGACCTTTTTTAATCTCCCATTATGGCTATGCCACACTGAGCCATTTTTACTATGACCCCCATGCTAACTTCCAATGGGCTAAAAGGAGTCAGGCACATCCACCCACCACGGAAGGAGTCTTATTGGTCCCAATCGGTACCCCTCCAGTCCTGTGGGTGGGACACGAGAACAGGGGTTACTCTCTGGAAGCAGGGCCACCCTGGGTGAGAGCGACTAGTCCCAGCCCCTGGCAGAGATGACCTGGGTGTTGGCTGCCAGTCACTTAGCAGCCNATCGGTACCCCTCCAGTCCTGTGGGTGGGACACGAGAACAGGGGTTACTTTCTGGAAGCAGGGCCAACCCTGGGTGAGAGCGACTAGTCCCAGCCCCTGGCAGAGATGACCTGGGTGTTGGCTGCCAGTCACTTAGCAGCCCAGCCAGTAATCAGGGACACGCCTCCCTGGCAGCTATAGACAAGGGACAGAAGGGACGCCTTTCTCCCCTGTTTCTATAGATGGGCAACTGTAACTGCCTGGCCAGAGGCAATATACCTCTGGGATGCATCTCGAACAACTGGGGCCAATTTGACCCTCAAAACTTGAAGGAAAAATGACCTATTTTTTTTTCTTCTTAAGATTTTATTTATTTATCTGAGAGAGAAAGAGGGAGAGAGAAAGAGCACACCAAGGGGAGCAAGAAAGGGAGAAGCAGGCTCCCCACTGAGCAGGGAGCCCAACTCAGGGCTCGATCCCGGGACCCCGGGATCATGACCTGAGCCGAAGGCAGACGTTTAACCGACTGAGCCACCCAGGGGCCCCAACTCATACTCTTTTGCCCTGAGGCATGGCCACAATATGAACTGGAGAAAGAGTCCTGGCTGGCTGAGGGAACTATCAATTACAATACCATTTTACAGCTAGACTTGTTTTGCAAACGGGAGGGAAGATTGGGGAAGTACCTTGTGCACAATGTTTCTGGGCCTTATGGAAAATCAAGGCCTGTGCCAGCTGTGGAAGTTTAATCCCAGCTCCTGGCTGCTCTCTCTCGTGACCCACCATGGGGGGTGGGGAGCAGGCAGGGGAGAAAAACAAGAATACCTGCTTGGGGCGCCTGGGTGGCTCAGTGGGTTAAAGCCTCTGCTTTCGGCTCAGGTCATGATCTCAGGGTCCTGGGATCGAGGCCCGCATCGGGCTGTGCCAGCTGTGGAAGTTTAATCCCAGCTCCTGGCTGCTCTCTTTCGTGACCCACCATGGGGGGTGGGGAGCAGGCAGGGGAGAAAAACAAGAATACCTGCTTGTCTGGATCTTGGACCAGTTGCCCCTACCTGTCTGCCTACCCCAAAACTCCTACTGATGCTTGGGGGCTTCTCCTCATTCATTTCCTGCATTAAGGGCTAGAATTGGAGCCAGCTGTCTTTGGTTAGTCTCCTTCCGGACGGGGACTTTACGGAATATTCTCAAGCAGCTGCCAAAACTCCCTTCGTTTGGGGGAAGTTCCCTGTCCTCTCTGGCCCGACATGGACTGCCAAATTCCACTTTGGTGAAAACACCAATGAGCAAAAATGTGCGTCTGCTCACCGGTCTGAGCTGGTGTGGTCTAGACCTGAGAACCTTCTGTCTCTGCCTTCGGGCGACACTCGGCAACTTCTGTCTGTCCCTCCTCCTCCTTTTGTTTCTGCACCACCTTGGATGCCTCCTGCATACTGACCCCCTTCAGACTTCCCCACCAGAGTCTCAAGTGAAAACTGACCCTGGAGAACAAACTGGTTGGCGTCTAAGAGAGAATCCAGGTGAAATATAATTTGGTATTTAAACTGATTTAAGTTTTGTTGGTTTAATTAAGATAAATATGTCTTCAAAGTTATCACTATTAAATATAAAACTTGTATTCTATCTAGGTTTGCTGAAGGTCAAATAAGCTCCTGCTATTTTGTTGCAGTTTGTTAACATCCTAAAGCCTTAATTACTGGACGTAAGTTTGTGCTTTTGACTTCTTATTGCAAAGAAACTAAGCATTTTTTGGTCTGTTGATAAACATGATGCTAAGTTACTGTCACCAAGACTTGGGAAGAAAACCCAAAAGTTTTATTAAAAAGGCTGAGAGAGGCTCTCATTAAATACATAGCTATCTCCCCCGTTCTTCCGAGGCCAAGATTACTCTGAAAGACAAAATTCGTTACCCAGTTGGTCCCAGATATTCGAAAAAAGCTTTAAGAGTTGACCGTCGGCCCTGAGGGGACCTTGGAAGAGCTCTTAGGAGCTGCAAATCAGGTCTTTTACAACCAGGAGAGGAGAGTAAGTAAGTAAGGGGAGAGTAAGGACCAGGAAAAGAGGCTGAAAAAGAAATCGGAGGCCTGGTTGCGGCCCTACAAGCCACTGGCCACCTGGTCACCCGAGACCTGCATCCCGGATGCCACCTCTGGGGGCACCCAGGGCACTGGAGGCGAGAATGCCCTCATGGGAGAACGTCAAAGCCCCACACCCCTGTCCTGTACGTGGAGGAGGGCACTGCAAATCTTGGTAACGGCTGATGTTCCTCCCCAGGGCTGGGCGACTCAGGGAGAAGTGGGTAGGGCCTTAACTGCAGGGCCCCATTCACACACACCTTAAAGACCCCACAACTTTCCCTTGTCAGAAACAATGCCGGCTAAAACCAGCAGCAAAGGAAGGCCTAATGACAGTCATCCGTAACCTCAGACAGCAGGGACTCCTAATGAATGTACTAGTCCCCGCAACACCCTGACCTTGGGGGTGCAGAAGCCTAATGGAGAATGGAGACTGGTTCAGGACCTCTGTGGTCCGGTTTCATCCTATTGTTCCTAACCCTCACACCCTGCTGGTGCTGCAAAAGTTCTGAGGCGCCTGAGAAACTCAAGCGGCACACGGAGAGCTGGGAGAACACAGCTTTATTAACGCCAGCGGGCCCAGCGGAATCGTTTCCCAAAGGCTGAGCCCCTGGTTATGATTGGGAGTGTCTTCACAGGCAAACTAGGAATTTTTCCAGGGTCTCACCGCTGATCGACTCGGGGCCATGCGGCAGTTCTTCAGGCTATGCGGAAGTGACTTGGTAGAGAAGTGCCAAGTCGTCCTTGGGGGTTCCTTGTCTCAGTGAGGCGGCCATTTGGGGCTTTTCTGCCTCACCTGTTGTGTGCCCCTCTGAGTGAGTGTTCAGATTGTTCCTCAAAACTTTCTCAGTTTTCTGGGTGTCAGAGGGTAGAAGGCCTCTCAGCCCAAGGCAAGACTATGAAAGACCTCCATCAAGCACCTGGACTCAATCCTTCCTGAAGAAATGAGGAAGCTAGGAGAGGAGAGAATCCAGCCTGTTGCTTCCTACCCTCTCCCTAGGACTCAAAGACGAGGTTTCCTGGGCATAACAAGGTATCGTGCGTCTGAATTCCAGGATACGGGGAGATAGCACACCCCCACATTGGTTTATCAGAGACACTTAAGCAGTTGATACTCACCTACTAATATGGGGCTCGGACTCAGAAAAAGCTTTTAAGGATCCCAAGCAGACATTACTCAATGCAGCTGCTTTAAGCCTCCCTGCTGGGAAGGATTACAGCCTGTATGTGACAGAAAGAAAAGGAATGGCCTTGGGTGTCCTAATCCAGGCCAAGCACCAGCTCCATAGCCAGTGGGATATCTGAGCAAAAACCTTAACTTGGTGGACTATGGCTGGTCAGTGTGTCTTAGAGTGTGGCAGTCACAGCTCTCTTGACCTAGAGGCAATGAAACTAACTCTGGGACAAGATCTTACTGTATACATCGCTCATAATATTCAAAGGGTCCCGTCAAGTAATGACAGGCACTGGTCCATGGACAGTCACCTGCCAAACCAGGAACTGCTGTGCGGGGTCCAGTCATGCAAATAGAAAGTCCAGCCACTTCAACTCCTGCCCCGCCCCCTCCCCAAAGCATGCTCTTCCGTGTCAACAACACAGGTCCCATGGTCTCACCTTTGTTCAGATAACCTGCCAGCCCAAATGGAGGACCTCTGGTCTGATGGAAGTCCCTCAGGACATAGCCGTTAACTCTGGGTGTGGCCGTTAATGGCCCTGCTATTAGTCATCTTCCTCCTGCTTCTTTCTGGTTCTTGGTTCCCGTATTCTAAATGCCTTTCTCGGGCACCTGGGTGGCTCAGTGGGTTAAAGCCTCTGCCTTCAGCTCAGGTCATGACCTCAGGGTCCTGGGATCGAGCCCCGCATCGGGCTCTCTACTCAGCAGGGAGCTTGCTTCCTCCTCTCTCTCTCCCTGCCTCTCTGCCTACTTGTAATCTCTGTCAAATAAATAAATAAAATCTTTAAAAAAAAATAAATGCCTTTCTCAGATTTGTCTGGTCTCCTTTAGAGTCCATCAGGCTATAGATGGGCCTGTCTATGCAGCCACAGATGGAGAGGGCCCCTACCGACTTCCACCGGGGACCCTTAGACCCTCTGGAGATGAAACCCTGCTGTTGTTCGTTCTTCAACAGCGCCCCAGCCAGCAGGAAGGAGTTAGATCTGTTGTTACCCTCTTTCCCCAATGGCAGTTAGGGTCGCTTCTTGGGGGGAAGGGGGCGGGGGTGGTAGGAGTCAGTTGGACGGGTAGGTAGTCAGCGCGAGAGTCCCCAACAAGGAAATACGAAGTCAGGACAGCTGAGGTGAAACCACACTGACCTCTTTGTTTTTCAGCCAAGACAGGACCACACTGATATTCTGCTTTGCAGCCTTTGCAGAGATGACTTCTGTAAAACTTCCTAAAATAAGACAATTAACCACAAAAGCATTTGTCAATATCAGGGGCAAGGAGCAGGAATGACCTAAACCCCCAGATGTCAGCAAAAAAGACCATCAGCACACTGACATTAACTCAATAGGTAGACAGATTCGTGACCAAACCTCTGACTGGCGCGACTCAGCACACCCTGATTGCTTAAGAAAGTTCTGCAAAAGAGCTCATAAAACCCCTAGACTTAGAAACTCCTGGGTCAACCCACTCAGGCCCCCCTCCCTCTCCGGGAGCCTTGTACTCTTGCTCAGTAAACTTTGCTTTGCTGCCCACCCCTCTTCATCTGGTCTACCTCTTCATTCTTCGAAGGAGTGCGGCCAGGAATGTGGGCACGAAGGGGACAAAGATTCTGTAACAGTACTAGTTGTGACATTAGGAACAAAATGTGCAATGTGTCTAGCGCAATCTCTGGCATATACACAGCAAGGTTCAAAGATGGTCACTGTTCCTATGCTGCTTCATTCGTCCCGAATATATTTACATTTGAAGGAAAACTCAGGTGAGAATATACCTGCATCTCTACAGCTGAAGAGAGCTGGTCTGATGGAGAGCCTTTGTGTCATTAATACATTTACATGTAATTTGTAGTAGCCACTCCAAATAGAGATGCTTCGTATAAAAGGATTAATTAGGCTTCTCGTATCTTCATTTTTAAGTTTTGTAAATTGAAGGTAAAATGTTAAGCAGTTAAAAAGAATTTTATCCTGTAGAATTTCCAGAAAGGGTAATATCCAAAGCCGGTTGTGCTCTCACACTTTTTATTGCCATCCTGTATTGTTAAACCACATTTGAGAAGCACTTCCGTGACCTAGTAAAATTAAAATGTAGACAACAGGGACTCCTGAATGGCTCCGTTGTTTAAACATCTGCCTTCAGCTCAGGTCATGATCCCAGGGTTCTAGGATCAAGTCCCATGTCTGGCTCATTGCTCAGTGGGGAGTCTGCTTCTTCCTCTGCCTGTAGCTCCCTCTGCTTGTGCTCTAACAGATAAATAAATAAAATCTTAAAAAATAAATAAATAAAATGTAGTCAATAACAAAGCATTAATGTGTTTAGATTGTCACATATAAAAATTATTTCACTTATTTATGACAACCAAATCTGTGTGTTAAGTAATATTGTCACAACATGTCAGAAGAAAATGTCAAGAATAACAACAGAACAAATTGTATCACAGGTCTATGCCAAAGCTGAGACTTTGTATGTGGTCGATTCGGCTCTGAGACCTGTGCTCCTAACCATTATATACTTAGGTTCATTATTCATTTCCTTGGACTCAAAGCTCAGAAAATAAACTATGGAAAAAGCTACTTGCCTACAGAGGTTAATTTATAATGCTAAAAAACTGGAAGCCAAATAAAGATCATATACTGGAAAACAATAAATAAATTACAAAACAACATATAGCCATCTGAAAGTGTATGTATGTATGTGTGTGTATGAATGTGCATGTATATGAATATATATAAAATAAGTAAAAACATGAAAAAGGCTTATAGGATAATAACTTCTTAAAATGTGATATAAATCTATATTAATTCTTTTTGAAGGTTTTTCATACATATGCATAAAAACTTCCCTTTGGGAGATAAAGAGAACAAATGGCAAGGTTTTCATGCACGATATATCCTAGAATAAGAAAGCAAACCTAATAAGCTCACTACGGTCAGCAAGTTCTAAATATGAGAACATTTTAGGTCTTAGTGTTACTAAGCTTTGTCTCACTAACAAGACAAGCTTTTGAGACAATAATCACTATGTCCTGGTTTTGATAAGCAGATTTGAGAAGTTATGAAGCGAGTCTCACCGTCTGACGTCCTTACCTGAGGACCTAGGCTGGAAAAAAGCCCCGCCCCTTCCTGTGATGCCACGTGCAAGGTGAGCCCATGAAAAACAGTACTGCTGCCAGGCACAGCCTGCTGATCACAAGCATGCATTGAAATCCAACCCTTTGGCTCCTTTAAGAACACCGAGGAAAGAAGGGAGTTCCTTATGGCGAAACTACTGACTACATTTTAACCAACACTGATATGTACCCCTCACAAGTCCTATCCATCCACCAACCACCCCGGCCCCCCATCCGGTGGGAAGACCCGCCCTGAGCTGGAGAGGACAAACAGGGATGAGCAGGTGAAGCGCTGATTCCTTTTGTGTCCTCCCTACCCTCCCTCTTTCCTTTTTATCTCTTCTAAGAAATAAGTAATAAATTGCTGTCATAATAGATCATAAGGGACTCTCTTCTCTCTCCTTTAATTTTCTATCAATGGATATAAAAACAAGATACAAAAAAAAAAAAATACACAAACTTGTTACCAGAACAGTGAACAAGATTATAGGCGATATATATATGGACTTATATCTCTTTTCCCTGTTTTGTTTTCCACATATACTTACATTACTTTAAAACTTCCTTTAAGGGGCCCCTGGGTGGCTCAGTGGGTTAAACTCTGCCTTCGGCTCAGGTCATGATCCCAGGCTCTTGAGCCAGCCCCACATCAGGGTCCCTACTCAGCGGGGGCCCTCGGCCTCTCCCCCCGCTTGCGCTTTCTCTCTGTGTCAAATAAATAAATAAAATCTTTGAAAATAAATAAATAAAACTTTCTTTAAAAGAAAAAAAATGAAAGAAAATCATTAAGGACACTGAAGAGTACCCAGTGTAAAAGGGAACTACGAATCTTGAAAGAGCCAGCAACTTGTCTTTTAATTTCCTAATAGGGCCGAGACCCTCTTTTCCCCTCTATATTCATTCTCAGAATCTCAGGCCCCAACACTACACACACACACACACACAGACGCACACACACCCTGTCACATTCCCTGTTTTCTATAAATGATGCACATTCAAACTCNCAGAATCTCAGGCCCCGACAGTACACACACACACACACACAGACGCACACACACCCTGTCACATTCCCTGTTTTCTATAAATGATGCACATTCAAACTCAACTTTGCATGCCTAGCACCAGCTGTCCCGGCTTGCCTCTGGCTGGGACATCCGCTCTGGCCCTATGCTGTTTCTGTCTCCCAACTTCCACACTCCTTGCTTCACATTTTACAACCCAGTGATTTGGAAGCACATGCATTTGTCCAAACATATCCGTGTGTTTGGTAACTCTGTGCCTCAGTACACACCTCACCTCTGCAAAACCCCTGCTCCTTCCTCACCCAAAACTACTCATTCTTCACGTGGCTCTTCCTGCATGGAGCTTTCTTTCCCTATTCCCTTCCTTCCCTTTCCCTAAACTCCCTTTTGTTGGGCCGAGGGGGTCAGGAACTGAGGAGGCCACAAGCTGGCGGCCGCCCCGCCTTCTCACCACTGCGCCCCGCCCCGGGGCGGCTCGGGACCCGCCCTCATCAGCTTCCACGTCTCAAAAGACCGCCAAGGCCAGAGCTTCGGTGGGAAACCCAGGGCTGAACTCCATCCAATCTCCTACCAATTATGGTCATGTTCCCCTGTTCCGCCCACACCCCATAAAAACCCGTGCGCATCCTCCCCGGGCCGACTTCCCCGACTCCCTTCTCTCGAGNGATCCTCCCCGGGCCGACTTCCCCGACTCCCTTCTCTCGGAGTCGTGGAACCTCGCCGGAGGGCATCTCTATTAAAAACTCCCTCGTGCCTATTCGTCTGGNGGGCCGACTTCCCCGACTCCCTTCTCTCGAGTCGTGGAACCTCGCCGGAGGGCATCTCTATTAAAAACTCCCTCGTGCCTATTCGTCTGGTGCTTTGCTTCATCCGTGTTACTGGGAGGGCTACCGGGAAACCTTACATCTTCTTTCTTTCCCTTTCACATGCTCCCTCCCCATTAGTTGCTTGTTCCATCCTGAAGTTTCAACCATCTTTCTGCCAGTGCTTCAGGTTGTCCATTTCATAATACAATTATTTTTATACATCTATCTCTTCCTTTGTACCGTGAGATCCTTCAAAGCAGAGAACCGGTCTTACTTGACTTTATAACTTCCTATCTTACCACAGTAACACCACAAAGCAACTTTCAATATTAGTGGTGATGATGATGGTGATGATGATGAATGCTTGGATGGATGAGGAATGAAAGCCTCTAACACCAACAAGAGCCGAACTATTTGACACGACCAATCAAAAACCACGTGTGGGGTCCAGGGTGGCTCACGTGTTGGCCATCTGGCCTGCTCTCCTTGGGGGTGAGGGGAGTCCTTCTGGGATAGTTGCTCCCATGAGGCCTGGCACTGGCCTTCTACTGACCTACTAGCAGGCAGGAATGTCGCGCAGTGTCACAGACTGGGAATATTGGGTTGTGTTTCTCAGAAGGACCCTGCCCTAAATGCTTAAACAGGAATGTGCCTTAAATTAGCTTATAACCTTGGGCAAGTCTCTGTAATTTCCCTGAGAAAATGTTGCTTCTTCGTCTATATTGAGAATAGTAAGCCTGGTCTGTATTTCTTCATGGCATGTGGCTGTATTAAGAAGGCGCTCTATTTGACAGTACTCGTAACCAGTGAGGTATGAAGCCAATTTCAAAGACTGTTGTTAAATGTTGCTTCTTTTCTTATGGATCCATTCCTGGGTTTTTTTTCCCCCCTTGGGTAAATTGTATTGTACGGTTTCCCCTTCAACTATAGCATGTCTGTCTCCAAATCCTGGGCATTGCCTTGGATGGGCTGGTGAGGAGGCAGGGTGTGCTGTGGAAAGATCACAGACATTTGATTTAGAAGACCTTGTAGAACTCTTAGCTTCATTACTTACTAGCTATATGAGTTTGGGAGGTTTGCCCAACATTTTTGCCCCTCAATTTCCTCATCTCCAAAATGGTAATACCGATGCCTTTCTTACAGGTTCGTTGTAAAGATGAAAGGCAATAATCCAAAGATACAGCATATAAACACCTTGTAGAGACTTGGTAGATACTCAGTAGAAGGGAGCATGGATGAGGGAAGAGATATACACCCAAATCTACCTGGTGAAAACTCTTCCCAGCTGCCTAAGGTAGATAATAAGTAATAATGATATAACAATTATTACTATAATAAAAAAACAAATTAACTTTGACTCTGCAGAAAATTGACTGGAATTTACTAAGAAATACAGGAAGTATCAGTCATACAACTTGCATTTGAGAACTGCTTTTTTCCAGTCATTCCTTCAGCACATCTGTAATCTTTATATGTATCTATCTGAGTAGTGTCTGCACCATTATTTTCTTAGTTGACTAAGTTGGTTTTTACTTAGCCATATCATCCATGCAACCACAAGTTTGATATGCTGGTTGCATTTATTCTAACATATGTGAGTATATATATTTCATCTAAAGAACATAATAATAAAGAACCACCGGGGCACCTGGGTGGCTCAGTCAGTTAAGTGTCTGCCTTTGGCTCAAGTCATGATCTTGGGGTCCTGGGATGGAGTCCCACGTGAGGAGCCTGCTTCTCCTTCTCCCTCTGCCATTGCCCCCACTTGTGCTCTCAGGCTCTATGTCTCTGTCAATAAATAAATAAAATCTTTTAAAAAATTATAATAAAGAACCACCAAAAAATAAGGGTGTGCACCACCTAAATGGTATAGAGAATTCTGCATTGCAAACTTCTTCCTGCAAATGTCTGTGCCTTGAGGCCCTGCTCACAATCCCCTCATTAATTGGATTTAAAATAACCACGGGGAGTGACACGACCTTATGGCTTGAAATGTTGAAAATCAGTTTTAAAATCTGTATTACACCAAGAGTTAAGCTTTCGTTTGCTTAGAATGTCTAAATTCTACTATACAGTTATAGGTTCTTTCTAGTTCAAGCAAGGACCTGGCAGATAATTCAGATCTATAGTAATTTAATTGAGTAGGTGCCTAGAGGACAGAAATTTGTCATAGGTAGATGTGCATTTAAAGCCTCTTTGCATGTTAATTTAATCATTAATTCACCTAAGAGTCAGCTGAACCAAAAGTTTCCACTCAATCCCAGAAGCCAGGTAACAGAGGTTTATGCTGAGTAACATGGGCTACCACATGAGGGGTCCTACCCATCTAGAAAGGGCAGAACATTGGGGGAGAGAGAGGAACCTTATCTCACCTCCCTAAAATCTATTCTGTCTTTGTTAGCATGATTTCCAGAACCTTAGTTCAGACCTTGAGTAATTTGGGAAGGCAGAGTTTCCCAACAGGCTTCCCTGCCTCTTGGTCACTTTAGTGCCTCCCAACTTCAACAGAGCTGCCACCGAGCTTCCGTTTCTTCACTCAGTAAGTAGATCCTGAGTTTCTGCTGGGAACCAGGCACTGTTCTAGAGATCTGGTCATGTTAGCCCCAACTTGAACCACCCCCACCCCCAGGATCTTCCTGTTACAGTCTACATCCCTTAGCGTGGCACACAGGGCTCACCTCCTGACCAGTCTTTTCCCAGCATCTCAAACTCCAGCCCTGCTGCATGGCTTGATTTTTCCCTGGTGCGCTGTGTTCCCACTCCTCAGAGCCTTTGCATACAAACTTCTCTTCCTTCAGCTGGCTGTCTCCTCCTGGCCTGTCTAAACTCACTCCTTCCAGGAAGCAGAGATTAGGAAATGGATGGACTCTCCAAAGGGCATCTACACTGATATTTTTTAAAACAAACAAAAATAATTTCTGTTACTTATGCACACAGACACCAAAAAAAAAAAAAAAAAAGGAAAGATGGATTTACATTACTGTGGTCATTTCTGAAGAGTAAAACAATGGATTATTTTTTATAATCTTTCCATTTGTCTGTATTTTTGCAAACTTTCTTTGAAGATCATCTATTTAATTTTGTAACTGACAAACGTTTTTTGAATTAGGAAGGGTGGAGGAGCAAAAGGGCAGAAGCAAAGAAGATAAAATGCAAGATTGAGAAGCATGCAACAAATTTCAGAATATTATAGCAGTTACCCATCAGCTTACTGAGCTTGTCTTTCTTCTTGGCTACTAAAAATCACCCACACGTTTCCCATTGATAGCCAGACTCAGTTAATTACAGCATTGTTTGTGGCTGCTTCTGGGCAGGGTCAATACAGGTAATCAGATCTTTTACAATCTTTAGAAAGTTACTCTCATTCCCTGTGAAATGTCAATTATCAGACGCAAGGAGACACAGTGAGCAGCGTGAATGAGTAACATGATCCTAAGGTTGGTGAACTGAGAAATTGAGGCAATTAGAAAGATAGTGCAGACATGGTTTTTTGTCCCGGAACGGCCAAGCGCAATTAATTTTTGTCAGAAATATTTAGAAAAAGGTCTCAATCCTGAATTTCAGGAAAATCAGGTGCATTAAAAAATCATACTTTTTTTAAAAAATTTTTATTTATTTATTTGAGAGAGAGAGAAAAAAAGAACATGAGAAACAGACTCCCCATGGAGCTGGGAGCCCAATGCGGGACTCGATCCCAGGACTCTGGGATCATGACCTGAGCTGAAGGCAGTCACTCAAACAACTGAGCCATCCAGGCGCCCAGAATCATACATTCTTAGAGCTAGATGGGCCCTCAGGAGTTGTCAAACTTTATTCTAGAAGGGAAAGCTTTTCTTCAGCTCACCTCTTGAATAGGAGCTTCTCCATCATAACCTGTGGGGAGCGTGACAAAGCAGAAAGGGCAGGAGTTACGAGCTGAGACAAGGGGGCTTGATTCCAATTCCATCCCTAGATAAGTCAATTGACCAACCTGAACCTCCGCTTCCTTGTGAGTATAGACAGTAACATCAACCTCAAAGACAGGTTGTGGAGGTCAAAGGAAATACAGCCTGGATATGGCAGGTGGCATTAGTAAGTGGGCACTGAAGTTTTATCAGCCCTCCTCAAACTAAATACTAGGGAAATGAGTTTGGCCCTTGGAAATTAAAATTAAGGCTGACATATGCAAAATCACTGAACAAGTCTGAATAATTTACAGCCCAGCAGAACTGGTTTGCATCTGATTGAATTTATTAGCATTTAAAGAAAGAATGTGAAGATCAGAAGGAGAGGTTGAGAATCTCAGAGGTATTCCATGTATAAGAATCTTCTGGAGGATTTTCCACATTTGGCCAATAATCTGTAAGTCCTATTCATGATGAGGGGATGGCCAGCATGGAATGGTTGGAGGGATTTTCTGCCAATGGGTTTTAGAGTCCTACTTTGATAGGCACTGTTGTCCTTACTCACCGGTCTGGGTGTCAGGGTGTCTGAGTCTAACGCCTTTAGACCTTGGGTGCCTCTGGTTTCCGATGTCCTGATTCCATGCTTTTCATGCAACCTCTGTTGGGTCTTTGGAATCCCACGTAAGTCAGCCTCTAGCCACAGTGCATAGTGGGCCCTTGGAGGCTGCGTATTCCACTCCCTGTGGCCATTCTTTCTTATGGTAAATTCACAAACTGGTATTTGAGTTTTGTATCCCAGCTCTGTGAGCTTGCTTGATGTGATCTTGCCCAACAGATGAATCTACTCTTTGTGCTGACAACATCAGCAGGGCCTCCAATTGGGGAAAATTCAGCAAGGCTATAAATGTCCCCCTGTGAGATAGGATGGCCAGCAGCCTCCTTTCATGGGACAGCCCGATGGCACTTTATGGCTAGGTTCGATCTTTCTTAGTTTCCATCCGAGTCAGCCACGAAGTATTCACTACATCTCTTTTCTCTCCCAAGGAGTCTTGGGTTAAAGGATACCTGAAGCACTGTCCAAGACAAATATTTGTGAGCAAATAGTATACTGGGAAGGTGATCCTAGGAAGCACCAATAGAAGAGTGGGAGTAGGAAGTAGGAAATGGAAGAAAGCCAGTGAAGTTTACAATATCAAGCAAGTTAATGTTCGGGACAACTTGGGCTCGATTTCAATAGGAACTCAGGGAGATGATATTAACTTGAACATGGCATGGAGTTACTCACTTCCCAACCCCCACAGGCAAGGAAGATGTACATTTGTTCACTAGTTTCCACCTCTTTTGGGCTGATGGGTATTTCCTGGTGCATCAGCTCCTGGCACTTTGGGCCTGCTGGTGTCTGAGGCCTCAGGGATGCCCTCCCAAGTGAGAATCACACCGAAGAGCTGTGTAGGCCATACTAGAAAGGGAGCAACTGCTGGGGAGGGGCAGGGGCAATGAATGGGGTACCCACAGCACCTGCCGTTGGAGGGCGCTCATGAAAGAATAAAGCACAGCTGATACTCTCAAGTGCTTATGATGACTCGACAGAGTTCTCTCCAATTCACCGACAGTGGTAAAAACAGTGGAAAATTCTTCTCTGTGTTTTTGGATTTGGCTCCATAAAGGGCCCAGAAGGAAGAAAGGCAAATCTGAGCATGATTCCCACTTCTCCACATTCTCTCTGACTGGGGAAGTGATGGCTATGGGAACTTACTCCAGAATGTTACAGCTTTGCCTCATATGTACATTGTTCCAATGTCTGGCAGAAATCAAAGTATGGGGGTGGGCCAGCTGACCCCAGTTTAACTCAGGCAGAACATAAGCTCAAACATCTCTGTCCTCAACACTCAAAGCACAAGTAATGTCAGATTTGTAAAAATTTCTCAGTTTTATTTAGGATTCACTGAAGACTCCCCCATCTACCCAACTTTTGGGGAAATCCAATGTCAGTTATTTGAAGGACTGTTGGTATGTGTTCCTTTCTCTCTTCCTTTTTGTGAGACAAGAGGCAGGAGGGATGCTAGCAGGGCAGGAGGGAGGTGAGGCCTAGACAGACCAGGCATCAAAACCTTCAGCGGGCACCTGGGTGGCTCAGTGGGTTAAAGCCTCTGCCTTCGGCTCAGGTCATGATCTCAGGGTCCTGGGATCGAGGCCCACATCGGGCTCCCAGCTCGGCGGGGAGCCTGCTTCCTCCTCTCTCTCTGCTTGCCTCTCAGCCTACTTGTGATCTCTCTCCCTCTGTGAAATAAATAAATAAAATCTTTAAAAAAAAAAAACAACAAAACCTTCAGCAGGGGAGAAGCAAGATCAGTGTATGCGTTTCTCTACTGCCCTTGCTCCTTGTGGCTGTGTGGTGGCTTGAAGGAGTGGTGGTCCCCTTATCTCTCCGGCTCCACGCTGTAGTGAAGTCTTTTCACCCACCTCTCCGCCTGGAAGGTACCTCTTTGGGAAGACTACAGACCCTCATAGCTAACCTCAGCTCCCATTTTTCTTTATGCCTCAGTCTTCGGCCATAACCACCAGCCCTGACCTGCATCCCCCCTGCTCTCTTCTGCGGAGCCCTATTGAATATGGATCCCCCCACAAAACTAAAAGTCAAAAGTACATTTCATTGCCTGTTCTTGAACAAGAAAGCCTAATCACTTCACTGGAACTAGAATCGGCCTTGATTATTTTCAACTTCCCTTTTTTGGTCTGTGACTTCTTAGTCATATGTAAGCACAAACACCTTGGAGGAGAGGAGACACAGAGAAAAGTGACAGGGGAATAAGGGGGTTGGGGTGTGACACACAGCTCCAAAGTCACTCACCAGAACCAAGAAGAACCAGGAGGCATCAAAGGCATTTCTGTTGCTAAAAGCGACAAAAGTACAATTTCTGGCCTAGAATTCTTCCAGAAAATTTCAGGAGTTATAATTGTTTACTCATACGAGTTTCTGATGGGAGGGTCCCTGCCTTGACCTTCATTGGCTATCAATAGGCATCTGATTTCAGCCAGTCTTCAAGTACCACACTGCCCTGCCCCATTCTCACCAGTGAAGATCACCTTAGTAATGGGGGGATATTTAGGAACACAAAGAATTAACAAAGGTTTTTCTTTTAGTTGCTATTGCTTTGAAGTAGGTACTGTATTCCCAAAGTTCTCTATCAATCTCCCTTTGAAGTGTCTAGAGTGCAGTGGGTGATACTTTGGGTTCTAAGATCATTTCAAGAACCTCGCTACATGCTTTTTGGGTGTCTGAATCACACCCCCCACACATACACTTGTCTATGTGTGATGGAAGTATTTAATATTTGCTTCATATAATAATTTTGAAAGCTCAGTGAAGAATGCTAAAGGGATTTGTTAAAAATGCAGATCACTTCCTAAGATTCTATTTCAATAGGTCTGGTACGGATGGGCCTTAGGAATCTGTATTTTTAATAATGGTTTTCAGATGCACGGGTGAGAGGACCACTTTCTGTAAAACACTTATTTGATATCATCTACGTGTCAATTTGCTAAAAGCTCTACAGGCTTTATTTTATCAAACCATCACCTCAATGCTATAACACAAATATTATCAGCCTAATTTTATAGATGAGTAAATGGGAGGTGAGAGAGATGTTAAAAGCCAAGGTCATTAAATAAGTATGTGGTAGATCAGGGATTCAAATTAAATTATATCTAATGATTGCAAAACCTAAAGTCCTTCAATGATATTACAGTATAAAATAAATTTTAGTATCTAGGATGTTTCAATTCTAGAAATATGGCAATTCTTTATTAATACATCTTAAATTAAAAAAAAACAGAAATAATCGGTTCAACCCTGCTGGCAAGGGAGTCTGGGAAATAAAATTTCAAGGCTTCTAGCCACATCTACAGGGGAGAGCAAAGGAAGGAAAGTGTGGGTGAACATTATTCCATAGTGACATCACATATGTGATGATTGCCAAAATGCACCTCCCCAGTCTCCATGCAGCTGGCTCTGATGTCATTTATGTAACACGTTTATGTAACATCATGCTGTGTGATGTTAGTTCATTCATTCACAAAGCTAGACCCTTTTTTTTCAAATCTGTGATCACTGGAGAAGGAAGAGCACAGAGAACCAAGCTGTGGAGTCCCTGGTCACCAGTATATCTCCAGCCTCTATCAACACGGTATACAAATAATAGAAAATAAACATTCTGTCAACAAATATTTTCTTTTTAGCCAGCATTTTACCTTGGGTCACGTACTTCTACCTATCAAACATACCAATCTCTATGCTGATGGGAATATAAATTATACATTCCCTTTGAAGGACAATCTGGTAAAATACATCAAAGTCTTAAGAATGTAGAAACTCTGTTATCTAGCACCTGAATCACTTTGTGATTCTAGGACCTAGAGAAATAATAGAAATAGTGTATAAGAATGGCACCTTTATAATAGGAAAAATGGAGAAAATATAAATGTTCCTTAGTAGGAAATTTGTTAAAATTATGGCATATTCCAGAATGGACTATTATGAGGTCATTTAAAAGGATAATGATAGCTTTGGTTGACAGGAAAAAAAAAAGGTAAACAATATCATCAACTGAAATGTTTCAGGATATTCAGAAAATTCAGAAATATTCTCAATTTTGTAAAAGTAAAAAAATAAAAAAATTAATTCTATCTATATGGATGCATTAAAATGTATAAGAAAAGAGGTGCCTGGGTGGCTCAGTCAGTTGAGTCTCTGTCTTCAGCTCAGGTCTTGATCCCAGGGTCCTGGGATGGAGCACCACATTGGGCTCCCTAATTAGCAGGGAGCCTGCCTCTTCCTCTCCCTCTGCCCCTCCTCCCACTTGTTCTCTCATACGAGCTCTCTCTCTCTCTCTCTCTCTAATCAATAAAATCTTTAAATAAAATAAAATACAGTAAAATGTACAAGAAGAATGAACCTATAATGTCAACAGTGGTTCTTCCTGGGCAGTGGAATTGTGAGTTTATAGATCAGAACAGAAAATCAGACTCAAGGAGACCTAAGGAATCTGAGAACTTGCCAAACTTAAAGTCCAGAATTAGTGCTCATTTTAGGTAACGATCTACCCAGCTACTCAGGGTCATAAAAATACGGTTTCTTGCTCCTTTCTCCAGGGTCTCCTTCATCTTCAGTCCAGAAAAGGCCCCAAGAGATATCCTCAGATAGCCACATGATTCAGCAAACTTGTTCCCCATTTGGGGGAGAGAAAGGATTTACCTTTTCTCTTGCTTAAGTCCTGGGTTTTGCTCTTAGGGCCCAAGTTAGGCTTGTGCCCAATTCTGAACCAGCACTCTACCCAGGAAGGTAGGACTGGCTTCGACCAATCTGGACTTTCTCTGGAGCTGGGCCTTAGCTCGGCATCCCTTGAATGGCTGACGGTAAATACCCCAGTGGAAAATCAGGGCCCCCTTATCCGAAGAGGTGAACGGACTCTGAGGAATCGCCCACAAATGTGCATGGCAGTGGGTAATTACCTATGCTCTGCATTTTACTCACTAAGCTTATGTCTTTTTTTAAAAAGTCTGTTCTTTAGTCATAATTCATGTATTGAAAGTGTTAGGTTATGCTGTGGTAATAAATAATGCCTGGAGGGTAGTGACTTAAGGCAACTCAGATTCTTTTCCACTCATGTTCCATGCCCATCTTGAGCTGGGCTGGGAGTCCTGTTTCATGTTGTCTTTACTCAGGGACACAAACAGGCAGAGCCATGACCTCCTGGAATGTCACGGCTCTTCGTGGCAGTGGAGGACACCAAAGCAAGAAGCCATCAGCCCTCTCTCCCATTTCCTCAGCCAGGACCATGGCATGGCCGTGCTTAACATGAGGAGGGCGGAGAAGTGCGATTCTGCCCTGTGCTCAGAGACAGAGAGCTGCAAACATATGTGTGAGCAGCGCAAAGGTTCATAGGCAACTTGGAGACCACTAGAGTCTGGGGAAGACAGCCTGGGTGCAAATTCTGACTTCACGCTATGCTAACACTACGATTTTAACTAAGGGAATAAATCTCAGTTTCTTCCTTTCTTGAACAGGTATCATAATGCTTATGCCATATGGTTGTAATAAGGCTACATCTGTAATTTCAAACTCGTGAGTGTCTGAGGCATCAGAGACGCTGTCACTAAAACTAGTTGAACGAGAAATAATCACTGTGCTGAATACGGTTACCTAGCCACATACCAATAATGTTTCAGAGTCACATAGTTATTTTATTTTCACATTTAAATTCAGAGATGGTGTCTAATGAAACTGGGGAAATCACTGTGTAGGGGAGGATTGAAGGAAGCCACCTCTTTCGGTGAGAAGCTGTCACAGGCTGGGTTCCCCAGTAAACAGACTCTGGGGTAAACACTTGTTTGCAGGAACAGCATCCGCAAGGGGAAGGGTGACTCTTGATCTGGGGGCTGTGGATTTGAGCCCCATGTTGGGTGAAGATATTATTTTAAAAAATAAAAATAAAAAGTAAACTAGCAAATGGCATAGGCTGTAACACTCCCTGGAAGAACCCACACTATGACGTCATTATTTCTCACTCAACTGTGCTCCCATTTGAATAGTAAGTGAGGTGTTTCAGTCTAATATTCTAATATATAAACAGGGACATTTATAAAAAATGCAGAATTGGCGTAGAATCTAAATTATTTTTCTCTCGCCTCTCTTTTGTCCTCATGTAGGAGTAATTGCCCTGTGTTAGGCCTAATGCCAAAATGGAACTAATTTTCATGGCAATCACCTCAGAAATAATTCCTGGAAGGCAAAAATCATTATTTGGCTTACTTCTACATTTGATGAAATACTTTCTAAGCCAGTAGTTCTTAGACTGGAGTATGGAATTTCTGCAGGACTTCTTAGGGGCATTTACCTACTTCTTAGGGGAATAACCATTTAATGTTTTTTTTAATTAAAAAAACATATATATTAAGGTGTACAAAACTTCATCATTTTCAAAATACAACTATATCCTTTAAATAAATCTTATGCTAGCTGTAGAGCATTCAAACCACATGGAGACACAAGTGAGTTCTGCTGTGCCTTTAAGGGGACTTTACTGGAAAAGTCTGCAAAGCCTCTTCTAAACAGTGACAGTTTTCTCATTACTGGCCGATCACTGCTCCTTTCAAATTTCACAATTTTTATGCCTAAAAGTCACACTTCCAGCAATTATTTCCCTGGGAAACAGAACAAACGAAGCTTACATTTCTGTTACAGCACTAAGGGTGAACGTCAATCTATCTTCTTATCCTTCAAAGGGGCTCTATGTTAGCAGGCCAATGCTACCCCAAAGATATACGTAGAACCTACCATCTCAAAGCATCTCAAAATAGGGTCATGATGGAATGATCAGTGAGAACAGAATGAGCGATCATGGCTGTCAAGAGTTTTCCAAGGCCAAAATCTTTTCACAAAGTTTATCTCATATAGTCCAGTTTTCAGGAACTATGTATTATCCTGATTTGGCAAGTGAAAAAACAGAGCCTCAGAGAAATTAAGAAAATGGGAAAGGACTTAAACTCAAGTTTGTTGGTGTTCAAAAATTACAGCTCCTTAATGTTAGCAAGTTGTTGGCCACAAATTCTAAATTCTTTTTTCTTCTTCTTCTTTTTCTTTTTTTCTAAATTCTTTTGACTACCATAGAGAAGCCCTAGAGTACAGAGAAAGGTGTCTGGGCTTTGGAATCACACAGAAATTTAAATCCTGGTTCTGTCATGTATCAATTCTATGACATTTAGAAAGGACTTGATTTTTTTTGAGCCTAAGATATTTTATCTAGAAAATGCCAAGACCCAGTGCTGAGTTGTGTGGATAAGAATGATATACAAAGCACAGCAGAAATTGAAATAAACAACAGCAATTTTGTTAGATATTGTATTGAAGATGCACGGAATAACTTTCTAGGAGCTTCCATATCTAGCTTTATATAATTCCTTGAATGATGAATTCAACGAATATGACAAAATGAATGTGCTACTTCTCTTTCCCAGTCTAGTTAGAATGAAAAACCCTGAGTCACTGCAGAGCCCTGGGCAGGAGAGGACAGTGTTCTGAGCCAGGGGCTCCCCTATGGGTGTAATTCAGCCTAGCCCTGGATTGCTTAAGCTTCTCAAGACAGGATGATCTGCTGACAAATCATCAAATACCTGCCTCCATTTTCTCCAAAGAAGCCTTGGTAATATTCTCAGTATGCTGTGGCCACTGCTTTTTTTTTTCCTTCCTCTTTTACCTGACCCACTTTTGTGTGCGGTATTTTCTCCACCATTTGAGCCAGTTTTAATTAAAGCTGATAATTCTGGGGTGCCTTCTACATGCTCCCTGATGAGTGTGATATAAATGGACACAATAAACAGACCATCTAATATTGATAGAGTCTACAGCTGCATCTGCTAATTAGGGCCAATAAAGGCTTTTGGGGCAAGAGTTCCCATGTGACATTTGTTTAATTAAAGCCTTTGTCTGCCCTACTCAGAAGGGTGAAAAATATTCCACTTAAAATGGACTGAAAACAAACATAGCTTTTAGAATGCAGAACATTCCATAATATACATTCCTGGGCTTGCAGAAGGAAGCTTTTAAGCTAAAATAATATTTTTTCTTGATAATATTTACAATGTGGTTGTTGTTTAATGAAACCAGATCATTTATTCTATTTCTCAAAACACCTGTATACTTGGGGTGCCTGGGTGGCTCAGTGGGTTAAAGCCTCTGCCTTCGGCTCAGGTCATGATCTCAGGGTCCTGGGATTGAACCCTGCATCGGGCTCCCTGCTCAGCGGGGAGCCTGCTTCCTCCTCTCTCTCTGCCTGCCTCTCCGCCTACTTGTGATCTCTCTCTCTGTCAAATAAATAAATAAAATCTTAAAAAAAAAAAACAAAAAACCTGTATACTTAAGAGTAGGTTTGATCAATTAGCGTGAAGGGAAGGGAGTTGGTTCATGGATAAGCCAGGGAGGACTGGGCAGGGATCATGAAAACTACTGGCCGATTGGACCCCTCCTATATTATCCCATGGATGAGGAACTTGCCTTGACCAACTATATAATGTGCACTCTCAATCATGAGTTATTTACTGCAAATCTCTAGGTACCTGTTATAGGTCAAGGGAAAAAAAGCATGTAGTTGGATAATGAAGTGGGGAGGGCCTTGGGTACAGTGACCAGAAGTGTGGATTTCACTCCTACTTTTGCTATGAATTTAGGAAATTATTCTTCAAGTCTCAGTTGCTTTACCTTAAGAAAAGGAAGTATGTATATTTAGGGAGGGCTTTACCCTGCTTGATTTCAAGACTTTACTGCTTTAATTACTCTGATTACACTTTGAGGGGATTTTTCCAAATGCAATTCATATGAATTGCTGATTTTCGAGTAACTAAAACACAAAAGCATATGTTAACAAATTGACAAATTATTCTTTCACAATCCACCTTGCAAGGCTTTTAGTTTTTGATGATATATGTTGTAAGGTTGCCTTTAATTCAGTATGAAAAATTCCAATTATCAATGAATTATAGATGCTGAGAATGAATGGCTAATTAATAGAAAGTACTGGCTCTTAGAAACCTAGATAAAATGATGTTTTTGTGGCATAAGTGGAAGACTCCGATCTATATGGCTGTTCTTGGTTCATGATTCAGCCCTATGTTTTGCTAAAAATGATAAATTCTATGATGCACCCCCTCTCTGTATTTAATGTTTCTGAAATCAAGATGCTTCTCAAAAATCAAAGCCAAAAAGGGCTAGCCTTAGTTGTACAAAATGTCATTGCCTCCAGATATGCAAATTTAGCTCTGTGTGTGTGTGTGTGTGTGTGTGTGTGAGAGAGAGAGAGAGAGAGAGAGAGAGAGAGAGAGAGAGAGGAGATAATTTTTTATTTCAACTTTTATATTTAGAACACTGTTACTTAATATGCCTTCAAAAATACTACACTAGGAGGAAGTATTGGGAAAAAACAGTTATTGTGAATGTTGACACTTTCCCGTCAACCACAGATCAGTAAATCAAAAAAGATTCCTCAACTCTTTCAGGACAGGTCATGAAATAGAGCTAGGAGAGACTGATTTGACCAGGTCACCTGTGTGAAGGACTGCAACTCCAGTTCCAGAATTCTCTCTTTGTAAGCTTCCTTTTCTCTTTTCTTCTTTCCTTTTTAAAATAAGTGATTTTATTCTGGATATCTTCACGTTAACAACTTGATGCATATAGAAGTTCAATGCATATACAAATTATCAATCAATAGAATAGATTAGAATAGACAGATTTCCTCTGTAGAAGAATTCCAAATAATGTATGTTGATACTTCACCCTCAAATAAGTGAAGCATAACTCCTGACTCCTTAAGTGTGGGCTGCGTATAGTAATTTCCCTCAAAGAGTAAAGTATGAAAAATAGGATAAAGAATAACTTGACAGTGGAAAAACCAGACAGCTGTCACCTCAATCAGGTGAGTAAGGCTGACCACTGTGGACAGTATGGGCCCTGAAATAATGTGATGGAAATGGCACTTCACCTCTGGGATCTTCTTCTCCCAAATCTGTAACCCCAGCCTCACCATAAAAATACATCAGATGAATCCCAATTGGGGGATATTCTATGAACACCTGACCTGTATTCATCGAAACTGTCAAGGTCATCAAAACCAAGGGAAGTCTGAGATACTGTCACAGCCAAGGGGAGCCTAAGGAGACATGATAACTAAATGTAATGTGATATGTTAGATGGCATCCTTAGAATTGAAAAAGACATTAGATAAAAATTAAGGTATTCTAATTAAGGAATTAAACTACAAACATAAGTTAATAAGAATGTATCAATGTTGGCAAATGAACCATACTGATGTAAGATGTTCATAATAGGGAAGCTGAGTGTGGAGGTAGATAGGAAGTCTCTGTACCAGCTTCACTATTTTTCTGTAAATCTCACACCCTTCTAAAGCAAAGAGTTTATTTAAAAAAAAATTAAGTACTCCAAGGGAAGTACTGTATTTTTAAATTCTTGGTATGTCACAAAGAGCTATCTCCTAAAATATATCTCTATTTATTACACGTGCCTTTAAAGTTGAGATGTTAGAGTCATATTTTTTAAGTATTTTTTTCAACTTTAGAATTTCTAAATGGTTAACTACCATCTGTGATAGTTGAGAAATTAGTACAATTGCATATTATTCCTTCTTTCCTTCTACCCCATTCTTTTGATATATCATTATATATCAATATCATTATATTTAAAATATATAAAACCTCCCACAGATGTTTATCTTTAGTCCAATTATTTAAATAACTGGCTGCTAGCATTTTTAACCCCATTTTTTCTATTTATGAAATTTTTATTTAAAATACATCAGTGGATCCTCCAGATCTCATTATCAAGTAGAGTTTTGTTTTACAATACTAACTCCAAGATTTTTTTATTTCCTGAGATCTGGGATGCCTGAAAACATCAATACACAGTGTTATACTTGAAAGAAATATAACCAGGAATGAACTTACTGCATCACCCTTTTTAACCTATGCATTTTTAAATGCAAACTGTGTGGGTGTGTGTGGTTTGCATTAAACAAATAAGAAGCTTCCATTAAATGTTCTCTTAATGGATTCTGCTGGCTTGTTCTGTATAATGAAATAGCCCCACCTTTTTCAGTATCACAGAGTTTAAGTCGAAGATTTTTCATATTCAGTATTGAAAGATTACATTGAACCAATTCTGTTCATTTGGAGTTTAGGATATACAGGAAACTAGAATAACAAACGTGAAACTGCGAGGCATGGGAAGAAGGAACAGAGGAGTACAGCTTAGTTCTGAGCCACCAATAATTCTGAGACTAGTATCTGGACTTTCCATAAGGAGTTCAGGCTTCACTCTCCTCATATAACATTTGAAAACACTTTGTATGAGACCAAGCAGAGCGGAGGTTTGTGATGGGAAGGCGGGCAAGAGGCACGAATGTGAGTTCGGCAATACTGACAGAGCTCACTTCTGGTGACGATGGCCAGCATCCCTGGCGAACCTCAAGCACAGCCTCAGTGCCTTGGGGATGCTGGGTGTGTTCCAGCATTATTGTGTTTTTCTCTGAGCCTTTATCAATTCGGAGCATCCATCTGAGCATCTGTCTCATCAGCAGCCTGCTACCCACCTCCTGGGCGTGGGAATTTGTCACAGCGCTCAGTGTCCGGGGAGACCAAAATAAAAATTCCTGTCTAAAAGCAGAGGCTGCAGGTCTGCTGTGAGCAAATAGTCAGTGTTATGGGTAGAGTCACTTCAGTAGCAACTTTTAGGTGTGTAAATATAAAGTGGTGAGACATTTACCGAGTTAAGCGAAGGACAAGTAGGATCTCTTGAGCTTCAGAACGCGCTATGCCCTCACTTACCCTCCAGCATACAGAGCTGGCGTCTCCGTCTCCCCATGCCTTTCCCCAGCAAACCTAATACCTGGTCCAGAGACCATCTGTCACACCACCTCTAAGATTTTTGTCCCTGTATTCTCCTACATATGGGCAGTCGGAGCTTTTTAATTTACAAGGAAAAAGTAGCTGTAGCTAAAACAGGGACTTCAATGTTAGGAGAAAGGGCAAATTCAGAAAAATGTCAGTGCTACTGTGTCTCAAAAAGATACTGCTGCCAGGAGTAGAACACTGAACGATCTGTTTCTTTATCTCTGCTCCTGCTAACAAGTCTGTCGCTCTGTTCCTCTCTCTCCCTTTCACATTGATGTGCTCTGTTTAAATTATTCAAGTCCATACAAAAGCTTCCTTTCTCTAGAAAGTTGGAATGATAATACACGATGAAGACAAATAGGATTATGATAATGCTGCTGTTGGTGATGAAATACCTATTTTCTATGCCTATACAACAAAGGTAATACCTATCCAGTATGACTGTGTAAATACTGGACAAAATCGGATATGGAGAAATTTAGCCCACTTCCTGAGCCATGGTAATTTAAAAGTCAAGTAAGGGTCGGACCACAGAGGGCTTTGCATTCTGTGTCAACAGTGATATTAACTAGCATTCGTTAAACACTCACTGTGTGCCCGGCAAGTTTTGAATGGCTTTAGGTACATTACCTTCTTTAACACTCTGCACAACTGTATGAATTGGGAGCTCTCATTACCCTCATTGTCCAGCTGAGGAATCAAAGAGACGGAGATGTGCGTAGGTGGGTAGTAACACCTGGAACTGAAGCTTGTCAGTCTGATTGTCAGTCTTGACCTCTCTGTTACACTGACTCTCAGGTCGAATTTGAACCCCAAGACAGTGGTGATCTTGTACCAGTTTCAACCAATGAAATTTTAGGAACAGCCTGAGACAGATTTGGTTTTTATAAAAATCACTTAGATGATAAAATCGAGAATACTTGAGGATACAAAGGTTAGCTCCCAGCATCACTAGTAAAATTAAGCATAAAAATAATTCTGTGCCGAGAAACTGGAAATTTATGTGACTCAAAATAACCTAGATAAATATATCACAGCCCTGAAACCATTTGATGATTTTAAAGGGTTCAGACCAAGGTTATCCTACATGCTGGTTTTTCAGAAAGCATTAGTTCTCCCTCTTTTCTCCTGTGAGGCAAAAATCTAGCTTCATGGCAGGACGAAGGACTTTTGAATTACTGACAGCAGGCCAAGGCTTGAGATAAAACAGCCTTGGATTCATGAAAAGATCAGTCGGATATTCAGCATTTCCAGGACCAGACTGAGAGTGAGCTCCAGAGGGTTACCTGAGGCCTGAGTTTAAACATCCCTGAAGTACAGGCTTGCAAAGCAAGTGTGTGTGTGCTGCAAATTCTATGCCCAAACAACTGCAACACAAAAGAAAGCCGAATGCATTCAAAATATTTCATCTCCCTACTAGGCACAGACCCAATTTCTATTTGTAAACTGATGAAAACCAGATTCCTCTCAGCACTTGGCCTTCAGTTCTCAATTTCTCTTTCTCTCTTTCTCTTTCCCATGCACATCCCCACATAAACACACATGTGTATACATCCCCACATATATAAACACATATACACACAGATGCCTGCATACTTTAGTGATTAATTTTCCTTTGATATATTGTGCTTAAACAAATTCAGTTCCAGACAACATGGATAGAAAATTGTTCACTTTCATTTAATTCAGAATGCTCTTTGGTTCCTAGTACTTTTTAGTAATTTATTTTTATGTTTTAGTTTCCCTCAAAGCCTGCACAGGGTCTCCCTCTATAAGTAAGTAAAAGACTCAGGGCAACAAGAAATAGCTTTTTTATTTCACTTAACCCAGGTCTATTTCATGATATTTTAGTCCATCTTTGCTTCTATAGGATATGAGGTCTTGCTGTTCTGGTTACAGAAAGAAAGAAGTCCCTCTTTCCCTCCTTGGCAACCAGCCTATTTTTCTGAGGTGAGGCTATTGACCTAGATACTCTGCAGTGATCTGGTCACTTCCCTTGACCGTACTTCAAGATATTACTATACGGAATATTACACCATTATATAACCCCTGGATGATCTCTAAATATATTCCAATCCTCCACACTTCAGAAGGTCTGTGCAGTTATCAGAGGTCAATATGATGCTTACATAACAAGTATTCCCCACAGATTCATTCAAAACCCAGAAATAAAGTCTGACGAAGTAAAGCACATTATGTGTGTGCATGAGGTAAGGATCTGTCTGGAAAAGGCAGAGAGGTTTATAACCCACAGAGTATCTCTGATGATCATAAAGGCCTGCCTCACAGGTTTCTTCCTTCTTTGCCCTGATTTGGTATTATTTAGCACAACAGAAGAATTACTTTTCCTCTTCATTGATGTACCTATGTACATGATATGCTGGAGTGATGGGTTTTTTTTTTTTTAGAGTTTCTGTTACTGCTTCTCTCCAAAACAATCTCTGAATGTAAGCACTGATTAAACTAAACAATAATTTACAGAAGTATAAATAGTAGATGGGACTATGCCTATTGTTCAACTAACAAATATATTTTTGAGCAGCAATTAGAGGCCAGCAATTGTGTGAAGTGTGGAAAATGTATCATTTGAGTTCTACATTTCCTTAGGATATAGAAAGTCAGAGGACGATGCTGTCTCCACTCTAATAATGAGAACAAGCTGGATACCATATAAAACCACAGAAGATTTTAAATGTATTAGAGAACAGAGGCCACGAGGTAGCCTGGGGAACTGAAGTGTACAAGGTAACAAGCCTCTCGAATGAGAGAGCAGATCTGCATTCCACAGAGCACTGAGGGGAAGAGGGGGCTGCCATAGTTGTGGATAAAAAGAAACTAGGTGGAATTTTAATTTTTTAAAAGATTTTATTTATTTACTTGAGAGAGAAAGAGCGAGAGAGAAAGCATGGGAAGGGGGAGGGACAGAGGGAGAAGCAGACTCCCCACTGAGCAGGAAGCCCGATGTGGGACTAGATCCTGAGACTCCAGGATCATGACCTGAGCCGAAGGCAGTTGTTTAACCAACTGAGTCACCCAGGTGCCCTTAATTAATTTTTAAATGCTGAGGCACAGAGATCTCTGCATCCCCTCACTGACTCTTTCCTTGGGCCTTCACGGAGTGCTCACAAGAAAGACTGGGGACAGAGAAGAGGAAATAAAAGAGATACTCTCTGTGATGCAAGGTATGTGGCTATCTAAGTGAGGGTGAAGAGAGCGAGCTGAGAGGGGCCTGCTTGTGGGAGAAGGCAGTCGTGGCTGGAGGGAGGAAGGGTGGGAGAGAGCACTGAAGGAGATCACTCCTCCTGAGAGGCAGGCAGGGGGCCACCTGGTGTGCTGGAGAACCACAAGGAGCTTGCCGGCACTCCAGGCCTCTTACCCACAAGGACAAATCTTCACTGCCATGGGGAATTTGAGGACAGCTGTGCACAGAAGAAAACTAAACAGGGGGGTACAGAGCAGATGGGACAAACAGATGGTAAACACCAAGATGGTAGACTCAAATCAAGCTGTTTCAGTAACTACACTAAATATAAATGAATTCAACACTCTAGCAAAATTCAAGGATTGCCAGACAGGATTTAAAAAAAAAAAAAAGACCCACCTATATACTGTTTACAAGTAACACACAGAAACACAAACAAGTTGAATGACAAAGAAATAAAATAATATAACTTTGAGCCTTAAATGTAAGAAAGATGGTGTAACTTGTGATTCAAAAAGTTGTCACATTATAACGCCCTGCCCTTGGGATCAATCAACCTTTCCCTTTTGACTCATTGATACTCTTAAGCACAACGTACCTCCATTTCTCTGTTCATGCCATACTTTCTCATGCTTTGTCTTTTTCACTGCAAAGCACCCAAGTATTTTTCTGATTGTTTAGCAGAACATTGTTTACCTAATGTTATAAGCAAGCAAAATTAAGTGCATCAAATTCATCTGAGTTTACAATCTCATTAGGGAAGCACGATACAGAAACAGATAACAAGTGCTCAATGATTTGGTAAGAGGGACTGTTAAAGATTTCTAGAAAAAGAAGTCTGACAAGGGGGAAGGTGAGGCAGATGATGCTTTAAAGAAACCAACAGCCTCCTAATCAATTTCGTGGTTTCCATTCAACCCTCCCTCTCAACTTTTCCTTAACAACAAATAAAAATGTTAGCAAAATAACAATTTGATTACTTCCTATGCAGAATTATTCTTCCCACTGATCCTATCTTCAACAGTAGGGTTGTCTGTTTTGTATGGTTAAAAACCAATGTATGTGGGATGAAATCCAGACTCTAAGCTGCAGCCTTTTTTTTTCCCCAGAACCTTGAACACTCACTCTCTGGGACTGTGTTAATCCCCCAGAGCCCTGGCCCAATTTCCTGGGTCCAGATATCATGCTTACCCATTATTTTTTGGGTACTGATGCTATGCCTACCTACTGTATCTAGGCACTAGCTAGGAATCTCTGCCAAAATTCAGAAGCATGTTACAGCCTCCATTTGTGCCTGGGAGACTTCTATACCCATTTTCCATCAACTAAAATGTCCCCTTAGATATCAATTGCTGCCTGGATCACATCATCACGTTTCCTTAAAGTCCATATATTGGACTGGTGCTTCCCTTTATCTCTCACCAGCCCACCTCTGAGGTCCTAGATTGCTTCCCAAGCACAGGTTTGTATAACACGTTCCATTAACTTCTCCCCTTGCTGACTTCTAATCTCCCTTCTCCAAGAAAAAGAACCAGGAATGATGGGAAGCAAATACACACAGGACTGAACTCAGCCAGAATTATCACCAAATTGAAAAATAGTGAGTTAATGCTATAGTCTTTAACATAGAGGACAAGTTATGTCCTCACCTCAATAGAGAGAACCCATTTAAAGGTCTCAAAGCGCTAAAGGATGGGAGGTCATGGGTTAGAGGATAGTGAAGTTCTAGAGGCAGGAGATCCTGGTTGAAATAAATTTTCCAGGAAAAAGGAACGTAGGTATCAACACATATTTATGACACCAAGACATATTTACTTATGGGCATATTGGTAGACACTTGACCCACCCCTGTTTTATAGTAACAGACCGGTCATGAGTAGGATGATTACCTTCAAAAATACTATAAAAATACTAATGCTGAGGAAGGTGTAAATAATTCTCCAAGTCATTATCGGGTAAGGGTGGTATGTAATTTTCTGTCAGGCACAGCTAAAGGAAGAATTACTAACTTACTGTCTATTGCATCGCATTTCAGGTAATAAACGTTGAAAATAATGTAGCTAAGGGGAAAGAAAAGAGGTTCAAGTCTAGAGTTATGGGTTCAAGTACTGATTCTTCCAAATACCCTGAGCCAGGCTTTTGGTCTCACTGAATCTCTTTTTATATCTATAAAATGGGCTGTTAAAACCTGTCCTATCCCATAGGTTGTTTGGAAGAATAATACAAACATTACACTACCATGCAAAAGGTAATTAATGTGTTTATTTTTATGGCCATTTGGACAGGCACAGTGTCTCATAATCAGGTTACTATAATGACTTATTTTTGACATGCAAATGACCACTAAATGTTTTAAATCCTTCTTTAACACAGGAGATTTGAAGATCAGCTTTTGAAGCTAGGGTTTTGGGCAGAGACCAAGATAATTCAGCTGCCAGCTACAAAGTGCCAGAAACACTACTCATTTTTGAATTGGGAAAATATCTTTGCCAAACCATGTCTTAAGGGTTTTTATAGTTCTTTCCCACATGTCGCCATGAAACTGTTATTTTTCATATCTCATTTTTAAATGGGGCTGTCAGGATAACAAGTATCAATTCTTGTCCAGGCCCAGGAAATTGATCCAGTTAAACTGAATCTAAGGATGAGGAGTATTTTAGGGAATCCAGTGACTGATGTCTTGAAGGCATGGGCAGCACCGACTGAAATCAGCACGGGGGTCTGGGCTCCAGTTGCTAGCTGGTATTCCCAAGTCTGCTTCTGCACAGACAAGCTCCCAGATGAATATTCCAAGACTGGCATCAATACCTGGGGGTGATAAGGCGGTTGGGGAAATATTTGAAATATGTGACAACTAATCATGTTATAACTAAAGAGAAAATGCCACTGTCACTCTCAGCCATCCCCACCTTGTGGCCACATTAGAAAAGGGGGGTTTGTCCAGAGCAGACCACAACATCTATATTCCCAGTGGCTAGAACTGAAGATGGTTTGGGGAGGGATCTGGGCTCTGAACTGATGTGTGCAGGCATCCAGGACCTGGTCGGGAATGTTCTCTCCCTCTTACACTGCCACTCTGTGCATCAGGAGGGACCCCGAGAAGCTGAAGTGGTAGAATAAATAGGTCTGAGTTTCTTAGGATGGGTGTGAAACTTTAATACATGAAACTGCCTGGAAAGTTACAGGACAGGACTGAAACATTTTCAAGGGACTCAGCCCTCCAAGAAGATCATTTTTTAAAGAACACCTGATAGAAGTTACTGCAAATAAACCGTTATGAATTTATGTCCCACATACTTGCAATACCACAATAAACCACTTCCATCCTGCTAAGAAGTTTTGATATTATTCTCCACACAGTATTTGTCATTCAACTTGGTGTATCCCTACAGGCCGAGAAGATTTTACTGAGTTTAAACTTCTATACCCTGGCATTCTGAAAACCACAGGTTTACTGAAGGTGCATTTTCAGACTCCTCACCATGTCCACCTCTGAGTATTCCAGGGCTATGGGGAGCCAGCTGGAGACCAAGCAGGGCTGGGAGACTGTCCCCATTGCCATGGCGAGCACTGGAAGGGGGCAAGGCTGGGGGTGAGGGGAGAAAGGAGGCTGCAGCAGTGACACAAGTTACAACTCCTGAGAGCTTAAGACCGACACATGTGCACAGACAGACAGAATGTGTCTTCAGAAGTGAGCACGAGTAGGAAGTCATGACTAATTGAACATTGGGGGTGGGGAAGAAGGAACCAATGATGGTGCCTATCGTTTCTGATTTTGGAGACGTGGTGAATGGCAGTGCCCTAAAGGGTGAAGATGAGCTTACTTTGAGGCTGGGGAAAGCATGACGTACACAGATTTGTGCATTTTACAATTGCTAACGGCACTGGTACATGGATGTATGAGTGGGAAGTGAGAGATCTGATTTCGAGTTATGGCAGGCATTTTTACGTTGACCCCAGAGGGCCCCACCTTCTGGTATTCAGGCTTTCTGTACACCTCTCCTCTTGAGGAATTGGCTTCTGACTGGCAAAATGTGGGGACACTGAGGAGATGTCTCTCGTGATTAGGTTACAAAGACTGTGACTCCTACCTCGCTAGGGTGCTCTCGCTATTACCGTCACAGCTTGCACACTCGGATGGCCCGCTGCCGTGCTGGAAAGGCTCACGTGGCAAGGCTCTTGGGGTGCTCTCTGGACGACAGCCCGCAGGCAACTGAAGGCTTCAATCCAAAAATGGGCAAGGAACTGAATACTGTCTCCAGTGGCCGCATGAGTCTTCCCCGACTGAGTCCTCAGATGAGAATGCAGACCATCAGCTGACACCCTGAGTCCCTTCTTTGTAAGAAGCCAGGAAGCAGAAAACTCAGTGAAACTGAACCCAGATACCTGACCCACAGCAATCATAAGACGATAAACGTGTGTTCGTTTAAGCCATTAAGCTTCTGTGTAATCTGTTTGGCCCCAACAGGTAACTAATACATGAGCTCTGGAGATGGGACCTAGATTGGAGGCTCCCCAGCAAATGGATGGTTTATGCTGACAGTGAAAAGCTCAACAAAAGATAATGCGCAGTGATGGGGATAAGGGGGTTGGTATAGAAGCTGGAGGAATAGTAAACTTTTAAAAAAGATTTTATTTATCTATTTGAGAGAGAGAGATCGAGGTCGTGAGTGAGAGAGCACAAGCAGGGGGAGCAGCAGAGAGAGAAGCAGACTCCCCACTGAGCAGGAAGCCTGATGTGGGACTCGGTCCCAGGACCCTGGGAACATGGCCTGAGCCAAAGGCAGATGCTTAACCAACTGAGCTACCCAGGCGCCCCTAGAGGAAGAGTAAAATTAAGGGAAGGAGGGGACACCAGGAGCCTAAGGAGAACCATAAAGAAAGAGAGATCTGAAAGGTGCAAATTGCAAGGTTAAGGAGAGCATGACCCAGTATCAAATGCTGAGATCAAGACTGAAAACTGCTTTTAGCAACAAGGTGTTTTCTGCTTACTTTGATGTGAATGATTTCAAAGAAATGACCTGGCAGAAGGCAGAATTCAACAGACTGAGAAGAAAACACAAAGTGAGAAGGGAAAAGAAACTTCTTTGAAGAAGCAAAGCTGTTAAGAGAAGGAAAGAATAATGTGCTATTTGCAGTAAGATGAAAAGTCGGTGGCTTTTTTATGAGGGAAGAGAAACTTCAGCATGTGAGGGCTTCTTGGTCATGCAAATTTTGATTACATTTTCTGGTACTTATAACTAAGCCGTTATAACAAAAACGATAAAAAAAATAACGTTCATTCATAATCTTCCTGCCCTTTTGAAGGTGCTTATGTGTCCATTTGCATTTTACAGAACAACAAAGCATCACTTTTGTATATATTGTAAACATTTGCTAATGTTGTATATCAGCAGCAGAGTTGTTTTGAATATTGCATAATATTGTCAAGCTTGCATACTTTAAATGATCTGTTTCCTACTGGTTGGATCTCTAGGTTGTTTCCAACTTTTCACAAGTGTAAATAATGCTGTGATTAATTGTGCAAAGTTTTTCCAAAACAAAAACGGGGCGGTTCCTCCTAAAAGATGTTTTCTGGTTGCTTGCTAAAGTGAGCACTCCTCTGGCTACCCAGGGCTCTGAGCTGAATTCAATAAAAATTCATGCAAAAACTGCAGGGGCTCTTTGTTTTTGTTTCTTTCATTATCCCAAACTTCAAAAGCCCAACAGGTGGATAGTCGAAATATACAGAAAGAGATCACTGAGTGCTCAGATTAATGTTAAACTTGCAGTGAACTTGAATGCGTTCTATGAACCCTTCCTGGGTTGATGTGTTTCTACCAACATCTAGAGGCACAGGAAATATAACAGAGGGCCTCAATCACTGTTTTTCTTTTTTTTACTTATCTAGTTTTCATATTTGGTTTTTATTATTATTATTATTATTTTTTTTTTTTTGAAAGAGAGAGTGAGAGAGAGAACACAAGCAGGGGCAGAAGGAGAGGGAGAAGCAGACTCCCCTGCTGAGCAGGAAGACCAATGCAAGGCTCGATCCCAGGACCCTGGGATCATTACCTGAGCCAAAGGCAGATGCTTCATGGAATGAGCCACCCAGGTGTCCCCCCCCTTTTTCTTTTTTTTAAAGATTATTTCTTTCTTTGAGAGAGAGCATGAGCATTAGGAGGAGCAGAGGGCAGGGGAGAAGCAGACTTCCCTCTGAGCAGGGAGCCCTACGTGGGACTAGATCCCAGGACCCTGGGATCATGACCTGACCTGAGAAGGCAGATGCTTAACGGACTGAGCAACCCATGTGCCCCTATTTTTCATATTTGAGGAAATGTGGCTGTCCTTAATACCTTCCTTGCCTTTGCACTCCAAGTAAAATAATCTATTCTCCCTTGGAGGGCCAAGGATGCTACCAGAAAATATCTTCTGTTTGAGCCTATAGCAATTGTTGCAAATCTGCTAAACATTAGGTTTGTCAAATCCTTACAGAGAATTGCTATCACATTTTTGGTGAGATGCTTTTTGAAAGGAAAAGCTTTTACTGCTTTTGCAGTGGTCAGCTGAAGTTCATCACATTTAATATAGAGTATGTCATACGTTTTTCCCTGTTCATCTCCTGATTAACCTCTCTGTCTCTGACATCACCCTTCTTTTGTTCATCCTGGTTTGAGATGATGAATGAATCTTCATCTCTCACAGCTAGTGCAAGTATGATAGTTACCTACAAAAAGACAAGGAGGAAGAAAGTCAGTCCTTTACATACAATGTCTCATTCAATTCCTTGTAAAGATTCTGTTTATAGATAAGGAATCAGAGTGGTTAAGTAACTTGCCTTAAACAACAGAGCTCACCCATTTACTTGGGTTTAGAAGTCAGGTCTTTATGTTTTAGAAGTACAGCTTTGTACTTCCTCCCTCAAGATGTCCTTCCTCTATCTTCCCTGGTTCTGTGGGGGAACCGCCCCATTGTTCCATTGATCAAAATTTTTGGATCAATAAATGATGGTGTTGATTTTTTCAGGAAATGGTCCCTATTACTCTCCCTTGTCTTTTTGTTAAAGGGCTTACTGCACAAAATAAGGGCATCTGGCACAAAATAAGACTTTGATAAATGGTAGCTATCATTATCAATAAAAACAACTAACTGGGTGCAAAAATCAAGGACATCTGGCAGTTAGAGTAATGTTGGAAGAGATAATGAGGAGATCACCACTGGTTGACCCTCAAGCTGGACCTGGGCAATTAGAATCTCCTCGCCTCCTCCCCTTGCTTGGAATGTGCGATCTGCCCATTCCCACAGCAGGAGCCCTTCGAATGCCATCGCCTTGAGTAAGGTGCCATTGAGACCATCCAAATGGTACACATGCCTGAATCCAGGTAAGTCCTCTTAAGATGCCGGCAGACAGGTGCAGAGATCTACCCATCTCCTGGCTGCTTCAGATGACCTTGTAAGTTCTCTTGCTTATTAAACCAGCCACCGACCATTCAAAGTAACCTTCCTCTTTCCTTCTGTCTCTCCTCACCCTCTGTGTATACAGGGAGCCACTCTGTGAACCACCAAGGGATCTGCTAGGTGAAGCTACCACAGCGGGCAGGGGGCAGCAGTGGGTTCAGGGGGAAGAGGCAGTAATGATGCTGCTGGTGAGGATGGCAAGAGCAGACACAGGGCTCCAGTGCCGCGTGAAATGAATTCTTGACAGCAGGCAGCAAGCAACAGAAGAGTCTTTCCGCTGGTGGAAGGACTGTCCTTGCTGGGTGGGGTTTGGCTGTGAGTCCTGCTCTCAAGACACCGACAGGAGGAGTAAGACTAGATCCCAATTCCAGAGAAACCAAGACAAAATAGTCGAAAGAGCCTGTAGGGTTCCGAGAACAAATGGGGAGCTCAGTGTCCAAACAGGGTCTGACTGAGGTGGGGTTATGACTGCAAGCTGAGTTACCCACCGGATACGGACTTCCTGAGCACCACCTGCTGAGCCTTTTAAATTGTTCTTCCCAGCGTAGAGCTGAAAGAAAATGGTAATATCTGCACTGTGGAATGACTCCTTGCTGAGAGAAAAAGCACCTACACACACAGAACTATACTTCACTGTGCTGGGGCTCCTACGTCTCCCAAGGGTTACTAAAATTTCATGCAGAATTTGAGATTAGTGTGTGCTGTTTCTATGGGGAAAGAATCCATCATTTCCTCCGTCTCAGAAGTGTCCATGGTCCATGACTTTGTAAGAGCAAAGGAGCAATGCTTTAAAGAAATGTTCTTTTTAAGCACAAATATTACAATCTACTTTTTTTCTTAGAAGTCTGGTGAGTTGAGACAGGCGGTTCACCTTCTATGGCAGAATTTTCTCATACACCCGAGCCTCCAATTATCATTCTATCTTCCCATTTGCTCCCCTCCGTTTTCAAAATACAGATTCAACAATTTCTGCTCCACTAATGAGCTCCGTTCTTACTACATGGCTACACGTTTAATAAGTTTAAAATCTTTTCCAAATCATATCCATGGGTTCCTATGCAGTGAAGGCTGCCATAAAATGGGCCCAGTCTGTCATCCTGAAACTGAGAAGAAGCGCCCTGTCTTGTCCCATTTCTTCGATCTTCCCCGCTGCCTGGGCCTTGCATGTCTTTTACTTCCCAATCTTGATTCTTCAAAGCTCAGCTCAAATTTCATATACTCTCTGGAAGCTTCTGGTATAACGTTAGCCCCCCCGGAATTCTCTCCCTTCTCCAAAGTCCATACTATCTTTAGGCACTGGGGAAAATGTGCCAGGCAGTGAGCGTGTTGTAGAGCAGGCTTTGTCCACCATGGCTCCACTCACAGTAATTCTTCATGGCCAAGTGCATCTCCTTGCCCAGCATGACAACCCCAGTGTCCGCTAACATTGTCAAATATCCCCTGAGAGACAAGTCACCTCTGGTTCAGAACCACTGATGAAGCGTGATCTCCATGTATCAGGTGATGTGTTAGACTCTGTACAGACCTTATTCATGGTCATACTCCACTCTCCTACCTTTACCTTCCTTTACTTCCATTCACTCCTGTCTCTGAACTTACTTTGTACTGTGCCTTTACCTTTACAAAGCACTTCAAACTGTTTACAGGGCAGATAATATATAAACAAACACTTACTGCTTTTTTTTACACTTTGCCACACAGAGCCCAGAGAGGTAAATATTACCATTGCCTTCTAACAGACAGACATCGAAGGCTAGAAATCTCTCTCCAATAACTGAACTTTAAATAACGAACACTAGAGCAGCAAAGACTCAAAGTTGGGATTGTCTGCTTCCAAAGTTCACGGTATTTTCAGAGCACAATGCTACTTTGGCTACATTCTCTCCATAGACTCCTTCTTGTTACCACTCGGCTGTATTTCAGGCTGCAGAACTGGGATCATGTCTACTGCCTCTTGGGAATACTGAGCATTTCTTAAGATGCCACAGGAATATTAATCTAAAGGAAAATCAGTTGGTTTTTTTTTTTTAACTCTCCAGAACCCCACAAAAGAGAATGAGGGTATAAAAATCTGATATTAAGAGCATTCATTTTCTATCACTTCAACTATGCTGCAACTATTCAATACTTTTATAGGGTCAGAAAATACATTTTAAGAAAAAAAATAAATCATCTCCATGATTGCTCTAAAGCACAATCTTAGCTTCATGGCATTTCCTTCATTTCCACAGGGGAAGGCTACTTCTCCAGCTTAATTCTTTTCCATCAATTGCTAGGATTTCAATCTCTTTAGACCTTCTGCATTAGAAGCAAGAACAAGTCTGCTTTTCATTTTTCTCAACTTGAGGGGCTTGGACTTTATCATATTCTTTCCCCTTTTAATGATCTGTAGAATTGAATTTCAAAAAACAAATATGAGTTTTAGGACAGAAAGCTCCAAATCAATGTTTCGGATCCACATCATGTCCTCAAATGTGGAAAAGTAGAGGTTAAATTTCTCACTTCTGCTAACTCTTAGAAAGCATTTAAAGAAAAGTAATCTTGAAAAACAGACTTCTGAAGGAAAAAGGGAACCAGCAAAGGTGTTGGGTTTTCTGTCCAAAGGCTAGTTTCTCTCCTGAGATTTTGGTCAGCTGTCATCACGAGGACATTCTGTAGCACAGGCAGGTCTGCTGAGGTTTCAATTATTTTACAGTCCAGGCGATTTCACACTTTTAATCACAACTACGGTTCAATGAGGCCAATGTTTTACAGCTGATGAAAAGAAGGCCCAGTGGCTAACTGACCTGCTACCAATATTCAATTTCAAGTCCACCCAATTCCTGTCAGAACAGAAGACTTTGATACATTTAAAGTTTTCCAGTCATGGTCAGGAAGTTTCCACTTAACTTTAGGCCAAAAATAAAACTTTATTATAGTTAAGAAATAGAAATATTAATATCACTGTATTTAGAGGACAACTGTTAAATTAAGCCTTCCAAACCACCACATGTGGGCTGAAGCTTAAGAGTACTTGCCCGAGAGATAATCGGATTTATGAAAGCTGGGAAATAACTTAGAAATGATTTTACAGAACAAGGTGAGTTTATGTGTCTCACAACATACAGATCTCTTTCTCCTTTTGTAACTGGGAGGTAGCAGGAACAGTGGAAAATTCTGGATACAGTGGAAACTAGATTTAGTTTTATTAACTAGCACCCAGGTATGCTACTTCACCTCTGTAAGCCCATTTTTATTTTAATGGGAGATGAACCAGATGACCGTCCAGCACTAATATTATGTGACTCCATTATGCTTACCTTATCCTTACAGGAAAATCCCAAATAGGAAAATAAATGTATTACTACCTTACATTATTAACCTTAGTCTTTTTTGCTTCAAAATTGCAGTGACTTTTCTCTCAGCCGTAGTCGTAGCCTTCCAAACTTGATGGACTCTCACTGTTTTTCTCTCCACAGAGGTAGCAACAGAGGCAGTCATGCGGTGAAGGATGTAAAAACCTCCATACTAAGCAGCGCCTGGGTGGCTCAGTCAGTTAAGCATCTGACTCTTGATTTTCGGCTCAGGTCATTTCATTAATCTCAGGGGCGTGAGATCAGAGTCCCGCTGAGCATGGAGTCTGCTTGGGACTTCCTCCCTTTCCCTCTGCAACCCCCACACCCCCTGCCCTGGCTTGCGCCCTTTCTCAAATAAATAAAAACAAACAAACAAACACCTCTGTACCAAAAAAAATCAAAATTATCTCCCTCAAGTTTTTGAAGGTTTTTCTGGTTTGTGTTAGTGTTCCTCTGTAGATTCTTTTCGTCTTAAAAAAAACTCACAAGCCCCTCCTCTACTCTCAGAGCTTGTTTATTAATAGAACATGTCTCAGCTGCCTCCTCATAGCAAACAATTATTTTATAATTTGAATTCAGAAAAGGAAAACTTGAGTAATAACTAATATTTACATACTCCTTTCTATGTTCCAAGCACTGTTTACATGCTCTACGTATTAGGAAGACATTTAACCCTCACAGAACTCTATGAAGTAGCTACATATATCCCTTACTATTTAAGTCTATCCAGGGCCTGGCTTCAGTGCTTAGAGGTCAAATAGAGGTCAGTGAGCAAGTCTGAGACGCTGGGAAACTGCATTATCTGAATCTACTTCAGTTTCCCCACTTGGGATGGTGAAAGGCTTGAGCCTAAGGAAAGCAATCAGTGGTGTCCCAAGGCACAAATCTATTTAGTTCCTTCATTGCAACAGAGTAGGTTTAGAGGGAAAGTTCCAACAGGGAGGGTTATCTATTCAGTTACCTCCAGTTCACAGTTCAGGCACCTGAAGAACCAGTGGGTTAAGGAAAATTGCCTCAGGCTTTATGCTAATATCAGGCAGAGCCAGAAAGCCCATCCAGACACTAGGCACCCAAGTCAACACCATGTTTGTGGCTTGACTGGCCAGCTAAATGTCACTTTCCTTTGTGGACGGTGGTGTCTCCACACATACAACACTGTCATTCTCCTTTCCTGGATAGGTCTTTGGGGAGCTTAGTCAGCGTTCCCATTCCATTTTTTTGCAGAGCTCAATCCGTCAACAGACTCTGATTGTATATTCTATTAGCACCAATATAAACAAGTTTGAGATTAAAAAACTTGTTTTTCCTACAGCTTAAGAGTTTAACCAGACAGCTTGAGAAACTGACGTTCCATTTAGTCGCCATCTTTAATGAATTCTGCCATGGGAGATGAAGCAGTGATCTCTCTGTCATCTAGAAACAGGAAAAGCAGACTCCCATAGCAGATAAATGCAGGTTGAAGTGCAGTGGAACCTGAGTTCTCTTTCTGGGTAATACCTTTCGTAATGTCTGGAAAGTTAGGGCCTCCTCAAACCATGGCTTGTCAACTAATCACACTTGGGAGAATTGCTCCCCATCACCGGTTAGGTTCCCACCTCTATGTAGTCTTTCAATATTTCCTAAAGTATTTTATGAATGAGATCAGCAATGATTTCCTTAAGATCTCAGTCAGGGTTCTCATGAAATTGTGCAAAAGCACGGGTTCCCCGCATCTTCATGACTTACTCCCTTTGGGGTCAGCAGACGACTATACAGGTGGAAAACCAGAGGATAAGCTCCTGCTTTCCTGTTAAATAAAACCTTATCGGTTAACCTGATAATTACTATCTCTAGAAGTTCTAGTGAAAAATAAATTCATGCTTGATTTCAAAGTCTATTTACACTTTCACAACAGCAACAAGGAAGGCGGGGAATAAAGCAAGACTAAGATGGCATTCATAGCTTCTTGGAGGTCTTCCACATGACAAGCACCCTGGCTCTGCCTGCCATTCAGTGTGTCTGCTTCTGAGTCACCATGAGGTGAGAGAGTCAAAGGTATGCGGCTATGGGCCAGAACGCCCAAGAAACCGCATCTTACACAAGGAGCATATTCCTGCAAGGAGAGAAAAGACGTCATTGTAGTGAACTGCAATACAAAAAGCCCACAAGGTTTCAGACAAAACTCTGATGCTTAACACGTCAAAGCGAAATTTCTAAGTATACAACTAGTATCCCTGGTCATTTTGGATTTTCTGGTGGAAAGTGCTGAGACTCAGTGTCCAAGGCACTCAGTGAGAACTGGCCTTAGAAGATCTCGGTTCTAACCAGACCCAGTCATTACTACCTGTGTGACCTGACCTGAATCACTTGCCCTTTTCTAAGGTAGTCATTCTTTCCATGCAAAGAGAGGTACAAATCCCATGAGCTCTATGGCCCCTACCAGCTCCAAGAGGCTTGTGGGTTTTGCTTATGTTTTAGAACTGTGACCACCCAATCTACCTGATTGTCCCATCATTTCTAATAGATGCCATCTGTTTAACTCAGCGAAGAGATTTCATATCACTGTGAAACAGCCCTTGGATATCCTAAAATCTGTCCAAATCTAAACTGCTAACTTCCCACTAATGAAGTTGTAAATGCTCGCCCAGTGAAAGCTGACCAATACTTCCAGATGCAAGATACACCAAAAGAAAGTCTATCCAATCCAGATCTTTATCAAAATTCATTTCCCTTTTGGCCTCTGGCTTATCAAATATCCAGGGGATAATTTTAGGTTAACCAGTCATTATTTGAGTATACCCCTTATCATAAAGGTTCAAAGTTGTGTATTTTTTTTTCAGTTGAAATATACTCAAATTCTTTTTGTTTTCAAAGTACGTAAGTAATAACCATGAGTCTAACTGAAAAGGTCAGTGGTGAAAACTGTTAAGCACTCATTTAAGTTCTGTAATCTGTACCACTGGAACACTTAAAAAAAACTTTTTAAAAATGTAATAATTATTGCCATATTTTCTTGTGATTTTCAGTTTAAAGATTTTATTTGAGAGAAAGAGTATGTGTATGCACTCGCGAGCAGGAAGGTGGGAGGGGGGGGTGCTGGGAGGGAAGCAGAGGGAGAAGCAGACTCCTCACTGAGGACGGAGCCCAACCTAGGGCTCGATCCCAGGACCCTGAGATCAGACCTGAACCAAAGGCAGAGGCTCAACCCACTGAGCCACCCAGGCCCCCTCCTCCTGTGATTTTTCCAATTTAAAAGTAAGTCTGTGTTCTCACAAAGACTTGGAAGAGTGTAACCTGTTTGAATTACAAGTGATTAACAAAATCCTACACTTTGTTACTGCAGAGTTGTCAAGTAGGCCAGAGGTCAATTCAAATCAAAGGCAGTTTTAATTTTAAAGGCAACAATCTTCACATGCATCTCTGGAACCTCCTGAAACCGCGGCCCCGAGAGGCTCCTGTCTGGGACTATAACCGAATCCCCTCCCAGGACCGCCAGGAGGCAGCAGGGAAGGCCGGGAGCGCCCCCTACAGCTGAGGAACCGGCGTGGCAGCCATGGCTATGCTCTCAATGGCGCACTCATCAGTTCCCCTGCGGATACGGAAGTAACCATTCTCCCCCCAGCTGGCGCCCCAGCTGTTTTTAACAATCCAGTAACCCATCCCAGAGGCTGCGTCGGTGCCGTAGCCCACCAGCAAAACGGCGTGATTCGTCAGTTCGAAGGGGTTGAAAGGATCTCGCAGGCCCGTGTGGTAATAGATCCCTGTGCGGTAGTGGAAGAAGTCATCGTAGACTTGAAAAGCAACGGCCATGGGCCCATGACGGACCAGCTCGAGCTTCATCAGGGCCTCATTGCAGCCCCCGTAGAAACCGCCCACGTAGTGGTACTCGGAGGAGTAGTAACGGAGGCAGTCCTTCTTGGGTTTGCACGGAGAATCGGCGCCCCTGTAGGGGAAGCAGGCCTCCTCCACGAGCCCAAAATCTTGGGCGTACTTTCCCGCGATGAGGTACGGGAAGCCACCTTCACAGCCTGAGGAGGAGTAACACAGTTATTACCCTTCTATTAGAAAGGGGCACACAAGAAATGGTCCCCCCCCCCTTTTTTTTCTTTTCTACTCCATTAATTCTTTGTTACACCCAGGAGTTGTTGAGTTGTTCTTAGCTTAAATGCTACTCTGTTCATTCATCTACAGCCTCTAGGTAACTATCCTCTCATCCGCATCTCATGAACAGACAGTATTTGGCACCTGGGGTGGAAGTAACTATAGCATAGTGGTTACGTGGGGAGGCTCTGAAGCCTGACCATGTAGGTTCAAATCCTAAAGTGTGGGGAGAATTTAACTTCTCTGTACCTCTCTTCCCTTATCTGTAAAATACAGATAGGAACAGAGCTTTCCTTGTAGGATTAAATTAGTTACTTCATATAAAAGCAGTAAAAGGTGGCCACTATCGTCATTATTAAATAGCCAGACACCACAACATGGCCCTTCCGTCTTCTCTGACCATCTCCTGCAAAAAAGATCTAAATCAGGTTCCCATCACCCTCCTCCAGTCCTTGTCGTATTATGCACGTCCATAATCCTGTATTTTTTCTTCAATGTTCCTTTAATTACTTTATTTCTACTTTCTTTGCTTTGGTTTAAGCTTCATGAGGATATGGACTGTTTTTGCTACTCAGTCCCCAGGGCCTAGAAGTCACATTGTTGGTGTTTAATAAATATTTCTGAAAGACTAAAAGGCCCAATGACAAAGAATCATTCCTAAGCAGTTTCACTTTCATGTGGCCAAATCTGGGGATGACAGCGGAAAATTTTATGATGAGAATATTTTGCTCTACATCAATGGCAGCTGGGCTCTCTACATCACTACCCAAGGCCTGTTCTGGAAGCCAAGTACACAACTGTCACTCTCTCCTAGAGAGAAACCAGTGTTAGTGTGGTTGTAATATGAATTCAGTTTCGTAGTGAAACTTTAAGTTGGAACTGAAACTCTAATGTTTCGAAGCTATGTGGCCTTCAAAATATTATAGAACAACTTCATGTCTGTCCCCGGTCTGTAAATAGGGCTATCTACTTCTCAGGGTTTTGAGCGTTGTTGGATAATGTACATAAAAAGGTCCAAAGAGCTGGTGTTGATTCAGTACATAGTAACTATTGACATTTTGCTGAATGGTGCAGTGAATTCCATGAGAGAATAAGGGGTAAGTTTATAAGGGGTAAGTCTTGAACTTCAGAACTTGCACCCAGATGTTCTGACTATAGACACCGTGCTCTGTACCACACCATCCTTTTACCTTTGGCGACAATGGCCAACTACACCCAGGTAAACAGCGCCTATAATACGACACTCACCTTGAGCATACTGGCTGCAAGAGACCACCTCCTGAGGACTCAAGATTGGGGTCTGTGTGTTGTTGGTTAGGATACGGATTCGCGCTTCCAGCATACCCACAGAAGCAAATGAATAGCAGCTTCCACACGATGCTGGTGATCGAAAGGAAAGATACGTGACCTAAGGGAACTGTGAAGCACTTACAAAGAAACATGGACAAATCTGAGGGGAGAGATACAGTAATATATTTATACTGAGTGTTGCTGCTGTTGTTCATAAGGATCAGTCCAATATAGACAATTCAGTCGACAAATACTACAAACCTTCTAGGCAAACATAAAGATCTCAGCTTTTTCACCAAAAGGCAAATGTTACCACATGGGGCTTTCCTTGAAACTATTTTAGGAGGCAAAACAAAACAAAATGAAACCCAAAAACCTCCTCTAGTCTCTGCAAAGCCTTTGACAGTATTTTTGATAAGGAAGAAATGATACAGGTCTACAGCACACGGAGCCTTTCAGTTGAGAGACAACTATGGAGGGATACATGGGAGCTGAGCTTTTCAGAATCTCAAGAGCAGCCTTCTCTTTTTCTTTTTTAAAGATTTATTTATTTATTTGAGAGAGCGAGCGAGCACGCACACATGGCGGGGAAGGGCAGAGAGAAAGAAGCAGAGTCCCCACTGAGCACAGAGTCAGACACCGGGTATCCCAGGACCCTGAGGTCATGACCTGAGCGGGAATGGAGAGTCGGAGGCTCAACCGACTGAGCCACCACGCAGGCGCCCCTCAAGAGCAGCATTTTCTAAAGCTACTTTCTAAAGGGTGGAACGAACCCTAGGAATGGCTCAGGTAGGGGCATATTAGAGAAAGTTCAATGTACCCACAGTCAAGGAGGCAAAATACAACAAAGTCCAAGAAAGCTAAGAGATTATAATTCTAAATGGTAAGAGATTAAAATTATAATGATGGATATGATATTTATGGTGGCCGATGATCAAGTAAAGCGATAAGGATGGAGGCAGTGAAACCGAGAACAGACTGGTTCTAAGGAAAACAGAGAAGAGCAGTATAGCCGTGGTTCCCTGAAGAGTGTCCCCCAGAGGAAAGGAGGACATGAGAAGTAGCTGCACGGAGGTCGGGGAGCAGGGAAAAGAGAACGGCTTTAATACCTGGGTGATCTGGTGAAGACAACATAAACGTACTTAAGAAGCATATACTGGGAATATAGTTGCGATTTCAACAGAAGGAAGAAGGTTTTATTTGAGGTAAATTATATGAACAATATTATTTTTCTGCATTTCTTCAACAGAGGTGGCTAAATACATACAAACATTTAAGAAAATATGGCACATAACAAAACTGGGATTTCAACTTATGATTCTAGAAAAAGTGAGCATAATTTTAATACCTCTGTTACTATTGAGCTTCTTTTACCTCCACTGATACGTGGAGTATGCTTGTACCAAATCCAAAACACTGGTATTAAATGTAGTTATACACAATTGATGTTATTCAATGTACTGTAATATATTATTTAGCACATTATTTGAATGGTGAGCACTCCCTTATGCACATGTGATAAGATTAATAGACAACATTACATGAAAAAAATTCAGCCTACATAAAGAGTGTGTTGCCTTTGTTCTCTTTAATAAATCTGAATTTAGTAATTTAGTACTGCCTTCCTTAGAGAGAAGTATTCAAAAGAACACAACTCATTAGAATACCACCAGGGCCCCATTTTTCCCTTCCCCAGGTTATGTCGATTCAGGTTCCTCCCTGAGTGCAAACGAAAGCCAGGACACTGCACGCTCAGCCTCCAGCCTCCCAAACTCTACCTGAATTACTTCTATCGTTTCCCTCCAACTAAGCTGTGAATTTCCTTGAGTGTATGTAGGATATGTGCCTTCTTCATCTATGCATCTGATGCGATGGAGAAACTCCATGTATGTTTATGGAAAGAAGACTCAAGTTTTAAACAAGTGGACACGTATTTACATCCAGGGAAAAAAGTGACTTCATTGGAAGCAGTCAACCTTCCCTTGTTTCTAAGTTATAAGGGAGGCACAACCTACTGGGAACTCTCTGGTGAGGTTCACCACCACCACCACAGGTCCTGGACTAGAGTCTATTAGAGTTTAACTACCTTTTAACATTCCCATTTCAGATGGTCCACAAACTTCTCCCTATAGATAGCTCAGATTTATCCTTACCTTCTACTACCTTTGCAGCCAAGAGATCACCTAAATTATGAAGATTAGGACAAACGCTTGGAAGAGGATCTTGAATTCATCTAGTGCACTGCTGACTTGATAATGTATACACGGAGACTCAGAAAGCAGCAACGACGTGTCCAAAGTCACAAAACTAACAGGTGGCAGGGGCTAGTGGCTAAGCGTCTCCTAACACAGCTTGTGTTCTTTTCAGTTTCTAGGTCTGCATCTACTTTAAAGAATTTTCACATTTTCTTCCCCATCATTTTGTCACTAAATAGGCTGAAGTTAACTGGCATATTTTGTTTTTGGAACCATCCAAGTAACACTATCCTTGGGACCCCTCTTTCGAATGACAGAGTGTCAAAGAACTAGACCAGTAATAGTAAACTGACAAAGCCAGTATTCCTTTCATGAGTCTTCTAATAAATAACACCCCAAGAATCTGGAAACGGCGCCATTTCAGCCATCCAGCATTCCTGGGCCATGGAGGCCACAGAAATAATCACTCTTGCTACCAAACATGGAACCCTTCTCATCTGACCATTCAGTACTGTGCAAAGGCTAGGCCATGTGTCCATCCAAGAACTCCGAATGTGCTGTTAACAGAGCAACCTTGGGAATGAGGTAAGGAGATGGCCCTCCCTCAAGCCCCTGACGTTCCCAGAAGAACGTGTCAGCTGCCAAGGAAATTAATGCCTTTCTTCAATCAAGGCCAGAATGCAGATTTTAAAAGGACTATTATCCCTTAAAAAGACTACAGCGTAATAAAGAATAAGGGGATCTGACCCATTCAGAGGTCTGCAGTAAATACATTTCCACCATCTCAAATAGGTAACATGATTTTCACACAGTTCAACTGTGTTCAGCTGTAGCTTCCCACAGTGGAGAACACACTAAGAATAGGGAATCAGGAGTCTTCTCCACCCCCAGCCTGTCACTTGGCTCTGTGACCGTGGGCAAGTCACTGAACCTTTCCGGCACTTCTTTTTATCTTGTTGTAAGATAAAGAGCATGGAACAGACAGTGTTAAGGTCTCTGCATTCCAGCTCTAATGGTACAAACAGTATTTAGAACAAGGCTTAAATAAACTAGAGTTTAGACAGTAGGAAAACACTGCATTTCCTAACTTATGTGACCTGAGAGACTCTTCCTCTCTCTTGAAGATACAATAATAAATAAACACAGCACAGTGCAGAGACGAACCCAGAAAGTCCAAGTCTTCCAACTTCCTAGCTGCTTCTCCCTCTCACACGTGGAAGAAATCTAGCTACATGGCTGGTGTTTAAAGCTGCTTTCAAGTGTAGAGGTAAAACCTCATTTGTCCTGCCAGTATTTCTCTTTTTCATTAATCTTGATTTACTCTCTGAATACAGAAAAGTCAGTAAGTGAATTCCCTTAACATGGGTAATTCTGAATTCTGGGTTTTCGAGAATGTTCCTAAAGTTAGTGGAAATTTCCAAGTAGCCCCGTTCTTAAGAAGAGAAAATAACTAATTTTTCCCCAACCTTAAGTAAAGAAAACCAAAAGGAAGTCAAAAGAGGAACCTTTAAAAATTGTCCATGTCTGTACAAACCATATTTACAGCACTCAAACAATATGGAACATCAGAGATAAGAGCTTTTGCCAAGCTACAAGAAAACCAGTGTCAAAGAATTTGGCTTTAAAGAGTCTAATTTCCGCACACCCTCTCCCCCCACGGATTATTGTCTCATCACCAGTCAACTGTATCTTTTGGGAAGTGAGTGGAACTGAACTTCTCTCTCTCCCATGCTCCCGATGAATTTTAAAAACTCTTTATTAAGTAGTTACCCTATATGCTTGTAGATCTTGAACTGCAAGCCCCTAGGCTGAGAGCCATGCCACAGTAATCTTTATATCCCCAGCAATTAAAAAAATCTTAACACATGTTAGATGCTCTATAAACACTCTGTAATACAGCAAAAGCAAACATGTGTCAGGCTCTCAATAATCAATACTTGAAGTACATCATTTACTTAATCTTGTCAGAAAGGTATAGGGAACTTGTCTGATGATAGTAAGTCTTAATCCTAACATCAACCCTTTAATTTCACTTTCCATTCATTCCTCAATTTACCTTCAAAGTTCTCTCACTTCCTAACCCCTCTTTCCAAAAAACCCCTCTGCAGGAAAGGAAAGGTAGGGGAGAATTTTCAGGATCCACACTTGCTCTAGAGCTGAAGAGTCCCAGAAGAATGAGTAAAAGCAAAGGCAAAGAGATGAGATATCTGATGTAATCTGTAGAACAGGATCATGGCTGGCTGGTGGCTCTGAGACCTGCTCTGAGCTCTGCCTGCTCAGAACACATGGCAAGAATTCAGTGAGTGTGGAACTGAAGTGCTGGTGGTGAACACTGAGAAGTGAGAGGGGCTGATTATCACTGAGTTTCTAGGAAAGGGGAAGGACAATTTATCTTTGGGTGTTATTAGCTTATAGTCCTCTCAGGAGACACTAATCAGAATGTTTCCAGGCAGCAAATACTAGACCTATTTTATAGTAACAAATCAGTCATGCGTACTATAATTATCTTCAAAATGAGCTTAGAAGTAACAAACCTCAGTATGGCATAAATGATTCTCCACGTCATTGTTGGCTAAAATTTAGGATAACAAGGTAATTTGCTATCGAGTGCCATTAGAGGAAGAGTTATTAAATCTACTCATACTAGATCAAATTTCCAAAAATAATGGGTAAAATGCAATTACAGTGATACTTTTGGTAAATCTGGGCTGTGCAAGGTCTCCATTCAGGAAGCGGGGTTAAAACTTACCATCATACGTCATGTTCTGACAAAGTGAATTAAAAAGGTACTTACACAGCTCAAAAAATCTACTTTACCAGAAAAAAAAATTTAAAGGATCCACTTTTCTGGGCTCTTACAGTAATTAAAACTAAATGATGGGGGACAGGGGGAGGTGGAGAATGGGCAGATAAGTGGCAAAGAAGGATTCCACCAAACCACTTGTAGAAGGAAGACCAATTTTAATTCTATGTGATCCTTTGTTTCTTTTTTTTTTTTTAAAGATTTTATTTATTTATTTGACAGAGAGAGAGAGATCACAAGTAGGCTGGGAGACAGGCAGAGAGAGAGGAGGAAGCAGGCTCCTTGCCGAGCAGGGAGCCCGATGCGGGCCTCGATCCCAGGACCCTGAGATCATGACCTGAGCTGAAGGCAGAGGCTTTAACCTACTGAGCCACCCAGGCGCCCAAGATCCTTTGTTTCTACATGAGTCTCTCCTGCTGGAGAGGGCAGAGGAGTTTGTCTTACCTATTACTGATTAATTTCATTAGCTAGCTAGAAAGTATTTTGAGAAGGATACCCAAGAATGCTGGGCTCAGCTGGAGAGATTATCTATTATCCAAGTCTGTCATGGATACAAAAGGAAGAGGTGGCCATTGGCCATATATATTCCATTTCTTTACTAAAGTGGATCATGCCTGTTGCATCTCTGTATCCCCAGAATCTACCCAAGAGTGTGGCACATGGTAAATGTTCAATAAACATTTCAGAATGAATAAATGAAAAATCAGACTTTTTTACCTTGGTTTCGAACAGGACTAACGAAATTGGTACCATGAACGTTTCGCCAATCCCACGACGCTGGCAAACTTAACATCTTCTCATGTAGGTCAGCGGTCAGTGGTGCAGGTTTGGGCCTGGGATGGAAATACACGTCAGACTTCAACATAGAGTCTTTCCTTTGAGGATGACTTCCTAACCTTTAATTCCATGACTTTAGCTAGCTGGCTGCCTAGAACCTAGATTCAGGCCTAAAGAGCACTTGCCCCATCAGAGTTTCCATTACACAACGAGTCCATTATGCAATGTGTCAATTACACAACTAAGTTGTGTCAATGGCTTTTGTTACCTGTGTCTTTTTCAGGATCTAGTACCTTTCTACTATGAAATGAAACTGGTTCTATTCATCATGGAGATGCTATTTTTAGTGTGCTTAAATAGCTGCATTTCTTAAACAGATTTTGACCAAGAAAGTAGACACATGGGAAGGTAAAGATGGCCTATGAAGGATACAGAGAAAAGAGAGGAACTAGTGGGGTCTGACTCAGGAGATGGTTGGCAGTGATAGTGAGACAGGTGGAAAAGAAGGGAAGCAGGCACAGAAATTAGAGATCTAAGTATAAAGTAGACTGACTAGCTCCATCAACAGACAAAAATGCTTCATCAGTATCGAACTGCAGTCTATATGATGTATTTGGAGAGTAAGACACTAAAAGCAGAGTTGCCTGGAATGATGGGTAGACATATTGTCTGGAAATGAGAAAATCATTCTACAAGCTTCTCCATATCAGCAATTTAGGACAAACATCATTCCAGCTCTAGACACATGAGATTTCTTGGGAGCTTTCCAAGTCTGCTAAATGACTTCAGTGTTCCATGTCTTTGTGCTGCTGCTCCTTTTATCTAAAATGCCTGTTGCCCCCTGCTTAGAAGAAATCCCTTTTAGGAGTTTTCCCTTCTAATTTAAGGACTGCAGCCAAAGCAGCCCCTGCTCACCGGCCCCCAAGGAAAACTCACTACTATGCTCTATCAACTCTTTAGTTAGGGCACAACTATTATACCCTGATAATACGTATCTTTCTTTCTTTCTTCTTTTTTTTTTAAGATTTTTTATTTATTAATTTGACAGAGAGAGAGATCACAAGAAGGCAGGCAGAGAGAGAGGAGGAAGCAGGCTCCCTGCTGAGCAGGCAGCCTGATTCGGGGCTCTATCCCAGGACCCTGAGATCATGACCTGAGCCAAAGGCACAGGCTTTAACCCACTGAGCCACCCAGGTGCCCCATAATAATATGTATCTTTCTGATATCGTAACTACTTAAATTTCTCATTCAACTTTGCATTGCCGGACTGCACTGTTCTAACTTTTCAGTGGTTATCCTGCACTTTAGGCCAGATTTCAGTTCAGTCACTGGTAAAGATTATTTCTGGACTTCTTCGCATCCTCTCTAAGTACTCCCAAGGAGCTCCCTTCTGCACGTACTTCTTTCAGAGAGGATGTAAGTCAAGGCTAGGACACAATGGAAGGGAGATGAAATAAAAGGAGAGAAAAAAGAATCACATTATTAATAGCCACCATAACCTTGAGAATTATAAAAATAGACAGCACATTCCATACAGAAATGTCAACTTTTCACTAAAATATTAACTCAGCCGGGGACATTGCTGGAAGCTGTATGTGACACAGAGATGAACATGAGGTGGTCTTTGATCATATGAAGGACAGCATGAAGAGACATGAAACAGAGCAATTACAATCACAAATACAAAGAAGTTGTAAAGTCATAAAACATACAACTTGGATAGTACCCAAGGAATAAGCAAGGTGCATAAAAAAAGCCATGCACCATGAAAACTGTATATGTAGGGCAGGGGAAAAATCAAACCGAGAAACAAATCTTGGATACTTCCTTTAAGATTTATAAGTAAAAATAGGGTACGAACAATTTTTGGAAGGAAATACAGTTTCTGTGATTTCACACTGAGAGGCCAAAAGATTTGAGCAATCAACAGATATTGACTAATTATCTCCTATCTACTTACAAATACATGAAATAATTTGAAAGATAAAGAAGGAATTAAGTTTGGCAGCAAAATGTAAATTTCAGAGCAGGTATCTTAGGGTCATACTGACCTACAGGTGATTTCACCACTTACTAGCTGTGTGACATTTGTCAAAGAGTTTAACATCACAAAACTCCAACTGACTCCTATTAAAATAGGTATGTATAATCACATGTCCCTCAAAGATTATTATAAAAACTCAACATAGTAATGATTAACAAGTGCTTAGAACACTTCCTATCTCTCTATCTCTGCAAATCCTTAACAGAGTAAGCTCTTATGATGATAACTACCACCATCATCATCCACATCAGTAAGAGGACTAAACATGATGCAGATACATTTATTTAATAAGCGACCATGTGGCCCAAAGCAGGCACTCCAATGTTAACTTGCTTCTTCCTGGAATCCTATGAGGCAGGGTGTTTGCGTGTCAATGCACAAAAGACAAAAACAACGTGACAATCATTCTCAGTGACAACAATGTGACAATCATTTCACAGTGATGTGAAGATGAAGAGTGAAAGAGGAAGTGGTGAGAGAGAAGACTGCCAACGTTACCAGTGCACTACACATTACAGGCTCCTCGTTTGGGTCTAGATTCTTTAAGAATCTGGTGAAAGTTCTGAACTCAGGGAGATGACCATCTCCAATACATTCTACATTTTTGGCAGTCTCAATGACTCCCTAAACTTCAAGTTAAGAATCTCTGAGAGATTCTACTATGTCACTGGATTCTTCTAAGAGAACTAATTCATGTACAAAAATGCTACCAAAAACCAGGCAGTCAGACCATATCTGCTTTGGTATTTCCCATTTTACTCAATTCTATCTCCTACCTTTAAACTTCTATGGAGCCTTAGCCTTAAAAGCAGCCCTTCATAAAGCTAGCCTTTCTCTACAACAAAGGTGGTTGGGTGGAGGGACAGAATCCATGAACATAAAAGCAGCATGGTCCATGACATGGCCAAGCAATTGTGTCTGAGGCTCTGATCTTTCACACGGGAGCTCCCGGACCCATAGGCTCAAATGCTGACACCTCTTCCTCTCACGCTCCTTTGGATTTTCACTGAACAGTTCTCAACTTCCTGTCTCACACATGCACAGTATAACTTCTCCACTTTAGCAAAGCTGAGAAGGGACAGACAGAGCATGCTCCCTTTCCTAATTTCCATTAAGCAGAGCATCTCAGGGACTAGAAATTCCTTAGAATACACTTTAACACGGTATGAGGTTCTTTTGAGAAAGGGGCAGAATAATGAGAGAATGCTATCAGTTGGGATAGGAAAATTCTCCATATAGCCTCGTAGTTGAAAAACGTCAGGGTGTTAGGATTATTAGTCTGCAAATGAAAAAGTAAGAAATGCATTTTAATTAACCAATTAGTGGCCTGTTTGAGTAAAATATGAACCAAAGACTCTATAGATATTAAGGAAATAATCACTGTATTCTCTGGAAACTGGAAAATGTTTCAATGTACTAAGAGAGAAAATAACCTACCTACACAACTTTTTGAGTCGCACTGACTCCCTGTTGGTTTCCAGTTCTCTACCCTTCGGTTATACCAATTTCTCCTGGAACAAAGTATGGCATCACAGGAATATCCTTGGCCATTGTTTTTTTTTAAGATTTATTTATTTATTTATTTGACAGAGAGAGAGAGAGAGAGAGAGAGAGATCACAAGTAGGCAGAGAGGCAGGCAGAGAGAGCGGAGGAAGCAAGCTCCCTGCAGAGCAGAGAGCCCGATGCGGGCCTTGATCCCAGGACCCTGAGATCATGACCTGAGCCGAAGGCAGAGGCTTTAACCTACTGAGCCACCCAGGAGTCCCTATCCTTGGCCATTTAACCCATGTTAAGGGACCATATATTCTGACAGATCCAGCTAGAGTTTGGAGGAAATATTTAAAAATCTGTCAAATTCCTGACTATGCAAATTCAAACTATTTTTGACCCAATCTTCTAAAGTAAGAAGAAAGCCATGGGGTGTGTAAGCTAAAGATGGGAAGTGTCACTTCTGGCTGAGGGTAGCAGAGGTACATTAATATATAAGAAGCAATTTTTTTTTTTTGCTGGACCTTATATCAAAGAGGGTTTTGAGATTTTTACAAGTGACAAATCTGAGTTATTGTAGGCAAGGTGAGGGATACTTGAAGCAAAGGGAGCAGCATAAATGGAGGTAACTTGAAAGCAAAGATTTCAGTAATTGTGTATCATATTGTTTGAAAACGGGTCATGGTACTAAATATAGGCATGGTCAAATTTAGATGGCTTTGGTTACCAGTAAATGTACTATGAGATAACAGTTAGTGACACACCATAGCTGGCTACAGGAAGATGAAACTGGCATTTCAGAGAATGGCTGAGATGCGGCATGGGGGCTGGGAGCGAAAGAGACCCAAGAGACAGGACTAGAGAGACAAGAGGTAGGAGGCTGATCCATAATGCAGCAGAGAAATGATAAAACACTACACCAGCATATATAAAATGGCCAGCGAATGATGGAAATGGCAGTATTGTGAAAACAAGACCCACAAATAGACTTGGAGAGCACCAGAAGACGTATGGAAAGGAGAGGGAGACAGTCAGAACAAAGATAACCTAAAAAGTTTAGGCTGCAATGACCAATAAAATGGTGGGCAAACCAGGGAGAGCAGGCTAGAAGGGAGGGTGGCATTCAACAGAAATATTTTTATTAGCGATAAAGGGATATATGCTTTATTACCTTGGGATTCTCCGGCCACCGCCTCTCCTCATCATGTCTCTCAGGGTGAGAGTCTCATATTCCATGTATCTGGTTGCAGTCCAAGACTTCTGCATGGTATTGATCGCTTTCACAAACTCATGGTTATATCTGTAGAGCCTACTGAAGCTGCCAAGAAAAATAAGGTAGCCTCAGTTATCCTCTTTATTGATGTAATTAGACCCCATTAAAAGAGGCACCCTTGAACCCTCCTACACTGTTGGTGGGAATGCAAGCTGGTGCAGCCACTCTAGAAAGCAGTATGGAGGTTCCTCAAAAAGTTGAAAAAGAGCTACCCCACGACCCAGCAATTGGACTACTGGGTATTTACCCTAAAGATACAAATGTAGTGATCCAAAGGGGCATGTACACCTGAATGTTTATAGCAGCAATGTCCACAATAGCCAAACTATGGAAAGAACCTAGATGTCTGTCAACAGATGAATGGATAAAGAAGATGTGGTATATATATACAATGGAATACTATGCAGCTGTCAAAAAACACAAAATCTTGCCATTTGCAATGATGTGGATGGAACTAGGGGGTATTAAATAAATAAGATGGGATTGGGAAAGAGACTCTTAATCTCAGAAGACAAATTGAGGATTGCTTGGGGGTTGGGGGTAGGGATAGGGTGGCTGGGTGGTGGCCATTGCGGAGGGTATGTGCTATGGTGAGTGTTGTGAAATGTGTAAGCCTGATGATTCACAGACCTGTACCTCTGAGGGAAATAATACATTATATGTTAATTTAATAAATAAATAAATAAATAAATAAATAAATAAATAAATAAATAAGGCACCCTTATACTCTGGACCTAAGTGGAAAGTGTAATAATCTTTCAGGAAAGCAATTTTTTTTGGTAATGTAACTGAACCACTTTATTCAAATGTTCAAAATAATCTTTATTTTACATTTTTAGTATAAAAATCCATAACTTAAGTGCACCTCAGTGCAGAGAGAGACATATAATACTGAATTTCCACAATAGTCAATGGTATAGTCAAACATCACATGTTCAGAACACAAAATTTAGATAAATTGAAATGATTAGATAAAATAATCCAACTTCAGAAAACAAAAACTGAAATATTAAGGATCCCTGAAATAGTCTTTTTTTTTAAAGATTTTATTTATTTATTTGACAGAGAGAGACAGTGAGAGAGGGAACACAAGCAGGGCAGAGGGAGAGGGAGAAGCACGGGGAGCCCGACTCAGGGCTCGACCCCAGGACCCTGGGATCATGACCTAAGCCAAAGGCAGACGCTTAACAACTGAGCCACCCAGGTGCCCCGGATCCCTGAAATATTCCTAACCCTCATGAAACTTCACTGGACTCAAGTCATTTTGTAGTGAGGCATTCAGAGCATGACCCCGTTAACCCAGCACAAGAATCCTTGGGAGCCATGAGTAACTGCATCAGACTCTCTAGCAATAAATCCAATCAATTTTTTATCTGGAAAATCCCCTTAGTCTGGCTCTAAAGTTATCAGGCTTCTGAAATGCATGCCCCTCCTTGCTCCTCATATTTTAAACAACCTGTTGTTTATATCTGTTGATTATTTCTGTTGATAAATTTTGTTCAAACAAAAGTTGGCTTTTCTGGCACCAAAGCAAATTTGGATTTGGTTCATACATGAAGACACAACCTATGAGGAGGGTCCAAAAATCACCCTTCGTTTTTGCCTGAGGAGACGCACATGTATACCAACAGCCTGGAATTGGAATGTCGCCTATAAAAATAAAAATTCAAGATGTATGTATAAGGATGTTCAATGAAATACTTTTATAATAGCGATAAAGTATAGATAACCTAAATAAGTGTTTTAAGATAAGGAATGATTAAAGAAATAATGGTACTTCACTTACTACATAGTTTATTAAGTAAAACTGCATAGAACATCATTTCGTGTATGAACATTAAGGGAAACTGCACTAAAATGGGAGTAGGGAGGTTGGCAGGGAACTAGCCAACTGCAAATCCAACAGGAAGACAGGGACCTCGCACGTGAATACCATGTACTATCCCAGTAAGAGGAACAGCCCAGCCGATGAGAGATAGCCACATCTCACCCAATAAGAAGCCACTATACTTCCACCTCCCAGTTTACTCCAATGGACTTTTGGTTTATAAGAGCCTTCCCAACTCCCTCCTTTCCTCTACGAAAGAGCCTGCTTCTCCTTTGTTCTGCAGCCTTGCCTGTAGTTTTTGTTGTAGCTTGCTTGTCCCGGTTGCAATTCCCTATTCCCAAATAAAACCAACTTTTGCTGGTAAAATAATTGGTAGTTTTAATGTTAACAAGTGATATGGAAGAGTGTTCACACTATATTAAATAATAACGCAGGCTATCAAAGAAGTTTAGATAGAATTAATCACTTTTTGTGAAAATATATTTATATTTTAAATACTTTTTTAAATGCCAAAAATGGTTATCTCTGAGTGACAACATAGGAGCCCACCTTTCCCCACACTCTATAATTTCTATAATTTACCTTTCTAACTTTGTAATAAGAATAATAAGGGCGGATGGCAGGAACTGTGTATCATGTACATGTAACATGGCAAATATTATTACCATATGGTACAAAAAAAATTATTACATCAGACCTGGGTTTATATCCTTGTTGTTCAAATTTGGTTCTTGAGTCCGGTATTAGCAGAAGCACCAGGAAGCCCTCTAAGTATCCAATCCAAACCACCTAAGTCAGAATCTACATTGTAACAAGATTCCCAGCTGATTCATAGTAACATTGAAATTTGAGAAGCACTCCTTTCCCTGTTATCAAATGCTTGCATACAGATATAAATAAATCTAACACAAAGAACATGTTTACAAAGCAAAAAGATTGGGGGAGGTGATTAGTCACACAATTCAAACATGTATCACATGTTATGTGCCAGGTTCTAGGAATGACAGAACACACCATATTATTTCTACTAAAGAAGATTCTGTCACTTAAGTGTGACTCATTATCCAAGACTTCCCAAATATGCAAAGCAAGATACACCTAATTGGAGTAACATCTAGCCATACTGTGAACTTTTCTTTCTCTTTTTATTTAGATGTTCATTGAGGAACTATTTTGATGTAGTCAAAAAACCTGGGAGCACTGAAGATAGTAAGAAAGATGTGCAACTATATTCAGATTATTTGTGTTTCTATCAAAGTTCTTCCCTTTTTGTTGCAAAGGGTGAAACCAGAGCGGTACCTTTACTAAAGAGATTTTAAAACTGCCCTAATCATATTTCTGGCAACACTCACACAACAAAAACAAGTGACAGTTGTTTGTCTCTTTAGACGCGGGGCGGGGGGATTTTAAATTGTAAATGTATATTTTGAAGTATTTTCTACTGATGAGTCACTATTGATTTTGAAGTATTCAAGAAGCAGTAAATCTGCCCTACGTCCCTTGCTTTATCACTGATGGCTGGGAAACAGCAGACACTGACACGTGCATTATAGTAATGACAAGCTAGGTCCTAAACACTTATTTTCAGTGTTTAAGATCCAAGGATATTAAAAGTAATGTACTTTACTGTGGAATGACAGATCATTAAGAGCTGAAAGGGACCTTGAAGGTAATTTAGTCCCCAAAGTTCATTTTACAGGTGAAATAACACAGGTTCTGAGCAGTCGAGCTGGTAGCTTCTTCATTAAATGAGGCAATGTTTGAAACAATCAAAAAAAGCACATTAGTACATAGTATCTCCTAAATGGTGGGATGAAAAGTGAACAGTTTAATAGGAAATGTATTATTCAAGGATCAAGCCAAGCGAAGCAATTTAAAAGGTAAATTCAAAATGGAGAGGATGTATTAGTTAGATCTTGGTGAGTACTTGACCAGACAAGTACGATTTGTCCTCTTTAAACTCATGTCCCCAACCTCTCTACTACACAATCATTCACTGCCAGCATGGCCTGGCTTGGGATGATTTATTCAGGTGTGCTTTCAGTGGATTTCATAAACTAAATGAAACAGAAAACGTTGCAGCCATTAATATCCATCTATCTTTTCCTTCCAAGTGAATAAAATCTGAAATCTGTTTGTGGTTCAGTTACTTAAACTGGACCTTATTTAACAAGAACATTAACTGCATTGTTTTAAGTTGAACTGTGTCCTTCCAAAATTCACAGCTTTAAGTCCTAACCTCCAGTACCTCTGAAAGTGACTGTATGTGGAGACATGACCTTTACTAGGAAAATTACGGCAAAATGAGGGTGTATGGGTGGTCCCAACCCTGACAGGCCTGGACACAGTGTGCTTCTGAGAAAAAGAGAGCAGGACACAGACAGAGGGAGGCCGTGTAAGGATGCTGGAAGGTGGCCTCCTCTAGCCCAGAAGAGAGGCTTCCCAAGAAACCAAACCTGCTGACACTAATCTTGGACGTGTAGCCTCCAGAACTGTGAGAAAATAAATTTCTGTTGCTTAAGCCACTCGGTCTGGGGTCCTTAGTTATGGCAGCCCTAGGAAACTACTAGACTCCATAAATACTAAGAATTTTTATTTCGGTTATTCAACTGCCTTGTGTAAAATTTATTTCAATTAGTATCACCTACATTTGTTGCAACATAAACATATACATCTATGAGTGTCCGACAACATGTTACCGTACAGCGATAATAAAATGACTTTTCTTTATGAGTCACTGCAATTCTATGGTCTCTCATGTAAATTTCCTTTAAAGCCATCATTAGTCCATTACTTCTAGAGTGCTGTGGAAAAAACACTTTCTCCTCTCAGTTCCATTACTCAATACCAGTGAAGTTTTATCGAATATGGCTTCTAAGTCAAATAGATTTTGTATAGTCAAAATAAAAATTTTCAAGAACTAACCCGGACACATACTTCTACATACTCTAAAAACGGAATGTATCTCCCACTGGTGACCACTCACTTTTCCTGGAGCCTCTCAGAGTTGGCCGTGTTCACCTTCACCTCCTTAGGGGTACTTCCCACCTTGGTTCCAGTGAAACAAGCCCAGTTCCGGCCCAGCACGTCATGCACCCATCCAGGCAGGGTCTCGTTGCAGTAACTGGTTACCGTGTGACCCTCTTCTTTATACTGCAATCAGATCAGGGAAGGAAACGTCAAGTGAATCAATGTTCACCTTGCAGGTCCATTTCCCTGGCTCCCATTCACAGCCAAGATGCTCCTTTTTCATTTCATCTTGGGAGCCAGACTCTGCAACCAAAATAAAAACTTCACCCTGAGAGGTTACATTCTGAGAATTTAGCCTAGAAAAGGATGAGAAATAAACTTGTCTATGATTACCATCACTGAGTGCCAAATAAAATTTACATAAGAAAACACTTCTGGGAATCAAAAGCAGGGAAAAAAACATTTTTAGAGCATCTGCCACATTCCAGGCATTTTACAAAAGCTCCCTCCTTCAATCCTTGCAGGAAGCCTATGAGGAAGGAGGCTTCGATAGCCCCATTTTACCAGCCAGCGAGTAGGAGCCCAGCTCAGAGAGGCTACGGAGCTCCTCAGGAAACAGAGCCCTGAAGGAGCAGAAACAAAATTCTGCTCAGGCTGTCAGACTATACTCTTCTACTGTCAGAAGATGGACGCCAGCAAACTACAAAACAAAGAGTGAAACATTTCCATACAGCTAAACAAAACTCTTTCTGCCGTCAACCTCACAATTGAGTAGGACATTCTGATTATGGGGCGGGGGGATGCTAAGAGGAACCTGTTCATTAAATATTGTCTCCATTTAATTTCATGAATATGGCCCTTTGTCTCATTGCACAGTTCATACTGAAAAACACCGAAAAGTGATCGGTCTGAGATTTGAATTCATACTTAGGCTTCAGAGCTTACGAACCCTCATATTATAATATCTCCCCATGGAAGAGGGACACATAATGCAGAATGAGAGCAGAGTGCGGGAGGAAGGAAAAAAAATCACGCTAAGGGCGCCTGGGTGGCTCAGTGGGTTAAAGCCTCTGCCTTCGGCTCAGGTCATGATCCCAGGGTCCAGGGATCGAGGCCCGCATCGGGCTCTCCGCTCGGCAGGGAGCCTGCTTCCTCCTCTCTCCCCTCTCTCTGCTTGCCTCTCTGCCTACTTGTAATCCCTCTCTCTGTGTCAAATAAATAAATAAAATCTTAAAATCACGCTAAATTTCAATGAGGGGGGACTTGGGCTGATTTCAGGCATTGACTTAACCTAATAGAACAAAAGTCCAAAAGCAGTCAGACAACACAAACAAATTGGCAGGGCAGTCAGCTGTGTTGTAATACTTTCCAAAAGTACACAGTAGGTTATTTTTGGTTCACGATATATCATTTGCGAACTCCTAAGAAGTATGACGGATATTACTTTATCTGTGTACAGGGGTTAGCAAGCTTCTTTTTTAAAAGCCAGAAAATCAATATTTTAAGGCTTGCAAACTGTAAGGCCTCTGTCAAAACCACTCTACTCTGCCACTGCCATATAAAAGATGTATAGGGTATACAGAAAAGCATGAACTAGCAATGAAACTCGATTTATAAAAACAGGCCTGTGAGGGGCGCCTGGGTGGCTCAGTTGGTTAGGCGTCTGCCTTCAGCTCAGGTCATGATGCCAGGGTCCTGGGATCGAGCCCCATATTAGGTTCCCTGCTCAGTGGGGTGTCTGCTTCTCCCTCACTCCCTCTGCCTGTCTCCCCAGCTTGTGTTCTCTCTCTCTGAAATAAATAAATAAAAATCTTAAAACAAAACAACAACAAAAACAGGCCTGTGGTTTGCAAACCCTGAGTTTAGAGAAATGCATGGGTTAAACCCTAAAGTAAAATTACCTTATTGTATCTGACTCTTTCTAAATTTAAATCCTATGTTTAGGAATGGAGTTAAAAATGTCTGGCTTTACAATCCCAAGGAGCTAGATTTGAATCTTGGGCTTCACCACCCACTAAGCTCCCCAGGACTGAATATGTTTCCATGGACTACTCATAGATACTTGACACTTTGTATCTGGGTTGGTGGTTCATGATATTGTGAGACCTGTCTGTCTCCCTCTGGCTAAGAATATCTTGACTTGCCTGACTCCAGCTCGCCACTCCTCTGTCCCTGCCAAAGCCCCAGCTCAGAATGAGAAACACTGAGTAGAGGCCTAGGATATGACTGAGCTGTGACATTACAGGATGTATTGTATGAGAAGGTCACTAAAATTTTTTGTATTATGTCAAAACTACATGTAATTGCTATTTTTATAGACGAAAACTACAATATGGGTAACCTTGTATGATGTAACCCAAACCCCTTAGCATTGTATTCCCTTTCTCTTCGGCACAGGCTCTCAATCACGTTCCCTTCTCGGCTGTGTACTGGTCAGACAGGCCTGGTGGGGCTAGGCCAAGGCTCCCCCATCCCTGCGGTTTTAGAAAGCGGTCTGGCCAGACTTGGAAGTTTTTGAAATGTACCTTATAGAAACTGTCAGATACATATAAACAGAAAAAAAAAAAAAGCTAAACATAGGAAGGCACTCATCGCAAGAGAACAGAAAACCTAAAAACAAAACCAAGAACCAGTGTCCTAAATGTTCATCTATAAAAATAATTTAGTAAATTAATAATTCAAATAGTATTATACAGCATTCTACATGGTAAATGTGAGTTCTGTAGGACAGAGGTAAGTAAAGTAGGGCAAGAGAAGACTGCCTCTTTCTACGAATGGTTTTACTGAGCACAACGAGGCCTACTCATGTTTACACGGTCTATGGCTGTTTTCATGCTACCGCAGAAGGACTGGGTAGCTGCTTCAGAGAACACAGGCCCACAAAGCCTGCAACATTTACCATCTGGCCTTATAAAAAAGAGTGCATCACCCCTCTACAGAATCATAAAAAAAACAACCCTATGTTAAGAAGAAAAAAAAAAAATTACAAGACAGAGCTTTAAGTTGAATACAAATACATAAAATTTTTCTGAAATATGGTTTTTAAAAAATGGAAACAAAAGGTGAAATGGGTCTCTGGGTAGAATTCTGTTGATGAAATGAAGACTGTTAAATAAATTTTGTGAAATTAATCACTTAAAAAAAATACTCTTACTTCCTAAGAATGAGACTCACAGCCTACAAAGCCCTAGAAGAGGACACCCTGAGGGATGGTCCAGGTGTAGTCAGAGGCTACTAATGCCCATCTGTTTGGAATCAGGAATGCACTTTCTGGAAAAAAAAAAAAGTTACTTATACAACTGATTTTGTATTTTGCTAAGGTCTTTCACTAATTTGTCAAGTATTTATCGGTCACATTTTTCTCCGGCATCATGCATGTGCCAGGCACACACACATATGTACTGAGGGGGCTCAGCCCAGCCCTTTTAAGAGGCTCACAATTCAATGAAGGAAACAGATATAAATAATTCATTACGACATCATGTGCTTCAACAAGCTAACCATGCTGGAGAAGCCCGGGAAACTTCCCCAGCTAGGCAGAAATTTAGATCACAGATGAAGTAACTTTCCCTCGATACCAAAAGAGTTAGGGGCATTCAAATTGGAAGAACTGGGCCCCATGTTTTTCATGAGTATGGTTTCGCACACCTGGTTGACAACTGTGAGTCATAGTTACAAGCATCACATCTAAGACCAAATGAACTTTCCCTGTGACAGGAAGGCCAACTTGTTATTTTGAAAGGGGGAATAAAATTCACCAAAGCGTGACTGGTTTCGCGGCAGTCCCTTACCACATCTGTTGGAGGACTCTAGATTCCTCATCGACATTCCGGCGTGACAGCATCTCCACATTTACCTATCACTTCACACTTCATAAATACTTTCCAGGTCACTCAACAATCTCAGAAGTTCAAGGAAACAGAGAGATAGTATAGTCTCAGGGGATAAACAGCCCTAAAGAAGGTGGTCAAATGAGAATTTATAACCAAGGGCTCCTAGACCCAAGGGTTCTTCCCCATACTGTGGACCACTTCTTCATACCCTTTATCTTCGCACAAAGAGCTAGAGAATTAAACATACCGGTCAATTGCCAAACAGAGAGGAGACACCTAGAAGCCATGCAGCAAAGGTTTAAATCCCAATTTGCAAAGGATTTCTGTCTCCGTTACTTGAGGTTCACAATGATTCTTTGGGATAATAGGCATTACTCTTCTCATGGAAAAAAAGTTGCTTTGCAAAGTAAATGGAGAAGAGAGAATTCAGGTATGGGCTCACAGGTGATAGGAACATTGCTTCATCCATTGTTTCTTAAAAAAAAAAAAATTGGAGACGATTAACTGACTCCCATGAATCAGGTCCAAATTGTTGTCCAAGCCCTTTAAGGGCAACCTACATTTTCTAGCAGCCCGAACAGGTTAATGGTCCTTCCCATTGGGTCAGGTATCTATGCTACCATGGCTTGTTCAGTCTTTTTACCATTTTTTGCCAAGGGTTTTTGATGGGGGGGGGGCGGGTAAGAGGTCAAGGACATGGTCTTCAGGCTGGACTGCCTCAACTGTATCCAGCTCTGCCACTTACTGGGCGTGTTGATCCTAAAGCAGGCTATTTATCCCTTCTGTGATCTCGTCCATAAAATCAGGATGATAAAAGACCCCACCTCATAGATTCGGTTTTACGTATACTAACCCATTTAATTTTCACAGCAGCTTCTGAGGTTATTCTGTCCTCAAAAACAAGTGCCACGAGCACAGGATTTTTTTGTTTATTCAGGAACTAGGAAACTGGCATCAGGAAGAACTTACTTATGGAATGAGTGAATAAATGAACGAAGAACAGAAGAGAACGAACAACAAACGGCAAGTCCCATTTAGCAATAACACAAGAAACTCAGAAAAGTCATGAAGATTGTAACAGAAATGCGGTGCTTTTAAGATGTTAGAGAGACCCTGAAATCACCTTATAAAAGGCAGGAAAGGGTTGTTAATATCACTGTGCGGGACTCTGTAGAAAGGAGGAGTTCACCACTCCAGAAGCCAAGTGCTCAGGACCTTCCAACCTGCGAGGACCACACGCTGTGCTGTTATTTTCTTGACTGGAAAGTTCTCACAGTATCTGCCATTTTTTGCTGCTATTACGAAATATTTCTTCTGTGATTTCTGACCTTATTACCAATTAAGAAATTGAAGTTTTGGCCACAGTATCCAGCTTGAAATATATCCAAAAGGTTTTTAAGAGTTTTCATTAATTTCATTCATGTAAACATCAGTGTCTGAATACTATCTTGCACAGATGGTATAATTTAAGGTTCTATTCATTTATGCCAATTTTGACAAATAGATAATTTCATAAAATGTAAAGAAATTTCACACGGCAGCCATTAGGGTTAGGAAACTACTAGGATTCCACAGCTCTCCGTTTGCTTCTTCAAAATTATTGCTGGATTGCCAAACACTCTCAACTCCTCCTGAAGTTCCCACTCATTTTATCAACTCTCCAATTACATTTACCTAGTAATATTAACCATGTGAGAAAGAACAGACTGGGATATTTTAGAACTTAACATTATTTACCCTGGATCTCTCCCAACTGCTTTTTGACATGGAGGGCTTTCAAATCAACTTGTACCACTGTTTCCCTGATTAATAATATACCTGGTAAATACTTGAATACTTTATATAATGCACTAGGAGAAAAAAGCAGTTTAGTAAAAAGGACTTTGTCCTTTAAATCCTATTCTGCCACTTATAATTTCTATACACTTGAGCAAGTCACAACTGGGGAGCCCCAATGTCTTCACCTGGTCATGGGAATGAAACCTACACTTCATTGGATTCCTACGTAGGATAAAGAGAACACTGAAGTGTGAAGAGTTTAAAAAGTTATGAAACACTCAAAAAGTAACAATATAAATACTACTACCTGTTACCATGGGGGATATAAAGTTGTCTTAAGACTTTATCTTTGCCATGGAAGAACTCAAACACTAAGCCCAATCGGTCAACTCAACATATTCTGTCAACCAATGGCTTCCAAAATGAGATGAAAAGATAATGCCCTGGAATATTGGGGAACCATAGAATTTCTGTTTACATTTGTAATTATATAAATAAAACTGAAAACCCACTGCCATTGTTATTTAATATCCAAAACAAAGACACCACCACTCATTTTCCAGGTCTGACGTTCACCGGCCACACAGCCTGCTTACCTATGTGACAGTTAGGACACGGCATCTTCCCTTTCACACATGCCTGCCTAAACTGATTTATGTACTTCTCTGCTTTAATTCAGCTAATTCTCACAAAATGAACAAATGGCTTAAAATACTTGCAGAGAAACTGGAACTTGACAATAAATATAAGCAGACATAAGAAAAGGGGAAAACTTACATTTGTCCTATTCCTAATAGGGGCTGTCAGCCACATAAAAATGTAAGTTTCTGAAATCAGATGTTTTGAAATAGTTCCATCACTGCAGTATTCAGCTTCTCATCTTATTTATTAATAAAGCAAGTATTTCAGTTGAAATTTCTCCAGCTACACTTATGAGCATAGCAGAATGCACAGAGTTGTAGAATCACTATACCGTATACCTGACACTAATCTAACACTGTGTTGACTATACTTCCATTTTAAAAATTGTGTATTAAATGGTCAGACTCTAATCCCAAACAGCAATTCTTCGAAACTTTACTGAACTTTGACACTTTCCTACTTTTAACAAAATGGATCAAGACTACTGAAATCCTTTAAAGATTTTCAGGGGTAAAACTGCTTTCAAATGTTTAAAATTTTCAGTATGAAAATCATAGGTAACAGATTCTTATGATAATGAAGCATACGTTCGTATTATTTTCAAAGGATATCATCATGAAATGTACTTGGCAGGACCCATATTTGTGACAGCAAGTGAATCAAATATTTAATCATTTAATATTATACCATGTGTTTGACAGCAAACATCAGTATAGTACTGCAGGTATATAATTTTTTAAATGTACCTTTACACACTGTGAGATACAGAATAAAAATTTTGGAGAACCAGCTCTTATCTATCAAGATCATTCACCACTTCCAAAAAGAACACCCAACAAGAAGTTGAATGATTTAATGGCAAACCATATACACAGAGATATTACATTCCAGCAATACTGAATGACAAAAAATGTTTACTGGAGTTTTGTCCTTTGTTTCTTGTATATATATCTATATTAATGTGGATTAACTGCTTTCATTTGCTGTCAGGTCTAGAGTGTGAGTAAAGCAAAACAAAAGAGAACAAGGCACACTTTGCCAAACTTCCCCAAGAGTACCACATTTTTCCTCAGAAAGAAACAGACTGGGCGCCTGGGTGGCTCAGTGGGTTAAAGCTGCTGCCTTCGGCTCAGGTCATGATCCCAGGGTCCTGGGATCGAGGCCCGCATCGGGCTCTCTGCTCAGCAGGGAGCCTGCTTCCTCCTCTCTCCTCTCTCTCTGCCTGCCTCTCTGCCGACTTGTAATCTCTCTCACTGTGTCAAATAAATAAATAAAATCTTTAAAAAAAAAAAAAAGAAAGAAAGAAACAGACTTCTCTCTGTCAGTTTCAAGGATTAGCTCTAGTTTTCTAACTAGATTTAACCATTTGTTTAAAAAGCTGAATTTCAAAGAATTTCAGAAACTACTAGGAAATCATTACAGTGGTTGCAACCAAAATACCTTCTAGCCTTTTACTGAAGGAACTGGAGGCTGGATTGGCATGTGGAGATGAAGGGTCATAAATTTGTTTCCACTTCTTAAAAGACATTCAGTTTAAATGAAAATATATATCGCATAACTAGTTAAAACAACAGTTTGTCACTCAACAGAGAAGTCAAAATCCCGTGGCTCATTCCTCACTCATAAACTGTTAAATTGTGAGCCTGGTAGAAATCAGAGAGTTCACCTAATCTAACCTTTGGGGGTGCCTCTCACTGTTCCAAAGACAGGGGAAGGCAGGGCATAACCTATAGCCTTCCAGACTAGTTCCCGGTTGTTGCTTCTCTAGGCTTTGGGAAACCACTGCCATCATAAAGTTCACTATTTACCCCCCAACAGCTAACTTAGTTTTGAGTAATTCTGAAAGTTAGAACTTTGAGCCCTATCTTGGCTTCTACAGTCTCACACAAAAATTAAAACGTAAACAAACTGAATAAAATCTAAATGTCTCAATTGTTTTCTACCATGTCATTCAACAAATATGGCCTGAGGGTCCACCACAGACTTTAAGTACATAAAGGTAACAGTACTCCCAGAAACACATCAATGAAACAACAGGAAAACAAAACAAATATTACTCAATTTTCTTTCTTCTACAGACATTTATTAAAGGTCTATTTATCAGGATCACACTATACATAGAGAACAAAATGATTAGTTAATACAGAGTACATTCCTGCCCTCAGAATTTAAAGACTAGAAAAGACAAACAAGCAATTACGACAGAGAACGCTAAGCGGTATTATATTATGGTGCCTCCTAACACAAATATCTGTAATTCTGTACCCACCAAGTCGTGTTCTCCGTAATGAAAACATTTATGTGCAAAGTTGCTCAAAGAAATAGAAAAAAAGACTTCAGCAGAGTCATAAATTCCATATAAAATACATTCTTATACACGTTAGCTGCTTTGTCAGTATTCACATCCTGGAAATTAGGTTGAAAATACACAACTCTTTTAGAACTCTGGAGACAGGTAACCTGATATTTTTTTAGACCACAGAACCAAAAATATAAACATAGCATTCTTCCTGATTTGTGCTTCTAGAATCCTATAGAATTAATTCTTTGTAAGCTGATAATATTTGTGAAAAGCATTTGAAGAGACAAGAGAAGTGTGGCCAATTTTCCAAACACTTATAAAGTCCTGGGTAATTGGTTTCTGAAGACACACAGGGACAGCAACAGATTTTCAGTCTGGAAGAAGGTGAAAACGTGCTATCAAATCACTCCATGTCTACAGCAGTTAGAATAGTACTACCTGAGCAGAGTGGATTGCAATGAACAACATGAACCAAATAATGCCACTTCTCCCACTAATGGAGAGAGCTGGGGAGGGTTTCACAGAGGTACCATCAAGGTCCTGAGTGATGAATTATCAGGTCCAGAGGTAGGATGGTATGAAGTATCAGGTATAAGTACTCAGGTCTAGAGTTACTTCAGCTTTATAAGGCATGACCTGCCCAGAATAGCAGACCAGTGCCTCTCAGAGGTCATAAAAAGTTATCTGAACCAATAAAATACTGAAAATCTGTTGTCTAGAGATTCCTCCATTGAAGCAAAGATATAGGAGAAAAGCCCTCCCAGAAAAGAGGGACTAGGTATGGGCCTACATTTTCAGTTTAACCATGGGTGGTATTAATTCTGAACTGAGCAGGAAACTAGTACATTGTTTAGTAGGAAAGAGCTGAGAGATAGCGATCAGTGTGAACAATAGTGTAATTAAAAGAAGTCAACTTGGCAAGGGTGCTTAATTTGTAATTAATTTGAAGCTTAAAAAAAGCGTTCCTTCAAATTTGGAGGACTACAAAAGGAAAGAAGATAAGTTTTCCTCTTGAAAAGGACCCTGGTTTAGGAAAGAAAAGGAATAGCCGAATTTGGTAAGGGAACAGAAGCTTCAAGCCAGTTCTCCTAAAATTTCAAAAGGAGCCAATGCAATGCAATTCATTCCATTAAACTAGCATGCATGATGCTTACGAACTAGGATTCACCAGAAAAATCTACTGAAATGTTACTGCAAGTACCATCATTTCTTTGTGAAATGGCCTTTCTTTTACTCTAGCCCCAAGGAGGTCCTTAGGCTTGAGAGACTAGCCCTTGTCATTTTATAATTAGATGCAGTGTGGGCTTAAACACCATTGAGAGTCATCTTTCCCATCTATAAAACGAAGCTAGTAATATCTCCTTCATAAGATTCTGGTAAGGTAAAGCATATCAAGTTCTTAGAACAAAGCGGGCATCTAGTCAAAAAACAGACCAAAAAAAGAGTATTAATCACCCCATTTTTCTGGCCAGGCCCGTGATCTGCAAAAATGCCTTTCAGCAGTCTGACTTATCTCAGCAAGCCTGTTCCCCCCAGACAAATCATCTTTCCACCAACAACATATCTGTGTGTCTTAAGATATCCTGAAGCATTTTTTCCTTACAACAGGTGCTGGGGTTCCTCAAGGTAATTAGAGAAAGAAGGCGCACATGAAGATAATATAATTGAGAATAAAATCTGCACGATGAACAAAATGAAACACAAAATTCAAATCCTCATCAGTCTGGAAAAAAAAATCATTTCAACAGAGTAATATTCAAAAGGGAAAAACATGAATTGCATATCGTTCCTTTCATTCAAAGGCTGAACGGTGGAGCCACCTAAGACTTCCAGACTTTCCTTTTTCCTGTGTAGTCTCTGGTTGTTCACATTTCAAAATGGCGGTTGCTGCTTTCCAAGGAAACGTTCAGGAGGGCAGCTGCCTTGGAGGTAGGTCACCAGGACTCCTCGGCATTTTACAAGCAAAGACAAGACTCCAGAAGGGAATGCAGATGCCCGAGGCCTCTGCTAGCTGTCAGAGGGAGGCAGGTCCATGGCTGCATGCGGCTCTGCCTCTTAGCCCCAAAGTCTGTTTGTGGAGGCTGTTTTAAAAGGGCCCCTCAACAGATGCTCTATTTAACAACTAAAAGACAATAAAAACTAGAGTTACAAGCCAACAAGGATCATAGTGTCTCTTAAGAATATTTAATCATATTAATTTAAGTAAAAAAAATAAAAAAAACAGTACTAGTACTTGAAATGTTGGTAAATTTTTAATGCTATTTAAGACATTCACAAAAAACTGCCATTCTCAAAAGCTGAATGCTTAAGCAACATGTATTGTGCACACAGCCAACATGCTCAAGAAGCACATGCAGATGCATTTGAAATTAACTACCACTGCATAAATCTAATTTTGAAATGTACTTACAAGAAACAGGCTAATCCAGCAACCCAGATACATTAACATGTATACCTTTCAAATTCTACATGGAGGCTTAATGCTGCTTTGATCCGTATTTCTACAATAGGTACAAGGCTCTTTATCCCATTTACAGAGCAAATACTGGGGGGGGGGTTATCTTCTAACAGAGGTGTCCCCCTAATTAGAAGGAAGAGTGAGAGTTTTAAGTTAGAATTTTGTAAACTGCACAAAAAATGAGACCTAATTTTTTTGTGAGGAAAAAGTGGTGAACTTATTTCAGGAAAGTTTCCTATTTTATCTTCCTAAACAACTGCTATCTAATATATTAAAGATTCTGAGAAGTTCTGAAATAAAGGAAATGATTCAACACAATCTATACTTGTTGAACTACTAGGAATTAAGAAAAAAAAAGCTTATTAATTTCAGCTCTAACTTCCCATTTGATCCATTCGTAGAGGCTCTCTGGAACCACTTTCAAAGGTTCACAAGATGAAGTGAACCGAACCAATGAGCAATTCCTACTTAGCAGATGTGTGGGCCGCTGTTGGGCCATCAACACTTTGGGAAAAATGCTGATACAGGATAAAGCTGTGGAGATTTCACAGCTTGTACTTGCCCCCAGTTCCCTTTTTCATAGCCCCCTTCCGCACTTAGGAGTTTGTTAAGGAAGTAGGGAAAGGGGAGAAATAATATTGTGTTACAATGCAAGGAATGGTTAAGTCCCTATCAAGTTTACTCTCTAACCACCCCTTGCCCATAAAACTGTTAAGGCCTCTAAATTTATGGATCCAGTGAAAGTAAGGATTTAAACATCTTTTCTAAGTGTGAGGAGAATGTAGAGAGTGAAAAAGATCCTCTTCCTCCTAGTCAGTAGTCTATGTCCTGAGCAGGAGCCAGTTTGAAAAAGATGGCGGAGTCTCCCAGGGATGAGAGGCAGGTCTGTGGATTTCTCTGGAAGAGTCACCCTCTCTACCAGAAGACAGACCAAAAATGTCAGAGCCTCCTGTGGTTCCCTCTTGAGTCTTTTTAGGAAAAAAATGAGCAACCCCAGGAGGCACAGCTACTCCAAGGAAGTGAAACAACCTTAGGCTGACCTTTTCTTTCTTTCTTTTTTTTTTTTTTAAAGATTTTATTTATTTATTTCACAGCAGGAGAGAGATCACAAGGAGGCAGAGAGGCAGGCAGAGAGAGAGGGGGAAGCAGGCTCCCTGCTGAGCAGAGAGCCCGATGCGGGACCTGGATCCCAGGACCCTGAGATCATGACCTGAGCCGAAAGCAGAGGCTTTAACCCACTGAGCCACCCAGGTGCCTGGGCTGACTTTTTCTTAACTGAGTCTTGATCTTTTTGGGTTCAGGTCTGTTTAGGTTAGCAGTATCAGACTCCAGAGAACCAATTCGATGTGTGGAAAGAGAATAAAGTGAAAGATCACTCACATAAGATAGTGCAGGCAGCTAAGAAGTAGCAAAAAAGCAGGCTCAAGCAAGAAATCTGTGTGAAATCCCTTCTCTCTCCAGTTTCCCTCACCCAGATGAATCAACAAACATTACTGGCTTTTAAGAAGTTAAAAATGTCAATGGAGCTCACCTAGTTTGTTCCTCAGATGTCTCAAATCATGTACCCTCACAGTTCCCAGCTGCATGAACAACTGACTGATAAAATCAGTGACATCCTATGAAGAGTTCACAATGGGAAACTAAGTCATCATGTTAAGATTAAGCATCATCATGAAAGAAAATGAAATTAGGCATGGACTATTAAACTTCCAACCCATTTCCTAAATTGAAACACTCTTAAGAGTAATCCGCAAGTTGTTAAAATTTTTAAAAAGACAAAATCTGGATCTCAGTATACTGAACCTATACTAAATAAGTAAATTACCCAAAAAACACGTATTCTGAAAGCTAAACCATTAGATCTTCAAAATGAACCCAGAAAGCAGAGTGAAAAAAATGTGACAAGATCCTCAAATCTTTAATTGTAGAAACAGGATTGACATTTCTGGCTGTTGTGACAAGCTGGAAATTTACTAGTCACTAGCACACAAAATGGGCTATAAATCCTCCGGTATGGCCTTCCCAACATACGGCTCATTTCCAGTACCAACCTGGTTTACAAACACCCATGGAAGTGTTTTTTAGCTTAGAGTTCTACTAAGACTGGTGGGCCCCAAACAAAATCTATGAAGTCTGCTTGATGGTCATAAAATAAAAATTTCAGCCATGAGTCTTGTTTCCGTTCTACACATCTTCTTCAACCCCTGCATGGCTTAATCATCAAAATGAAATCAGTTCCTGGTCTACTGCTTCTTTCGATAGCCTCGGAGAAAGTAAAATGAGAAGCAGGAAAAGGCTAGAAAGCCTATTCAACTTGAGAGTGTTCTTTGGGACTTAGTCTCTTTCGTAAGACTTTCTTCCTCTGTGCAAGTATATTAGACAGTGTACAGAGGAGCTTTATTCATGATCATTAAAAATGAACAAAATACATAAAAGCATAAAAAAAATCATTTATCCACCCAATACCAAGTTGCCATAATTAAATATCCCGTCTCATTATGTTTGGTTTTCATTTAAGAGGTTGGCTGCTTTTAATCTACAAGTATTCTCAAGCAGTGGAGATCTGTTGGGTTTGCTGATTATAACCAAAGGGTAAAGCAATTAAATTTGATGACTTTTAGAAACCAACCTGCAGATAGTACTGTCACTTATTTTGGCCAGTATATTATTTTAAAAGAAAACTGAATATGAATGCCTCTAAGAAAGTCTCCATTTTGTCATAGGTCTTATTACTCCTTATTGTTTTACATTAGGGTCATTTCAAATGCTTAGGTAACTGCCTGGCTGGGCCCTAAATGCATTTGAGTTTGTAACCCCCGATAAAACATTCAGATAATTGAATGTATGCAGGACATTGAGTAGAAAACTTATCTTCTAAGAATATATACCTAGTGCTTCCTGCCAAACTCAAACTATCCAAAAACTTTCAGTGTTGAGATGTATCTCCTTCCAAGCTTTTACCTAGCTTGAAGTCACAGGCAAAAAAAAAAAAAAAAAGATGATCCCCACTTCACTCCCAATGTCTCAAACAGGTAACACCAAGGAAAACAAACAAACAAAAAAGAGCTTACAAACCCTGAATCATGAAAAATGCCCGTCTTCCGAGTGAGGCCTGAGAACTTAATAAGGCAAATTCCTAGCAATAGTAGTGGTACCACAATTGCTTCAAAGTTGGCATGCAGGGAGAATGACGTGGAAACTGTCTGCTTTGATGAGCTGTAGGATAGTCTGGGGGAAAAGGTGGACTAGCAGCCTAATAGAATACCCTGCCCAGACCACCTGCTCAGCAAGCTCTAGAAGCAACAGTAACAGACAATCGAATGCAAATGTGCAATCTAATGAAAGCATATTTGAAGAGGGCAAAAGGAAACAAAGCAGGAGGGTCTGGTATGAATCAATGGAGCCATCTAGAAATCCACTTGATTTGAAGAGTAACAATGTACAAAATAAAGATGATAGATGTACATGGCAAAAACGTCAGATGTTTCCTTAACAGCGGTAGGCTAAATGGATGATGTAGTTTATTTGAGACACTTTAAATAACAAATTCTGCTTACACCTTGGTAATTCTTCATTTCTAAAAATAAATTAATTTGATTCTCAAAGCTATTTTCTTTTTTTTTTTTTTTTTTTTTTAAAGATTTTATTTATTTATTTGACACAGTGAGAGAGATTACAAGTCGGCAGACAGGCAGGCAGAGAGACAGGGAGAGGAGGAAGCAGGCTCCCTGCTGAGCAGAGAGCCCGATGCGGGCCTCGATCCCAGGACGCTGAGATCATGACCTGAGCCGAAAGCAGAGGCTTTAACCCACTGAGCCACCCAGGCGCCCTCAAAGCTATTTTCTAAGTCTATAGAAAAAGCCACATGTGCTTTGCTCATTTCAATAGATTTGCATTTTTCTTGAGTTGGAACTCAACCTGGTTTGAGTCAACCCAGTACCATTGCAGGAACTGCCATGATGCTTTTGGTAAAAGCTAGCAAGGTGTCTGTGTTAGCCAGGATCACCAAACATGCTTGCCTTTCCTAGTACCTAAAAATTCCAGAGGCACGTGGATGGCTCAGTCGTTAAGTGTCTGCCTTTGGACGTCATGATCCCCAGGTCCTGGGATCAAGCCCCACATCCGCATCCCCACATCCGCAACCGGCTCCAGGCTCCCTGCTCAGCGGGGAACCTGCTTTTCCAACTCTCCCTCTGCCCCTCCCACCCCATTCCTATTGTGCGTGCGTGTTCTCTTTTTCTCTCTCTCAAAAATACTTTTTTAAAATAAAGTCAATTCCACTCTATCATTTTTCTCTCAGATTTTTAAAAATTCAGTTCCCCAGTACCCTGTCGGCTGGATTTCCTCAAAGAACATAGATCTTACCACTCTGCAAAACATGTTGACCTAGAACTATCTGATTAGGTTAAGAGAATTTTAAAGCCAAGTATATTACATATCATCTACTGTTTATTGAAATTGTGATTCTATCACAAGGCTTAACTATTGTCCAGTCAGAGTGATTGATTTCTCAGCACAAAAACAGCTCCGATAACAGTTCTGGTCAAACAGGCACTTCAAGAAATATACTGAAATCAGTTAACGGAAGAACACTCTTCCTATTTTTATTCCTAATCAGAGAACGCCATTCAGGAGCCTGTGATTAGGCAAGGTTCTAGCCTACAACAGTGTGGCTGAGAACACGTATAACCTCATTTGGTTTTATAAAGTGGCTCTCTACTGACCTAGGACTTATGTCCTGAGGTTGTGGAAAAATACCAAATCTGCTTACACTGTGATTTAAAGAGAAATACAATGAGGTGGTATTCGGATTCCTCATCCAGCCACTAGCTGCTGCCTCTGTCCCTACCAGTTCTGGACTCTTCTTTAAGCTAAGAGCAGACTAAATGATGGAAAAGTATTAATATAGAGTAACTGCCCTTATCTATTTCCGGTTATGACTCAGGAAATTAAATGGTGACTTTAGAAGTTTGCCCAACAGTTTCTTCCATTCTATAGAAGGGAAGAATGAAAAATTTTCTAAGGGATATGGGTAAAACTATTTTATTTACTCATCTATACTTATATATAACTCCCATCTAACACTGAAATAATTTTTTATTCAACCTCTTTCTCAACTGAATTCTACTTCAATGATTCATTTTCATTTTTCAAACAAAGTCTCAACTAAATGCCTAGTATGTGTCAGGCAAAAAAGGACAAGGTGGGGCCCTTGGGTGGCTCAATCGGTCAAGCAACTGCCTTTGGCTCAGGTCGTGATCCCGGGGTCCTGGGATCGAGTCCCGTATCGGGCTCCCTGCTTCTCCCTCTCCCTCTGCCTATTGCTCTGCCTACTTGTGCTGTCTATCTCTGTCAAATAAATAAATCAAATCTTAAAAAAAAAAAAAAAGGACAAGGGGGAGGGTGGGTAGAGTATATAGTGAACAACTGTCTTGAATATCTCCTTGTACCTCAATTCCACAGGCAAGTGGTTCTCAACATGAAGGCAAACAACTTCTGAAGGGCTACAGCGAGTACCTACAGGGTCGGCAGAGCCCTAGGCTCATCAATGCACAGACCAAGAATTATATACAGAATGAATTATACCTACCAGCAAAGTATTACAACTTAAAAAATTCATATAGATACTGTAATGTATTTTTTTGTAATGTATTTTTTTAATACATAGTATCCAGGAATGATAGTAAAATGTTTCATAAATGGTCAAGCATGAGCTCCCAACTACTAAAATGAACAGTTGGCCCTCAAACAGCCAGAATAGAGAGATCAACTCTCACCAGCTCATTATCAAGGCAGTCAATCCAGGCAAGAGGGGATGATCTCCCCTTTTGTTCTCACTTTCCTTTTTTTCATGCTAAAGGGGGAATCTCATGGGGGGTAGGTAGGAGGAAGCCAGTTAATATTTTAAGAAAAATAGTTGGCTTAGATGTAACACCATATTGTAGTGATTAAATCACAAGAGAAATCACAATAAGTTTAGAGGTTATGTTTTTGTTGGTACTTTGTTTTTCATCATCTTTAACAGATTCTTTCCCCACTTTCCCATGAATCCCTACAATTGGCTAACTCTTAGCAGATGTTCCAAAGGTTGTAAACCCGACATCATGAGAAAGTCTGTATTTGTTTACACTCTATTTATAATAAGAAACACCAAGTCTCAGGTTTGTGTCCTCAATTTACTTAAACCAGTTAACACTCTGCTAACAGAAGTTCCAACTTCAGAAGGCTATCTGGGATAGACTGCAGTATGTGCTAAGTTACTTTACCCTGCAATGTGTCTGCAATTGGAAGCAATGTGTTAGAACAGAAGAACGGACAAGACTTCTTCCCCAGTGAGAGAAGAAAACAGGCTGGACTGGCGCGGACAAGACTTCTTCCCCAGTGAAAGAAGAAAACAGGCTCGACTGGCGGGGCTACCTTTTACTTTAGCCCAAGCAGTAACTCAAGTTCTCCACCTCTTTGTTTCAGCTTAGTAAAGTGACTTATTCACGTTAATGTATCTAGCACATTCTAACAGTCCCTGACTTTACAATGGTCCAACTTACCATCTTGGACTTTATGAGGGTGTGAAAACTATACACATTCAGTGGGACCCAGACTTTGACTACTGGTATTTTCCTGGGCTAGCACTATGCAGTAGGATACTCTCTTGTGACTGGGCAGCAGCACTGAATCAGTCAGCCCCATGATCCCAAACCCCACTGCAGGGCTCCAACTCAGGACCCTGAGATCGAGACCAGAGCAGAGATGAAGAGTCAGACACTTAACCCACTGAGCCACCCAGGTGCCCAGTGGTGTCGCTTCTGGTTATCTTCTTAATCTAAAAATCAAAATTCTGAGGGTCTGATTAGAACAAGCTTCAGATACCAAATCACTGAAAATACAAATGCATTTCCAACAAAACTAACCTTAAAAAAGGCAAACCACTTGTAGTCGTTCAACACAATCTCAAAGCCTTGATTGTAAATGATGGTGAAATGGCCAGTATTGCCAAGATCATCATGTGCTGTGTCCAACTTCTCAAGATGCACCACTACTTTTTTTTCTGGTGGTCCTAAAAAAAAATGCACAACAAAGAAAAATTATTTGGACTTCAAATGGGAGGGGAAATCTCCTCTATAATTTCCATTATTTTTAAGCAGCTTTCCTTTCATGCTACCGGATTTGGACCAGTCTGGCTTGTGAAGATATCAGTCTCCATCCTGTTGCTTCCCTCTGCACACTCCCACAGGGGTCTGAGGCAAGCCTGTGAAGTGAGGGCTCAACAGAGAGAGATGTCAAGGAGACCAGCAGGCAAAGAGCCCAGAAAGTACAGCCTTTACCTTCCCAGAACATCCAAACACTGAAGAAATTTGTCCACTAAGGAAAAGGAGGAATAAGGGATGTTTAAAATGATACACAGGAATGGGTAGAATACAAGATGCCCATCAAAAAAAAAAAAAAAAAAGGAAATATAAAAGGATCTGTTATCAGATTATAAGGACAAAGGAACTTATGTCTTTAGAGAAGAAAAGGGGTCTCTTTCAACTCAATGGCTCTACAGTTCAGAACCTCAGAACTTCAGAATCCACAGTATTCAGCAAACTCAAGGTTTCTATCCTATAAAGCTATGTTGTGCTTACAGGAACTAAGCTTTCAACTTTCAGAAGATGGGGGTGTAGATCTGTGTGAGTCTCTACTAGATTAAAGTCACAGGTCTGACTTACAGGCAGAGGCTGCCTGAAAGGGTTCTGCTGGGTCCATCTGGAGGTTCCACACTTTGGACGGTTTTTCCAAGGTTCAGATTAATGCTCTGAAACAGGAGATTGCATGTGACAGAACAGCGCCAATCCTCATTTCCCTCTCCTTTGGACCTCCACATTCCACTTTTAAAACAGAAGGTTTGTAATGCCCAGGATTAGGAAATGCCACACAGGCATCTGGAGTTAGACAGTTGAATCGGTCTGTTTTAGTAACAAATGACCTGGAAATCTTCCTTCTGACAAGGAAATCACAGAAGAGAGATTCACTCACTCTGTACATGCCACAGGGCGGTAAGGGTTGGGGGCAAAACAAGAGCGCCTCTTCTGAAAGGAGATTGCTTTTTTTCTTCTGCCTTCACTAAATTCTTTGCCCTCAGTGTAAGCTACCTTATCTGAGGTCATATGGACTATCCCAGCGGTGTTCTAACATTAGGTATTTATTGACATCTCTCCACTAGCCAGACATTGTGCTTGTCTCTGGGCATTCCCAAATGTAATTACCGGCTAAAGAGTTATCCCCCGCCCCCGCCCCCCCAAAAAGAACGGAAACAAAGAAACGGGTAGGGCGGCAACTTTTATATATCTCCCTGCAATGCATGAAACAGTGTGGAGCCATACCAGTTTTCTTGGACTAGTAGCATCAACACATGTAAATCAAAAACCGTGGGCACAAGGGCTCTTTCCCACAAGCTAAAAAAAGGAAAAAAACCCAAAACTTTTCTTGCTATACTCTCCAGTGTTTGAGCTCATTTTCCATGGGCAAAATTTAAAAAAATACGCAGACTGGACAGGGAGATCGTAAGACTGCACAGTCTCAACTCTCTTCTAAACTAAATAGACCAAAAAAAACCCCACAAAAACTAAGGGGAGTGGAAAGTTCCTGAAGAAAGTGTTTAGGTCCGCTAATAACCAAGGAAACGTGAAATTAGAGGTTCTCAGCTGCTGAACTTTGCCTTCTTGGACCTGGAGCGGGAAAGGGCACCCCAAGGGGCTTTAAGTCCACCCGGCTTCCCGCTGGCACCCGCCCGGGGTGGAGGCGCTCCATGTGGGCGCTGCGGGAAGAAGAGCTTGGGGACGGCAAGGAAGGAGACCCGGGCTAAAAGCGGGGAGGGTGAGAGTGCGGGGGCGCCGCGGCTTACCCATAACCGAGCAGTTGACGTTGCGCTGGGAACCAACGGGGCCCACCTCGAAGACCCACGTGCCCAGCAGCTCGGGGTAGGTGCAGTTGGCAGGTGTATCGCAGCGTGCGGTCCCGACGCCGCAGAAGAGCAGGAGGAGGGCGGCCAGCAGCGAGCGGGGACAGGAACCCATGCTGGCGGGGCTCCGGAGGGGAAACGACGAGGTCCGAGGCCAGACAGCGGAGAGCCGAGAGCGAAGCGATCGGGACCGCGCGTGCCTTAAAATAGCCAGCGCTGCCGGAAACCCGCGGCCNTCTGGGGCGCGGGGGCGGGGGAAGGGCGCTCGGGAGCAACCCCGCCCCGCAGGTGAGGCCTCCCGAGGAAGTGCTGCTGGGAACCTGGCTGCTGCTGGACCTTGAACCCGGGGCAGAAGCGAGGCGCAGGTTCTCTGATCATGGGACATCTCAGAGTAGGAGTGAAGAGCCGCCGTGACTCTGCTGCTCGCAAAGTGACTGGGCGGGGGTTGGGGGGGGGGCTACGTGGATAAAGAGAATGTGTGCGGGCGGGCGGGGAGGCGACCAAAGATCCGAAAGAGGTCTCTGGAGGGAGACTGGAGGAGGCGAGGCGCGGGGTGCAGGAGGGAATAGACAGAAGGTGGAAAAAGTCCCAGGTAGGGAGAGATCTAACAAGTGGGGTTTTCTTTTACTTGCTTGTCTTCTCCACTGAGTCCTCACCAACTCAGTTTTTTTTCCCTCCCTCGGAAAAATTTTACTTGCTACCCCAGTCACCCTAGCCGTTTGAGAACTGCTCTTCCGTTTTCCAAAACTTTCACAACATTTTTTTTTGCTTGGTTTTGTCTAGTTTCCTGTTAATGTTGTTTATTATCCACAAGAGAATTCATTTGTAGTGCAAAATTGCAGTTTCTGGGTATTCGGTTTTTTTCCCCCTGTGAACTTCGTAGGATTTGGTTAACACATACACGCACACACATGCACAAAAGGTGTCAGAGATTATGCAGCTCAACGCCTCCTCCTCTAACGCTGAAAAGCAGGAGGCTCAGAGAGAGGAAGTAACTTCCCCAGAGTGAGAGGAAGGAAGCTGGTGGGAGAAAGCTGGTCTTATGAGCAGGTTCCAGTGTGCCAGTCTGACTGCTAATAATTATTAGGTAGCACTGTTTCCAAGTGCCTCTTTGCTTAGTTTAAATATCACCCTTTTCTGTGAGAGCTTCTCTCACTTTCCTGGCTGTTGGTGGACGTTGGGGCTCCTTTTGCGCACAGAGCCCATTGTGTGAGTCAGGGTTTGTGTCAGTATCAAGGGCAAATATGAACAAAACAGACTTTTCTGTGTCCCTCCCCCTGTAGGGGACGTGCATTTTGCCCTCATCACACTGGTTACAAGTAAATAATGCACATTTCACATGATTCACCTTTGTCTCCCGGATTTTTTTTTTTAAAGATTTTATTTATTTATTTGACAGAGATACAGGAAGAGCACAAGTAGGGAGAGCAAGCAGAGGGAGAGAGAGAAGCAGGCTCCCAGCCGAGCAGGGAGCCCGACGCAGGGCTTGTTCCCAGGACCCTGGGATCATGACCTGAGCCAAAGGCAGCCACTTAACTGACTGAGCCACCCAGGCGCCCCTCCTCCCCGGATTCTGATGCAAAAACACTCAGAAATTTTCTTGGAGTGTTGAATACACAAGTGAAGGGGTTCAGAGCAAGTCTTCTCAGAATGTGCCCCTTGTGCATGTGGACTATTTTGAGCTGAAGGCAGACAAGACTACAAGGTCAAGAGAAACTTCTTTGCCCCTCAACTACCTAGAAGAATCTAAATGGGGATCTTGATCAGAAAGAGAGTTATTACCAGAGATAACATTTTTTTCTGACTGACTCATCTGTATGGCAGGGCAAACATCTAATTACCAAATACCTGATCTTAATGCCCTGTGAATCCTATCCCTCCCCTTCGAGGTACCGGCCCCCCATCCCTTCCTTAGCTCAGGTTGGCATATATACCTCATTTTACCTTTCTGGCTTTGAACTGCTAACGTATGTGGGGTTCCTGTACAAATAAAATCACATTTTATTTCCTCCTGTTAATCTGATCCATGTCAATTTAATTCTTAGCCCCACTAAGAATAAAAGAAGAACTTTTGAAGGGTAGAGGAAAATTGTCTTCTCCCTGATATTTACCTTGGTTTCTAAGCCTGAAAGCCAATTTCAATTTGGCAAGAGGAGTTACTCTTGAAAGCTCAGAAGTGGATATATTCTGTAATGTAGGCATAAACTGCAAAGGCAAGGGTGGGGCCTTTTAGATTTTATAGTCCTGTACTTAAGATCCAAAGTTGATATCATGTAATTAAGCTAACACACTTAGAAATACACTGGCAGAGTAGCACTGCCTTTCTAAGTCCCTGGGAAAGCAAGTTACTTGTTGTTAAAACTTTAAAACTTTTACTAGGTTGTCAATATTGAAGAGTTGAACAGTCCCATTGTAATTTTCTTTGATGGGTGTAATCAAAGTAGTATACCTAGTTGTGAAGAAAGTTTAAATAGTCTTTTTTCTTTTGTAAATTTTATTTATTTGAGAGAGAGAGAGCATACAAGCAGGGGGAGGGGCAGAGGGAAAGGGAGAAGCAGACTCCCCACTGAGCAAGGAGCCCAACATGGGGCTTGATCACAGGACCAAAGGATCATGACCTGAGCCAAAGGCAGGCATTCAACGAACTGAGCCACTCAGGTGCCCCTAAATAGTCTTTTTTCAATGAATGTTAACTAAAAAGGGATCTTGGAGGCCTTTTAATCTAATGGGTTCATTTTAATATTGGAAAATAGAGATCCAGGGATCATCATAACTTGTTCAATGTCACATTGCCAGTTACTGAGATTCAAAAATAAGCCTCAGGTACCTTGATTTTAAATTTAGTTTCTCTCCAATTATCTACTAATTCCCAAACTATTCCCCCTCAAAATAAAATATTGCCCTGTCTTCATTAGCAGGAAGGAAACTCAGTGATTCTCAAACTGATGAGGCCCTTTGTTTTATTTTTATAACAAATATTTTATAGAGATCTTTATTATTCTTAAATGTAATGCATATATAAGCCAGTTACACACTTAATAAAAAAGAAAAATATACCAAATTTAATATAAAGAACAAATAAGAAAGATATTTTAATTAAATTTCTAATTCAAAGACATGTTTCAGCATCTAAAATCCCATGGATCAATACACTGGAAAACAGAATAAGATATTCAGATACTTTTTATTCCCTCTATGTAAAACTGTAGAATCAGGATAAAAGTGATAGGTGCCTTTTCTCTGAAAAGAGAAATCATTTCTGTGAGCTAGAACACAAATATCAGGGCGCCCGGGTGGCTCAGTCGGTTAAGCCTCAGACTCTTGATTTTGGCTCAGGTCATGAACTGACAGTTGTGAGATCGAGCCCCACATCAGGCTCTGCACTGGGTGTGGAGCCTGCTTAATATTCTTTCTTTCTGTCTCTCCCTCTGCCTCAAAAAAAAAACAAAAACAAAAACAAAAAAAGAGAGAGAGAGAGAAAACCCACAAGTATCTCATCAGATGGTCATTCAACCACCATACCTTGGTGTTGATGCTAGATAACTCTTGGTCAAGTGTCCATGCTAGATAGCTCTTGGTCAGGTGTCCATGCTGGGTAACTCTTGGTCAGGTGTCAATGCCAGATACCTCTTGGTCAGATGTCGATGCTAGATAACTTGGTCAAGTCCTAGTAGAACAAAGTACAATCTTCTGTTGATTTACCTGGAAGTTTCATTCCTGAAAATTTGTCATGTATTGAAATGATATGATAAAAAAACAATATTTAAAAAGATTATTTATTTATTTATTTGAGAGAAAGGGAGAGAGAGAGCGTGAGTGGGGGAAGGGGAAGTGGGAGAAGGAGAAGCAAGACTCCCTGCCAAGCAGGGAGCCTGTCACAGGGCTCAATCCCAGGACTCTGGGATCATGACCCAGCCAAAGGCAGATGCTTAACTGACTGAGTCACCTGGGTACCCCCGTAACCCAACTGATTTTATGCAAACTAGAATTTGGTTCTCAGATCATTATAACAAGTGAGTTTATAGAGAGGCAGCATTGCTTAGTAGTAGTTCCCAAACTGTGGTCCCAGAACCAGTAGGACCAGCAACAGCCATATCTTCTTGGAATTTGTAAAAAAGCAAATTCCTGACCCCTACCTCATAACCTACTGAATCAGAAAATGTCTGGGTCAGTCCCAGCAATCTGTGCTTTAATAATCTGCTTTCCAGAGTTCCTGATACAGCTGTTCTTGAGAATCAATGGTTTAAACATTGGCAAGGACTCAAGTCACACTGCTTGAGAGGGAAGCCTGGCCTCTGCCTCTCACCAGATGTTTGATTTTGAAGTTATTTTTACTTCTGTTTGTGCCTTGGTTTTCTCATCTACAAAATGTATGTAATTGTGTTTCCTGTCTGCCTCATCTGGTTTTGAGAAGACAAAATGAATTAATACAAATCTCTATGGAGATCTGACTGCATTTATTACTGTGTTTATTTTTATTAGAAAACGTATCCCTCTTAATTAGCAATAGGCTCCAAATCTTGTTCTCTCTTGTAATCCTAGCACCCTGAATAATTTCTGGCACACCATAAATTCTCAAATATTTGTTGAATGAATGAATAATATGATGATGGACATGAATGTATCTATATCTCATGGTAAAGAGCAAAGAGCATCATGATTTCCAAGTTCCCTGCCTTGAGCATAAGTTTGAAAGCCACTGTTCGGAATGCTTAATAAAATAATGAAAGAACTTAGAAATAGAGGGAAAAAAAGAATTTGACATATTATTGTAGCATGTTATTTGGTTACCTGTACACCTCTGTCATTGGGAGTCATAATAGTAATCATAGTCATTTTATTTATGTAGGACTTTACATTGTACCAAGATAATTCACATATATTAGGTCACTTAATTATCACACAGTTGTATGAGGAGGATATTATCTGTTTTATTGGAAATAAAACTAAGACTCAGAGAATTTATTAGGGACCAATGCCCATAAAAGAGAAAGTGGAGAAGGAAGAGGAGAAAGAGACTCAGGAATACAACTCTGAGATCCTTTCAGCCAGCACAGCAGAGCCGAGCTTGACTTGGGCAGACATGGCCAGGCCCTAGTACCTGGGCTACAGTTAGTCCTGGCCTTGACTGGAAAGCTGAGGGGGCTCCTGAAGTCATTACAGGGGGAGGCTGTCAGCCAGCTGCACTCAATGCAAGTTCTCTCTTAAAGAGACATGGGAGCAGTGTGGTGCCATGGCACCTACAGTGGGGACCTTCTGTTTGGAAGTAGGGTTGATCCACAAGCATGAAAAGGACATCAGATGATTTGTTGAGGTCCTGTGATGTCCCAAGTATAGTTTCTGTCCTGATCTCCTAGGCAGATGGCAGAATGCCCTCTTGTGTCACCCAACAATGATTCATTGCAATTATCTGACTGACTGCTTTATCCACTAGGATCCACACTCCTTGATAGCAGGACTCTATTATTTTGTACCTCAAAGTTTTTGACAGAGCCTGGCCAATATTCACTCATTCATTCTCTCCATGAAATTTATGGAAGAGTGGATCCTATGCAGGAAGGAAAGCAGAAGAAGTAAGTAAGTACCTTTCTGTACAAAACAAAACAAAACAAAACAAAACAAAACAAAACAAAAAAAACCAAGCTAATTAGAGCTTACCCTGGCTGAAATAAGAGGTTTGCTAGGAATGCTGCCCATGTTGGCTGATTGCACTATAGTGTTTCTCACACTTTTTGTTCTTAGGACCCCTTTCCATTCTTAAAGATTATGAAGACTCCAAAGAGCTTTTGTGTATGTGGGTTATATCTGCAATATTTACCCTATTAGAAATTGGAAGTAAAAAGTATTGACTTACTGAATAATAACAATAAAGTAAAAGTAACGTACTTCTAAACGATATAACTCTATTACCAAAAACCTGAAAAAAAATGGAAGAGTAACATGTTTTACCATTTTGCAAACTCAAATGCCTGGGTTAATGGAAAAGTACTGTATTATCTGCTTCCACGTTGCATATGTTGTGATATGTTGTTTTCATTGAAGAATATGAAGATAACCTAGCATTATACTGATATGTAGTTGAAAGAAAGAAGAACTTTACGAACTCCTAAGAAAGTCCCATGGGTTCCCATGGGTTCTTGGAGCATGTGCTGAGAACTTCTTCACTAGAATAATTGTACACCCTGAGATTCTCTCAAATATGTGTGTCCTTGGTCACGAGGTGAATAGAGATGAGCAGAAAGTGTGGTTTTCCGACCATAAACACAACTGCAAGAATGGAAAAAACTACTTAAGCCATGTTCTCTACTGATTGTGGGTCATTAGTGTCATTTTCGTATAAGAGGGGTGGTAAGAGTCTCGATTTACTCAGTTAAGATATAAAAATTGGAGGAGGACATCCTTGCATTTGATGGAATATGAGCTGATGAAGTTAGAAAGATAATTATTGTGCTTTCTATTTGAATAGCTTATCCTAACTTGCACCGTACATTCACATGTTATGTAAATCTGATAGCAGTCTTACAGATATCATTACTCCCACTCTACAGATAAGGAAAATGGGGGTTAGGAAATATAAGTCACTTTTCTGTAGTCACGTTGCTCGTGAGTATAGAGAGGTCTGATAACTAACCGACACTTTCTAGTTTTTCGTTAGATTGCTGGAATGCAATTTCAGAAGAGAAGCATGGTCTACTTATAATATAGCTTATAATATAATATAACTTATGCATTCAGATATAAAATTCAGAGAAATAAAGGTCTACAAGTGAACTGGACAGAAGATGCCTATGTTGAGGCAGCTGTGGATCTATAAGTTATGGAGATAGTCTCTACCAGTTGATCCTATTCTCACTTCACTATTTCCTTCTGTGAAATATACAAGTTTTGGAAATGAAATTTTTAAGAAGCATTATTTTTACTGATAGGGCAGACTAATTCTGTAGGTCACACAGAGTAAGAGCCAACAGATGTAATGAATGTGTCCACTTTGTTCTCTTTCCACCAACATCACTCTGGTCCAATATGCCATCCTTTCTTGCTGAACAACCATGGTTAGCTTCTAATTTCGTCCGCTTTTTTCTTGAATGTAATGTACAAGCCAGGAACCTAAGTGTCATCTGATCAGTCAGTGTATCACACTGAGGCTACCGTCAGCACTGTGATTTTTTTAAAATTTAAATATAAATCATATCAAGTTACTCCCAATATTGGAAAGCTGAATACTTCCTAATAGGTTACCTTTTTATCATCTTTGAAGACAATTCTACAGGAAAGATCTGCATGAACTGCCCCCTGTCTCTTTGTTCCTCCAATTGCTCACTGTACTGGGAACTCTTGCCTCTGTTTGATCCTCACAGCCCCTGGCTTTCTTCTTTCTTCTTTACCTTTGTACTCTGCTATCCTCTCTGCCTGAAATAACTTACCTATTCACATGGCTGCTCATTGTCACTGTTGATGACATTGTCACTGATAAATATTTCACCTTCTCAGAAAGTCCTCCTCTACCTATGCCATCTGAAGTTGCCTTCTCCAGCTATTCAGTTTTATTACTCCGTTTATTTCTAGATAACACCTAAAACTGCCTGTAATTACTGAATTTTCTTGTTCATTATGTTTCTCCCCTACTGGAACATAAGCTCCATGAGGCTTAGGACTTCTCTGCCTTGTTCACCACAGTATTTCCAACACATAGTAGGTGCTTTGAACTTAAAAAAATAAAACTGCCAGTTACTTTACCAGCAAAGACAGGCTTATTTGGGAATAGCAGAGAACTGCAATCCAGGACAAGCAAGCTATGGCAGAATCATAGGCAAGTCAGCAGAGCAAAGGTGAGAAATGCTTTTATAGAGGAAAGGGGGAAGTTGGAGAGGCTGTTGGAAACACAAAGTCCACTGAAGTAAACTGGGAGTTTGGAAGTATAGAGCTATACTATACTTCCAGGAGCTAAGTTGTCAATGTCACTCATTGGTTGAACTACTTATTGCAGGGTAGAGGGAGCCTTTCTTCCTTCTGCTGGGATAGTGAAGTAGTAGCTAAAGTAGTAACCATGTGCAACGTCTGTCTTCCTGTTGGACTAGTGATAGGGCATGAGAGCTCCTACTGCCCAACATCCGGACTCCATTTTAGTGAGGTTTCTCCTAATTAATGTTCACAGTGTTCAGTAAATACTTATTAAATGTTGGGGCGTCTAGATGGCTCAATTAAGCATCTGCCTTCAGCTTAAGTCATGATCCCAGAGTCCTGGAATCGAGCCCCATGTTGGGGGGCTCCCTGCTCGGTGGGAAATATGCTTGTCCCTCTCCCTTTGCCCCCGCCCCATCCCCTGCTCATGCTCTCTTTCTCTCTCACTCTCTCAAATAAATAAACTGTTTAAAAAAATGCTATTAAATATTGATTGAAACTCTTTACTCTCCAGCTTTAAGGATCAGGTTGATTGGAAACAATGTTTCATTTGCATTTGTGTGGCAGATGTTTGTGCCATGAGATGATACATTTTACATGTCTCGCTTCATACTATTCACTTTCAGAGCCATTCAAGTAGTAATAAGGGACCGGCCCAAGAGCCCCAGCAACCTCTGGAGTTTTGAGTTAATATACCTGTGTGGCTTAGTTTGGAAGTTGACCCTGGACTGCTCCACAACTGTTTGGCTTGCTATCCTGAAGTGAAGTTACAAACACATGTTGGGCAATAGGAAGGCTAACCCATGTCTCAGCGTTTTATATCAAAGTTTCATGTTCTGATTTGAGTTCCCTTTTTTGTTTTTTTTGTTTTGTTTTGTTTTGTTTTTGTTTTTTATTTGACAGAGAGAGAGAGAGATTACAAGTAGGCAGAGAGGCAGGCAGAGAGACAGGGAGAGGAGGAAGCAGGCTCCCTGCTGAGCAGAGAGCCCGATGCGGGCCTCGATCCCAGGACCCTGAGATCATGACCTGAGCCGAAAGCAGAGGCTTTAACCCACTGAGCCACCCAGGCGCCCGAGTTCCCTTTTTTGTGTATGTTGTTACTGACAAGGAAACATGAACTCAACCAAGGTGAATTCTACAATAGCAAAACTGTAGAGAATGAAGAGCAAAGCCAGACCAGGATGACAGGTTTCAAGGTCAAGATTGTCTATTTCTCTAAATAGAGAAAGATATCCCTTTTATCTAAGAATCAGATAACTCACCCAAGTGATGATACAGGAACATTTAAAACATTTCATTTCATTTTAATAAGTTGAAAATAAGTTGACTTATTATTTATCATTACTTTTTATTATTTAAGTTGACATAATCAAGCTGATTTATCCATTTCTCTTTTTAAACATTTAGTATCCTTAGAATTTAAATATATATGTAAATAATAGATATATAGTTAAATATATAAATAACTTTAGTGGGTACAATTAAAGTAACAACTCTGAGGAAAAATGACCTCAGATTTATCATAATTTTTATTTGTTCTGTAGGGGTGGAAAACTTCTCCTGTTCTTCTTTTCTAGGTTCTTTGGATAGTTTAATAATTAAATTGATATAATGTAGATTGACAGGAGAAAGACAAACAAAATTTCCTAACATGTATACCTGCTGTGTAATAGGAGAGACCCCGTGAGCTGGACACCTGGTTCCTGGACCTGCTATGAATGCATAAGCAGAATTATAGTTGTAGTAGTTGCATTATTAACTTAGCTCCATATTTTCTTTGGTTCCCTACTTAATTATATTTTAGACACCTCTTATCAGTCGTTAAATTTCCCTTATCCACTCTTACCCCATGTTAACCCACTGATTGTAGAAACTTAATAGGAACCTGACCGTAACATTGCTTTTGAAATTATCTGAGGTACCTGATATACCAGGTCCTGAAAGGCACCTCACTGTCTGGAAGAATGCATACCTCCAGACTGTTTCAAGCCCTCCATTCCCCTCAAGCTTTCAAGAAGCCCTCACCCTCCTCTCCTGTATTCACTTCCTTTGCAAACATTTAAGCTGTCCCTAGGCTCCACAGGACAAGGCAGGTTTGGGAATGAGCCCTTGCCTTCTCGTTGGGCTGCCCTTCTGATAATAAAGCTTTCTTTGCTTCAAAACAGGTGTCTCAGACATTGGCTTACTGAATATTGGATGCACAGACAAGTTTGAGTCTGATAACACCGGGAAAACTGAGTACCTCTCCAGAATGGCCAAAGCCATCACCTTAAATACCATCTTTAGCTAAAGACAAAAGACACTCATGAGTAAACACGAGTAAGATTGTTATGGAGACTTCAGTCTGTGCCGTCTCCACTGATAACAGTTTCTAGAGATTTAGAGACATTCCCATCTTCCTGGTACAATGAGGGCGACACCCTTACAAATGGACATTTCCCTTGTTAACTTCTAACGTCTACTGGCTTTTCAGAGCTTCACCCTTGTCGGCTGTTTCTTAAAAATGACCAGCTTAAAATAATAGGCCAAAGAGGCATATTTTGGGGGAGGTATAATTTGTTCTCCTTCAGTTGCTACTGCTGATTTTTGTTCCTTATATTTAACCATATTTATGATACTATGTAATGAGATATAAAATTCAATAAATTTTATTTAAAACCATACCAAGTACATTTTGCCATTGTGCTTCAAAGTCTTTCCCCCACTTCCACCCCTTTTCCTTTTCCTTCTCATTCCCACATGGCTAAGCAAGGTAACCTGTGCTCACTTCTGGTGTGTCTGCTCCCAGAGCTTTTACTAAACTTACCAGCCATTTACACACATGCATAAGAAGCAGGGCACGTGATTATAAAGGCACAGATGCTGGATCCTGGATGCTATGGTTTGAATCCTGGAACCACTTTCTATCTGTGTGACTTTCAGGAAGCTATCTTCTCTGACTCAGTTTCTACCTTAGTGAAACTGGGATAATAGTAGTGCCTACATCACAGGGTTGGAGTGAAGTTTTGAATGAGTGAAAATGTGAAATGCTTTTAATAATGCTGTCACAGAATAAGCACGATAGAAGTGCTACATGGGTGTGAATTTTGAGGTAATGGGAGCAGACTCTATACATTTCTCCTCGATTTGATTTCATTTTTAATAAAAATTTTTCATTCTTGAGCCCTGAGTTGGTCTCTGAGCGGGGTACGGAGCCTGCTTAAGAGTCTCTCTCCTCCCCCACCTGCTCACACGTGCACATGCTCTCTCTCAAAAAATTTTTTTTTCATTCTTAAAAATAAACTACAGAAATCCTTCCCATCAAGAAATTGAATTTATTTAAGGAAAGTAGGTGCATGGTACTTAAGGCATATAACAAATCTATTTAACTGTTATTTAATGGGCAGTTGGGTTATTTCTAGGTATTTTAGCATTATTACTTTTTGCCACTGCAAGCCATGTTGCAATAAGAATTTTTGAACATATATCCTTCCTACTGCTGCTTTTCTTCTTCTTCTTTTCTTTTCCTTCCTTTTTTCTTTCTCTTCTTTCTTTGTTTCTTTCATTCTTTCTTCCTCTTCCTTTTTTTTTAAGATTTTTTTTTTTTAACTTGAGGAGACAGAGAGATTACAAGTAGGCAGAGAGGCAGGCAGAGGGAAAGGAGGAAGCAGGCTCCCGCTGAGCAGAGAGCGCGATGCGGGCCTCGATCCCAGGACCCTGAGATCATGACCTGAGCCGAAGGCAGAGGCCTTAACCCACTGAGCAACCCAGACACCCCTCTTTCTTTTTCTTTAGCTGCTTTTCTATACAAAAGTGACAGAAAATCATTGCTGAGTCAAATAGATATTGCAGGGCACCTTGATGACAAGGCTTCCCGTTCTAAATATCCATCCTAATCCTAAATAAAAGGAACCCATTCATGCGGAGTCATGGTTTTGGAAGTTATTCCCTGTGATCTCATTTGGTGCAGATAATGTTTGCTTTATGTGATAGTCCCACCTAGCATACTTTCTGTGACTCACCAAGGAGCAAGCTTACATTAATTCAGTGACACCAGCAACATCAGAGAATCCACCCCCGCCCCTGCCTGGCCTGCTCCTTGCAAACCGCCTCTCTCGTCCCTGAGCTATAAATCTTTTAAATTGTTTTAAATGTAAGTATTTTAAACTATTCTAAATTGGTTGAAAAACTTAAAATAATTATTTAATTTTAACTGTGTATCTCTGAAACACCTGTTTTTGTATATTGTGTGATATAGGGGTTCAGTTGTCTTTTCATTCAGGCAATGGTACCAATACCATTTATTAAATCTTATTTCCCTCTAAATTTAAACACCAAATTTGAATATAGTCAATTCCCATAAACAACAGAATGCTTTGTTTTATTTCGTTTTGTCTTACTGATTGACTTTAAAGCAAGTTTGATCCTTCTTCTACTTTTTCATATTTTTCTCAGCTTTCTCAGGCATTTTCCCTCCTTCATAATGAATTTTTTTTAAAGATTTTATTTATTTGACAGAGGGAGACACAGCAAGAGAGAGAACACAAGCAGGGGGAGTGGGAGAGGGAGAAGCAGGCTTCCCGCTGAGCAGGGAGCCCTTTACTGGGCTTGATCCCAGGATGCCAGGATCATGACCTGAGCCGAAGGCAGACGCTTAATGACTGAGCCACCCAGGCGCTCCTCCATAATGATTTTAAGAGCACTTTATTTGTTTTAAAATTTTTTGTCACCCTCAAAATTGTATGTTTTGCTACCCATCACCTTTGGTTTACTTATTTGTTTTCTTAATGGAGCATTCAATGGATATTACTTTATTTTTTAAATTTTAATTTTAATTCCAGTTAACATACAGTGTTATATTAGTTTCAGGTGCTCAATATCATTATTCAACAATTCCATACATCAGCCTGCGTTCATGAGGACAAGTGCACTTGTTAATCACTAACACCTATTTGCACTATTCGCCCACCCACCCCCCTTTCTGGTAACCATCAGTATGTTCTCTATAGTTGAGTCTGTTTCCTAATTTCTCTCTTTCTCTTTGAGCATTATTTTATTTCATTTTTTAATTTTTTATTTAGAGAAAGAGAAAGTGGGGGTGGGGGTCCAGAGGGGGAGGGAGAGAGAGAATCTTAAGCAGGTTCCATGCCCATTGCAGAGCCCAACTTGGGGCTTGATTTCATGACCATGAGATCATGATCAAGAGTCAGATGCTTAACCAACTGAGCTACCCAGGCAACCTTAAGTTTTATTTTAAAAGAATTACCTTTGTATTTATTCATCTACCATAATATTCTTTGGGTTTCCCTTTTCTTTATTTTATTTTTTTTTAATTTGAGGGTCTACTTGGCTTTATTAAATAGTATACAAATTGGGTAGCATTACATCCAGCCAGTAGAAGGGAGCTCTGAGAAGTTGTACAAAATGGGAAGATTTTATAAAGGAGGCCAGGGCAAAAAATTATTAGCAAAAGAAAAATATTGTTCCAGGCAAGATTTTTGTTTGCTTTTGTTAAACTTTAAAACAAAACTCTGTTCTTTTACCAGAAAAAGATGGGTTTATGTGGGAATAACAGAGAACTGAGATCTAAGACAAGCAAGTTACAGCAAAAACCATAGGCAAGTCTGCAGAACAAAGGAGAGGTATACTCTTTTATAAAGAAAAGCAAAAAAAGTTGGGAAAGTTGTTATAAATAAAAGGCCCACTGGGTAAACTGGGAGTTGGAAGTATAATGGCTTCTCATTGGCTATATTGTGGCTATCTTTCATTGGTGCAGCTGTTGCCAGGAGAGGAGGTAAGACTTTCTTCTTCCTGCTGGGATAGTAAAGTGCTATCCATGAGCAAGGCCCCTATCTTCATGTTGGATTTGCCACTGATGAAGAGTGGTAGGGCATGAGAGCTCCCCTGCCAAACCTCCCTTCATTAATTTTGATGAGGTTTCCTCTAATTAATTTTCACATTTCTCCCTTTTGATCAAGATCTTTCTTTAAACGCATTGCTGATTAAAAGCTGGGTTCTTTATATTTAATGATTTTGTCCCTCAGTTCCAGGAAGGACCTTTTCTGGTTGTCATATCCTCTGTTAGGGGGAAAGCATTTAGTAATCAGAAACCAGTTTAGGCCACATTTGAGTAACCAGAAAGGTTAGGAGGGAGAAACTCTGAGGCATTCCAGTCTAAAGTCTATATCTTCTCAAGGTTGTAAGTGTTGGAGATCATCTCGAAGTCTTGAGCCAACCTCACCTCACTGGGTACATCTTTTTTTTTTTTTTTTTTTAGTTCAACAGTCAACAAAATACAAGACTTAAAATCATTATACAATTTCAAATTGTATGATGGTTCTCAATCAGGACTCCAGGTCTGAAAGTAGCCAGCTCAAATATTTATTGGCACTTATTCCAACTTAGGGGAGAAAGGATCTCTTTATGAAGGCAAACCTGGGGTCTGTGTGTCTAGAAGTCTCTGCTTAAAGCAACCGTGAAAGCAGATGAGTGCATACAGCAAGAGCACACGGAAAGAATTAATGGAGTGCGTTTGGGAAGATATAGTGCAGGTATAGACATGAAGCAGCAGCTGATAAACCTGGCCACAAAACAGAAAAACTTCAAAGAACCTTTTAAAGTGACATTGCTATCTCAGGGGCGCCTGGGTGGCTCAGTCAGTTAAATGTCTGACTCTTGATTTCGGCTCAGGTCATGATGAGATCAAGCCCCATGGCAGGCTCTGTGCAGAGTCTGCTTGAGATTCTCTCTCTCACCCTCTACCCTGCCCCCTGCTCATGCTCTATATAAGTAAGTAAATAAATAAATAAATAAATAAAATCTTTAAAAAAATCAAAACAGTATTGTTATCTCAGAAGAACTGTTTGGAACCAATTATGTTATTGATAATACAGTCTGCAAGATTGCAAATTCAGAGACCATGAATTTGGATAAGCTTCAAAAGTCAGATAATAGTTAAGATGAAAGAAGACTTGGGTGAATTCTGAACCTTCTAACCCTTCAGAAAAAGCTTTCTTTAGATGTGCTATGTGAACCCTAGAACCTAGTTCCTGGAGTTTGGAGGCACAGGGGTTGGCTTGCACTTCCTCATAAGGGCCTTTTCAGGGCACCTGGGGGGCTCAGTGGGTTAAAGCCTCTGCCTTCGGCTCAGGTCATGATCTCAGGGTCCTGGGATCGAGCCCC
>LNAC01000554.1:192553-357944 GCA_002007465.1 Ailurus styani
CTCTCTCTGCCTGCCTCTCTGCCTCCTTGTGATCTCTCTCTCGCTGTGTCAAATAAATAAATAAAATCTTAAAAAAAAAGGGGGGGGCCTTTTCAATGAGGTTGTAGAGAATGTTTCTGGAGGTGTCTATTCCAATAAACGAAAACTCCACTTTGCCAGGTGTGATGCTTAAGGTCATTGTCTCCTGGCACTGCACTGTGAANGCTGTGTCAAATAAATAAATAAAATCTTTAAAAAAAAGGGGGGGGGCCTTTTCAATGAGGTTGTAGAGAATGTTTCTGGAGGTGTCTATTCCAATAAATGAAAACTCCACTTTGCCAGGTGTGATGCTTAAGGTCATTGTCTCCTGGCACTGCACTGTGAAAAGACCACTCTACCAAAGCACAGCTATTTCTAATACAAATAATGAGGCCTTTGCACTGTGGAGGTATATCTCCTCTTATCAACAGTGGTTCAAAGGAGGCAGGGGCCAAATGCATTGGATGCCCTGTGACTATCTCAAAGAGTAGGAGTCTATGAGTTCCCAATGGGGTGGTCTCCAAGGAATGCCTGGAAACATTAATAACCAGAGAAGGCAACAAGAAAATGGCATCTAAGGTATTTTGAACATAGGAGCCATTTTTAATTTTATCCTCCTTGGAGGTAAAGTCATCTCACTGTTTCCCTAATACTCCAAAGTCAGGAGCTACCCCAAAGGCATAAATGTTTGCTATTTTACCCTTGGGTGTATAATTCAGTCTTTTGGGCTGAAGTACCAAGGGTAAAGAAACTGTCTCAATGACTTCAAAAGAGTTACAATAGCATATCCAGTATCATACACCATTTTTAGCCTTTAAATAAGAAGCATCAGTAAAGCATGAAAGATCTGCATTAGAGGAGTTTCCCTGTAGATTGTCACAGAGTCAAAAGGTAATCTGTCAGTATTAAGCAGCCATGATGGTTTTTGTCTGAATCCAAATGTAGTCCTTGTTTTGAGATCAGATGCCTTAAGTATCTAACCTGACTGTGAGCAAACTGTAATTTTTCTTTGGAGACTTTATGTCCCTTTAAGGCCAAAAGGTACATGCTGTCTTTCTTGAAGAGGTTTGAAAAAGAGGGTAGGGAAGCAAATCAACTACGTATTAAAGGTAGGTAGAGGCTATAGAAAACTTTATATCCTCCAAATCAGCTTTTAAGGTTTATGAAAAGTAAGAAGGTCTCTCTCTGTAACCCTAGGGCNTCCAGGACCCTGATATCATGACCTGAGCCGAAGGCAGAGGCTTTAACCCACTGAGTCACCCAGGTGCCCGTGAGTTCTCTTTTTATTGAGGCAACAGTTACTAGATTGCCAATACTGTTTCTCCCATTCTGGGTCCTATTCGATGTCTTTTGTCAATTTTACCAAATTCTCATTTGGGAGAAGATCCCTTTGGGCCATGACAGAAATTTGGCTATAGGTTTCTTGACAGGAGCATTTTTGGTGGAAATGTCAGTGAGGTGGATTAGGTCTCCAAGGAATGCCTGGCAACATTAATAACCAGAGAAGGCAACAAGAAAATGGCATCTAAGGTATTTTGAACATAGGAGCCATTTTTAATTTTATCCTCCTTGGAGGTAAAGTCATCTCACTGTTTCCCTAATACTCCAAAGTCAGGAGCTACCCCAAAGGCATAAATGTTTGCTATTTTACCCTTGGGTGTATAATTCAGTCTTTTGGGCTGAAGTACCAAGGGTAAAGAAACTGTCTCAATGACTTCAAAAGAGTTACAATAGCATATCCAGTATCATACACCATTTTTAGCCTTTAAATAAGAAGCATCAGTAAAGCATGAAAGATCTGCATTAGAGGAGTTTCCCTGTAGATTGTCACAGAGTCAAAAGGTAATCTGTCAGTATTAAGCAGCCATGATGGTTTTTGTCTGAATCCAAATGTAGTCCTTGTTTTGAGATCAGATGCCTTAAGTATCTAACCTGACTGTGAGCAAACTGTAATTTTTCTTTGGAGACTTTATGTCTCTTTAAGGCCAAAAGGTACATGCTGTCTTTCTTGAAGAGGTTTGAAAAAGAGGGTAGGGAAGCAAATCAACTACGTATTAAAGGTAGGTAGAGGCTATAGAAAACTTTATATCCTCCAAATCAGCTTTTAAGGTTTATGAAAAGTAAGAAGGTCTCTCTCTGTAACCCTAGGGCATTACTTATTGTCCAGGTGTATTTCTGTTCTTCCCAAGTGAAAGCAAAAAGATATTGGCTATCCTCCTCTACTGGAATACTAAAAATGCACTGCCTAGATCAATTACAGAGACAAATTTTCTTTCAGTGGGAATGGATGTTAGTAGCATGTGGGGGTTAGGAATGATAGGGTCCTTAGGGATAACAGTGTTATTTATTGCTCAGAGGTCCTGCACTAACCTTCATTCTCAGTCATTTGGTTTTCTCACGTGTAAGATTGGGGTATTAGAGGGGCTAGTGCAAGCGGTATTGAGGCCCTGGGTCTTGGAATCTTCTGTTATAGGCTTAATCCCCTGAAGGACTTCTTTATTTCTAGGGTATTGATTAATTATGGAAAGAAATGTTGGGGGATCTATTCGAATATTGATGGGAAGTGCACTGTGGATTCTGCCAACATCAGTTGAAGATTTTGCCCTTAAAGAGGATGGGAGCTGATTCAATAGGAACAAATGATTATTGTCCTGAGACTCAACTATAGTATCATTAGAGACAGATCATAGAAAGATATCAAATGGTCACTTAAGTCCCCTGGTTGGTGGTTTTGATTACTACTTTTAAGTTATGGAATTATTTTCCCCTTTTGGGAGAAATTCTGGCATGATACTTTTTAAGAAACCTCAGCCTCATAAATGTATAGGGGTGGAGGAACTAAGGAGAAAAGAGGTGAGTATCTCTTGAGGGATCTAGACAAAGGGAACAGGTTCAGAGACGGGGGCCTGTTGAAGTTGATTAGACTCCCACTATGTGAACTGTTTCAGTACTCCATTGCAGGTGCTGCTTTCTAGCAGCGGGGTTAAGCACTGAGAGTGTATCTCCGAGTGTCAATACAGAGAGAGAGTCATTCCCAATCTGAGGAGTGGTTACTCCAAGCTGATGAAGAGAGAATTGGGAAAAGACCCTCAGTTCCTCGTGGAGTTCCTGAGAGCAGTTCCTCAAAGCTTCACCACTGGGAATTAGGAGGACATCAGAAAGGTTGGTTAGAAGGTACCTGGAGTACTTAAATTTGTAACAATCCTTTTTCCAATGCCCTGTCTCTTTGGAATAATAGCAGAAACTAGAAGGATTGGGGATTTATTTAGGGGCATCCATTTCCCAAAGATAAAAGAAGAACTTAGTCTTTCTTTTTAGGTGGCTCATCTAGGATGCAAGTAAGCTGGTTTGCCATGTTAACTTGATCTGGAGTGGACAATTTCCCATTCCATCCTGGTCCTTTTGACTAAGAGAGAAAGATTCTTGTTCAGCTCATTAATAAGTAGAATTATATGCTAGCAGTTAGAGTCAATCTCCAAAAGACCAGAATATTCTTAAAAGACAATTTGGAGTTGATTGTAATAGTCATGAAAAGACAGGTTCACAAGGCTTCTGTGTGTAAGCCTGAATTTTGTTTCTATCAACAGGCTTAGGATAAGCTATTATAATAGCTCAGCAGAGATTTCCAGTGAGTTTTCTAGCATGTTGCCCAAAAGTTAGGAGTCTGTTTCTCTAATTCTCCTTCAGGATGTTCCCCTCCGGGAAGTTTCATATGTTTGGCCTGATCCTCACCAACTGGTATGCAGACTAATTGGTATAAACCTGAGAAATTAGATTGATAGATTTCAATAACTATGCTAAATTCTTCAGCAAACTTATGTGGGTTCTCAGTTGCTGGAAGAAACTCCTTAACTATGACTTACAATAGTAAGTCCAGGGAGCATAAAAAATTTGAGGTTTATTTAGATCTTCAGAAAACTTAACTTTAAAGAGGCAAGTTTCAATAGGTTCAGAAGAGGAGTGAGTGGGAGAAATTTAGAAGAAAAGGGAAGTTCAGCAGAGAGAATAGAGGAAAATAGTGCTGGAGGTGGAGCATGAGCACAAGATGGCCGCCATGTGCCTGCAGACAGAGAAGATGGTGGGGGAAAAAGAGGCCTCGGACATCATTTTGACTTATTGCGGTGGTTTGCCTCAGTTAATACATAAGTAGTATTTTGCAAAGACACACACAGAATCCTGAAAACATCTGTAAGTTTCAAGGTACCATTTAAAAATAGGCATCCCATTCAGTTGTGCCCTCCACCCATCCCCCAAACACAGCTTTCTAATTTAATTTGCAGTAGAATAAATTTGGGGAAATCTAAATTTCCCCGTAATGGCCATTGAAGTTCTAAATTACTTTTGGCTAAGTTGGTCCACTTAGTGAGAAATTCACATGAGGAGGGACCATAGTTTTTAAACATAAAACCAGCCCAAGTCTGAGTTGCAGTGGAGGCACCCTCAAAGCACTCAGTGACTGAGATCCCATTTTTTAGAGGTTTTTCTGGAGAAAAGACAAAAATTACCAAATACCAGTTTCAACAGAAACAGCCTGGTTCCAGAAGAAATCAGACCAAATGCCGGAACAGTTCCAGCAGGAATAGCCCAGTTCTGAAGAAAGTGAACCAAAGGCTGGCACAGTTCCATCAGGAACAGCCCCATTTTGCAAAGGAGTTTGGCCAAACAATGTCTCTGAGATAAAAACAAAAACAAAAACAAAAGCCAGGACCTTGAAACAGATCCCAAACAAAGCCTGACAAGCTCAAACACAAAGCATGGAGCTCAAAGCCCAGGAAAAAACTTACCCTCCTACTCCTGGGTCAGTGAGAATGCAGTGAGCCCAAATAGGCTTTGTGGGCAAAGTCACCTATATGCTCTCCAGCCTTGGAGTTGTCAGAGGTCTTCGATGGATCCCACTTCGGATCACCAAGTAATATCAATCTCACAAATAAAACTGCCAGTTATTTTCCTGGCAGAAATGGTTGTTTTGGGGAAAAGCAGAAAACTGCCATCTGGGACAAAAAGCTGCAGTGAAAACCTCCTGACTCCATTTTAGTGAGGTTTCCCATGATTAATTTTCACATTTTTTAATGAATTAATTTCATATTTGTAAGAATTTTTTCTTCCAACTTCATTTGGTTCATTTTGTCTTTCTTTCCTTAATTTATTAGCATGAGTACTTAGCAGCTCATTTTCACTCTTTTCCTTTAATAATTAAGGTGTATTAGGCTCACACTTTTTTCTAAATCAAGCTTTAACCATATCCCACAAGTAACAGTATGAAGTCCTTTTTTTCTTCCCTTTGTAATTTAAAAAGCTTGTAATTTAGATGTAGTTTCCAGGTGCCTCCATACATTATTTAGGAGTCTCTTATTTTAAGTAGTTAAGTTCAAACAACTTATTTTCTTATTTTATTAGATGATGTTCTGTAAAATATCAGCATTTAAAATTTCTTTAGTTTCTTTGTGGCAAAATTTGTGGCTGAGATTTTTAAAATAAACATAAAAATTACATTTCTTTACTCAAGGCAACTGATACACAAAGTGATCACAGAGTCTTTATGTGGCTATGATTGTTATTTATTGTCTCTTACATCTTTCAATTATGAAAGAGTGATTGAAATATCTCAATGTCACTGCATTATAATAGAGTTCTTAGTTATCTAATGATTAATATTTTCATTGCTTTATTATCTGGTACCTTCCCATGTATCTTATATCTTCTTTGAAACTTATGCTTTTTGCCTGTTCATAGATGTTCCACAGTAGCTCTAGCCTCTGGAAATTCTACCTGAACCTGCAGCCTCAAAAGTACCTCCTAAAACTTGGTAGCTTGCCAGTCCTGGGTGTTGTCTTGCTTGAAGACTTAGTTAACTTTGAGCAAAGAGGGAGAGAATGCTTGGGATACAAATTCACACTGCTATTCGATGCTTTGGGTTTTTAATTTATAGTTTTTCCTAATTGGCTCTTATGATTTTAATAGGCCTCAGAATATTGATGTAGGGGACAGAATATTGATAAGAGTTATTAATAGTAAACTAAAAGGAACAAAGAAATCAAATTAAAAGTGAGAGCATGGAAAGAGGCAAAAATATCCAGGTATAATTCCTTTTTATGAAAACAATTACCATTTATTGGATGTCTACTATGTGTACACACTGTGTACATTTGCACGCTGTTTAATCCCCATAGCTGCACTATAACATAGGTATTATTCACTGCATTTAGAAATGAAAGAGTGTTTAGAACAGAGCAATTAGGTATCTTGCTAAATGCCATGCAAGTTGATAAGTGGCTGAACTAGAAAAGTTTGGCTGGTTCCCAAAGTATGTCTGAATCCTAACACCCATTTCTTTCCACTGTATCCACTGCCTTACTTGTATGAAGATTAAGAGGATATTCTGAATAAATGGTCATCCATAGGTAATAAAAGAAGTGTAATGCTTAACCACAAAAATTGCATTTATTTGGTAAATATTTGTTCAGCATGGTACTAGTGTTGCAGCCACTAAAAGCAAGAGGAAGTGATGGTGGAGTAGACACACCACCATGGGAAGAAAGACAAATGGAAACATGTATTTGAAGTATCTGTGGAATATCACAGTGAAGATGTCTACTGATAAGCTGGAAATATTGGTATAGGACTCAGGGGAGAGGCCATTGTCATTCAACAGGTATGTATTGGGCATCTTACCTGTTCAAAGCATAGGCAGGCTATGAGAATAGCTACAGGTGTTAAGACTAGGTAGGCACTAAACACAGTTTTTATTACTTATCACCAAATAAATGACAGTTGGTCCTTATAGGAGTAGAGAAGATCATCCAAAGCAAGTCAAGAGAATGCAGAGTGTGCAGGGATAGTGAGCAGGGAGAGGCTGAAGACAGCTGTTATAAGAATTACCAAAATTTAAGAGATAAGCTCAGGAAAAAAAATCATGAAGGGAAAATTAAGAGAATCAGAATGAGGACCAAGAAAGATAATAATATTTTGAAAGTCAGAAAGAACCACCTTGGAGTCTAAATTTTAATGAGTGGAATTTTGCTTCAACTATCTGTAAGTCATGATCAATTATGTCTTCCTCTTCCGGGTCCACCACCAACCTGGTGCTCCATTTCTTGGACTCAGGGCAAAGATTCTCAGCTCTTTGGGAAACTGATCAGAAACCTGGAGTTTGATAGTTCCCAAATCCTCTAGAAAACAAAGGTCTCCCTGAAACTGTAGCATGGCTACCCCTGATGGACATTACTATACACATTGGTTCATATTTTGTGGTTCTATGATATACAGATTGAGTAGCATCTTGAACCTGCTCATTTCCAGTATACCGTTATACTACAATGTGGCACATGCTAACAATTCCTTTAAAAAGTAAATTTCACATATGAGCTTATTTATCATTGGCCTCCCCTTATAAAAGGATACAGATATACTATCATAATTTGCTAAGTTGCTTAGAACCTGAATAAATAGGAATTGTTGTGATATATTTCAATTTATTGATACTTTTTTAGAAAAACTTAAGTTTAGTCAAGAGACCTGTTGCATTATTGCAAGAGCTAATGAAAAAAATTCATCTGTATATGATTCATATGACATGTCTAAAAGTCAAAAATAAGTATTTCATTTTCTGTACAATGTGAAGTTCAGCATGGGTCCCTAAAGACCAGAAAAACAACTTCATATCATTTCTGATTGGGTTCAACTGAATCCATTGACAGGAAATAAATGATATAGAGGTATTATATCTCTACAGACAGAAAAAATGATGTATTTAGAGAATCGCTATAATTATCCCTAATCGAGAAACCAATTTGCATGAATATTATTTTTAATAATAAAAATAATCAGAATTTCCCCAAAGCATTGACTGTATTTAGGGGGGAAAAAATACCTTCTAAAGGCCAGGGAAGCTGGTTATAATTATATTCACTGCCACTAATTCACTTGGGGAATTTGAGGAGATCAATTCTAACTATCCCTGTGACTCTTCCCTTGTCAAATTAGGAATAATTGCCTTCCCAACCTTAATTTGTTGTTATGAATTTTGAAAAATATGAGAAAAAAAGGAAAAAAGATTAATTCATTCCAGTAATATTTACTAAGTGTTTATTGTGTGTCAAGCTCTATTCTAACATCAGGGGTTCAGTGAAGAACATAGCAAATGAGATCCCTGCTTTCACAGAGCTTAAATTTAAGCCAAGAATAAAATCATTACACAGTTACATGAGGATGAGTACCATCAAGGTAAGCATCAGAGGTAGCAGCAATGTATGGTAGTTTGGGAAGTCAGGGAGGGACTCTCTGAGGAAAACGACATTTAAGGTGAAGTGTGCAGGGTAGGGGTTGTATATGTTAATGGCATTCTGAGTAGAGGCAAGAACATATGTAGAGGCTGGAGGAATCTGAGGAAGTGTGCAGAGTTTGGAACGACAAACACAAAGAATGATGGACAAGAAGTGAAAAATAATAACTATGAAAACACACTGTGACATGGCTAGTGAGAACATAAATTGATTTAACTTTTAGAAAGCATTTTGGTAATATGAAATAAGAATGTCAAAAAAGTATTTCTAGGGGCACCTGGGTGGCTCAGTGGGTTAAGCCTCTGCCTTCGGCTCCGGTCATGATCCCAGGGTCCTGGGATCGACCCCCACATCGGGCTCTCTGCTCGGCGGAGAGCCTGCTTCCTCCTCTTTCTCTGCCTGCTTCTCTGCCTACTTGTGATCTCTCTCTCTGTCAAATAAATAAATACAATCTTAAAAAAAAAAAAGTATTTCTAGCCTTGGATTCAACAATCTCACATCTGGATATCTATCCTATTAAAAACCAGATTAAATACAGAAAAAATAAGAATAAAGATATTCATTAAATTAATAGAGAATTTGTAATTGAGAAAAAGCAGGAAAAAATATCTAACTAAAGAAATGAGCAAAAATATGGTGTGTGCATATTAAGAAATATACATAGCTAATAAAAGTCTGCCTTTGAAGAGTTCATAATATAAGAAAATATTTAACATAATATAATTTATTTAATAATACTAAGAGAAGAAGGGACAGTGAAGGAGTGGGCCCAGATAACTACTGCTCACATGTGGATCTAGATCACAGCTGAGGAACTGTCAGGAGAGGGTATCCTGATCTTATATAAGGGTTACTGGCAAATCAGCCTCACACCCCTCCAGAGAAATATATTATCTTCGTTACCCTGGAATGTCACTGAGAAGAAGGAAAGATCTCATCTTTCTTATTCTGATCAGCAAACCCGTCCTTTTATCTGTAGGGAGACTCAATTTCTAGCTTCCACGTCTTTCTGCTATGGAAACAAACTTGCAAAGATAGTCCACAACAAAGGTGTGGAAAGGCCATGGGGTGGGGTCACGGGCTGGCTCAGTTGGTGAAGTGGGTGGAGTGTGTGACTCTTGTTCTTGGGGTTTTATGTCTGAGACCCACACTAGGTGTAGAAATTACTTTTAAAAAAGAGAAATGCAATGGAGAATTATCTCTCTATAGCCCACATTTTTTATCTAATATTTCTTTTTTTAAGTTTATTTTATTTGGTAATCTCTACATCAACATGAGGCTCTAATTTGTGACCCCAATATCAAGAGCCACATACTCTTCCAAATGAGCCAGCCAGGTACCCCACTGCTAATAATGGTTTGGGTTTTTGTTTTTGTTTTTGTTTTTAAGAGAGAGTTGCAGAGGGAGAGGGAGAGAATCTTAAGCAGTTTCCATGCCCAGCAGGCAGCCCCAATGCAGAGCTTGATCTCAGAACCCTGAGATTGTGACCTGAACCAAAATCAAGAGTCAGATGCTTAACCAACTGAGCCACCCAGAGGCCCTGAATAATTCTTCATGCTGTTTTAGCAAGAGTTATTATAATGAGTACATGATATTCATAGTTGTGTGGAAAATGGAAAGCTGGCTACATAGTGACATTCCTTCCCATAAGTATTAGCCAATCTATGGAAGTTTCTGCCATTAATTAACTGTCAAAATTTCTCTGGGTTCCATTTTTGATTAAATGATTTTTTAGACTAGTTGGACATCTAAACTCTAATCTATTTTAAATGCTGTGATTTAGAGGCAAAAGAAAAAAAACACTCTACAACCTAATGAATGAAAACATATTCAAATCACTTTATTTGAAGGAAACTGTCCAGTTATAATCTCAATATACATCTTATTATTTTCTCCATTTAGACCAGTACGATTTTTCTCAATCTGTAAAATGTTAATATAAAAAATTTGGTCTCATCATTCTATTGTGGAAAGAACACTAGTGTTAGAAGACCAAATTGTGGCATCCGTTTACTATTAAGCAGTATATTTTATCTTGGGGAATTTCTCTGAGGTTTAGATTATAAAACAAATACAACTCTTACTTTAAAGAGTTGCTATTAGGGGCGCCTGGGTGGCTCAGTGGGTTAAAGTCTCTGCCTTTGGCTCAGGTCATGATCTCAGGGTCCTGGGATCGAGGCCCGCATCGGGCTCCCTGCTTGGTGGGGAGCCTGCTTCCTCCTCTCTCTGCCTGTCTCTCTGCCTGCTTGTGATCTCTCTCTCTCTCTCTCTCTGTCAAATAAATAAATAAATAAATAAATCTTAAAAAAAAAGAGCTGCTATTAGGATCACATGTGATGATGATATATTTGAAAGTGCTTTGTAAACTGTAAGATCTACAATAGAAATGTCAATAAAGGTTAACAGGGCGGTGATGGCGCTAAGACAGAGAGAGTTCTCTGATAAGGGATATGGGAAGAGAGTCTGAAGGGAGAGACCATCAGTTCTTCTAAGGGCCAGGAAGGGACCTGAATCAGAGGAGGTAAGGTTCTAGCTAATCCTTGGTGGTGGCTGGCTATATTTAAGGAGAGACTTAAGGGCAAGCCTGAGACTCATGGACTTAAGTAGTATACCTTAGGCAGAAGGAAAACTTAGACAGGCAAAAGAGACATGAAAGACACTACTTTGTTTGCAAAAAGTTTTGACATAAGAAAACAGAGTTTAATTTCTTGGTAGCAATTTTCCTACTAGTTCTTCACTGATGTCTGAAATTTTACTCACGTGATTAATTCTCAGCCCTCCCTGTTATACCAACTATGCTTAATCGTTCCTTCTTCTGCACAACTAACTGCTTTATAATGTACCGGCTTCCACCACCATACCAATCACAGGGTTCATTTAATCATTTATTTGCCTGTGTTCCTGAGCATCTCCTAAGGTTGGGACTGGTGTGGGCGAGGCTGTAACTAGTACTATACAGGAGTGGAATAGGTTTCAATAAAGGGTTATTGAATTGAATTGCCCCTGGTTAAGATGTAAACACTTCTGAGAACTGTAACTAAATATGCCCAAGTCATGACCTCTCCACCAGTAACATTTTAAAACATCACTTATAACTTCACAGTGGTTAGGATTATATTTTCCCCGGCAACCTCTTTAGCAATAATAGTAGACAAAGTGATGAAAAAGGGATTCATACTTGGATAAAGCCCAGAGAGAACATCATAGCAGGGGGCCCTCTTGTGTGGGAGGTTTCCTGAGAGTGAAAGACCCTTCCCCTAGAAGGTAGATAGGATAACTAACCGCTTTTTTTGCTTTTCTGTAAACCGCTGGCTTTTAGGTATAAATTGGGTTATTAATCGGGTTATTAGTCGCATATTAATTGCTCTTTTGCTTTACTGTCACTGCTTGGCTTATAGAAATAATAGAGACGCCATGATGGCTTTCCTGCCTTCCCCCTTCTTGTTCCCCTCTCTTGCGCGAGCGGGCCCTCAGAACCAATCAGCTTGTTCCCCCTTCCCGCCTCTCACTTCGCGCGCGCGGGTACTCAAAACCAATCAGCAAACTCCAAGTATGCCTTTTTCAAAGTTCAAATTGTCAACCAATCAGTTGCGCCCCACCCAAAACTTGTTTGTGCCTTCCTATATAAGACCCTGTTTCTCTCCGGTCGGTGTGCTCGGTTAGCTGGAGCTGCCGACCACCCGCCGGTACCTGCGTGGAAATAAACCTCTTGCTGTTTGCATCCAGTGGCAGTGTTAAATTCTTGGGTAAGGGGATCCGCAGGTCTTTCAAGAGCTAGTAGAAGGAAAGGGGAAAGCAACAGGAACAACATTGGTCTTCATATTTTTTCCACTAACCTGCCCTACCTGCCTTCGAGAAACTCACAGTTCTTTTGAGAAGAGTGACATGAAAAACAACAACAAAATGAAGAACGCTGTGTATGTATGTATGTATGTATATATATAAACATACACATATACATACAAATATATAAATATATATATATATATATATATATATGATTTCCAAATACAGATCGTATGAAGTTGTTTTATGGGGTTGAAGGAGAAAAATGCAACAAAACACACATACATGGGTATTGTGTCTCATACATGCATGGCTCTTTTTCATAAGCATGTTGTGATTAAGCTACAAATTCATGTAAGAACATGTATAGGAATATATAGTCAACGGAGAGGGAGAAAAACCGTGAGAGACTCTTAACTATGGTGAACAAACTGAGGGTTGCTGGGGGTGGGATGGGGAGAGGGTTAAGCAACTGGGTGAGGGGCATTAAGGGAGGGCACGTGATGTGAGGAGCACTGGGTGTTATACACAACTGATAAGTTACTGAACTCTACATCTGAAACTAATGATGTAGTGTAAATTGACCAACTGAACTTAAATTAAAAAATATTTAGTCAAAATGTATGGTAGCAACTAACTCTAAAGATAGTGCTAGTGAGATGGAGGTGAAATAGAGACTGTCAAGGACATTAAGAAAAATCATTTGAACTGGTTATTTTTATTAGAAGAAGTGGAAAGGACTGCTGCACACTATCTTTGAGAAGCAGCTTCTGGCATTCTCTGCCCAAGAGGCAGGAAAACTAGATTTCAGGCCAAATTTGAAGACTATCTTCCTGGTGATATTGGGTAAGTCATTCTGCTTAACTGGGTGTGCCTTGGTTTACCTGTTGTGTGTTAATCAAATGGGGACTAGAATAATCAAGATAGAGTATTTTGTAATCATGAAAGTCTCTGAGTTAGACTTGGGAAGATAATTCTATTGTATAAAGACTTAGCAAAATTCCAGCCATTTGAAACTTGGTTTTTTGAATTTCACTATGAAGAGCACCTATTATCTCATATACTTTGCATTGATTTTTAAAAGATACAATCCCCATAAAAACCCAAGAGAGGAATAATAATGTGCACATTACCACCTTGTAGACAACCCACAGCTTCTAAGTAGTGGTGTCAGCATCCGACCTAGGTCAACATCTAATCTCTATGCTCTTTCATTACAACACATGCCTTATGTACCCAATTTTTTTATCATATAAAAGCAAAAGGAAAGTTTCCTAATTTCCAAGGCCTGAGAAATCTAACAATACCACAGGCCTCTACATTTCTCTGCAATCTATCTCTTAAGAAACTCTTAACAGTTGAAGAAGTATTTATATTAAACAAATACCTCCTTCATCAGAGAAAGCATCAGAGTCAAAAAGCTAAACAGTTTGGCAGAGCTTACAAAACCACAAGTCCAGATCTCTCACTTTTTGGTGTGTAGTGTCATTTTTAACTTCCTTTGTTTTAAAATCAGAGCAACTACCACCCTAATCGGTCCTGTAGCTCACGGGGGTCTACTGTGGGATGTGAGAGGGGTTGAGCTGCTCTCAAAAGTAGAGTAGTGATGCAAAGAAGAGTAAACAGACACTGGAGTGGCCCTATAAAAGAGAAAATGCTTTCTGTAGCTGCTGATAAAACTCTCACATGCTCAGAGTGCACATGACATCGGGGCACCTGGGTGGCTCAGTGGGTTAAGCATTGGACTCTTGACTTTGGTGGCTCAGGTCATGATCTCAGGATTCTGAGCCCTGTGTTGGGCTCCATGCTCAGTCTGGAGCCTAGCTGAGATTCTCTCTCCCTCTGCCTCTGCCCCTTCCCCACTCCCTCTCTCTTTCTAAAAAACAAACAGAAACAACAACAAAACAAAACAAAAACCATATGATATTGAAACCCTGTACCAATTTCCCCTTTACTTATCTTTATTCCTTGCTTCATTTTTTATCTTATTCAAACAAAAGGCTTGAAAGAAAGGGAGTAGAGTGCTTTCAATGGAAAAGAGTTTTGAATCTTTTGAGTCTTGCTTTCTTCTGTCTAAAAGTAGAGAATTTGACTAAGTTTATTCTTTTAGTTTTGACATGCTGAAATCATAGTTTCAAATTTAGAAATTTATTTTAGGTGGGGATTTATAAAACATTTAAAAACATTTCCCATTTTTAGGGATAGATAGAAAAGAGGCTTAATTCTTCAAACATGGAAAGCACCAAGGATCTTTCAGTTTTTCTGACAACTTAACACAGCTAAATAGATAAATACTGCTGCAAGAACTGTCTGTCCCTTAATGCAAACATCAACATCTCTGGAATGGGGTGAGGAGAGCGAGGGAGGTTTAACCCACAGAAAACTGAACCAGATGAGAGAGAAAAAACCACAGGGACTGTTTCTGGTGAACTTTGCTAAATAATTAATAATAAATAATTAATTCAGTAAATGAGTGATATGTTAAAGTTTTTCATTGTTATATTCGGTAAACACATGTTCACCAACCCTGCATCTTTTGTCTCTCCCCATTCTGACAAGAGTTTCCCCAAATGCACCAACCTGTATACTCATCCTTGTCTGCCTTTGCCCCTCATTTATCCCCTGTCCTTACTCCTCAACCTCCACAGAAGAAAAGGAAGAAGAATAGGAGTTGTTTTTCTCTCCAGGTTTACCATCAGTTTAGGGAGGGGAGTGACAATGTCTGTTTTGTCCTGCTGTGCCCCATTAACTAGCAATCACCTGTCGAAGGGATAAACTGACATCCCTTCAAGCTGAAGAATGTGAAGTGCTCTAGAAGCTTCCTTCCTCAGTGGAAAACTGAGAGTCCTGTCTAATCCTCAACTTCCTGCTTTTGGGCTTCATGAATAGAGAGTTTCCTCTGCTTATGGAATAAGGGCAAAGCCAGCTCTCATGATACTGTCAAGTTTGAGCTCTCACTCTTTCTGCTCCCCTCAGGGTTTTTCTTCTCTGCACAGCTGTAAATAATTTATTTCTCCCAGGGAAAAGACATAAATTTAACAAGGCTCTTTGGTGATTGCATTTCAATTTTCCTTTTGAACAAATACACAGTCTTCATTAATAATGAAAGAAAATCCAATAGAAAAATGAACCAAGGATATGAATTAGCAGTTTAAGTGAAATAAAAATATTTAGATTCTTACCAGTTAATTCAAGATGCAAATTAAATGGAGATTTTTTTTTTTTGCTTAGAAGTGATAAAAATGTAATAGATTGAGCTTATCCACTTTGGGTAAAGATGTGGGGAAATAGGTATTTTGCTATATTATCAATGGGCACCACAATGGAAATAGCCCTTCTAGGGGGAATTTGACAATACCGATAAAATGTAATGCTTTAACTCTGCAATTCCATGGGTTATGGGTCCATGATAGAATTGTTTATAAAAGTGGAGTGGTGAGTAATAGGAGAGTGGCTAAGTCAATTAAGGAAGATCCATAGTATGGAATATTTTGGGAGCTGTTAAAAGAAGAATAAGAACTTTCAATACAGACATGGAAAGATGGCCATAATACATGGTATAAAAACAAGTTCCGTGGTAAAAGAATATGTAACTTCATGTTTGTATTTACAAAGAAATAAACTGTGTGGGATAATCGGAAAATTCCTGGCAGTCGTTGCTCTGAGGTAGAGAGGTGTGTACACATGTGGAGGTCTGAGTTACATGCACTGCACTGATCCAAATGAGGACGATTTCTAACATTCTAGGAGGCGAGGATTTTTGTCACCTACATTTTTAATTGTAAACTCAATAGAGAAAAATTTTAAAGTAAATTTCAACCTTAATTCATTGAAGACAATTGCCTTTTATGTTTTGATGTTCCTTTTTACTCTCCTGCATATGTTATTTGAGTACTTTGTGCCCTGTGGTTTGATGGACAACTCTAGTGAACATGCTGGCACACTTGCCCACACTTTCCTGTGTGCATGCACACACACGCATTCAGGCTCCTGCCTTTATAGAACTAACAGACTTTATCTGTGTGCACACATGTTTTTCTTCACTGTGACATAGAACTTATACCTGCTATTATTTTGCTTAACATTGCATCTTATTCCTGAACACAATAGTTATTATTTTGAATACTACATTAAACACAAGCCCCGAAATATACATAATTATTCCCCTAAAATTAGACATTTAGGATATACATACATCCTTTTCCAGTTAAGGGCTCTGCCGTCTAAGGAGTTGTTAGTATCTACATATAAATTTTTTTTAAAGATTTTATTTATTTATTTAATTGACAGAGAGAGAGAGAGAGAGAGATCACAAGCAGGCAGAGAGGCAGGCAGAGAGAGAGGAGGAAGCAGGCTCCCTGCCGAGCAGAGAGCCCGATGCGGGCCTCGATCCCAGGACCCTGAGATCGTGACCCGAGCCGAAGGCAGCGGCTTTAACCCACTGAGCCACCCAGGCGCCCTACAGAGAAATTTTTGAGAGTACTAAAAGGAAAGTTACAGATGGGGTCCAAGAGGTGTTGACCAGTATCACTCTTACCGCACAGGGCGACCCTAAATCGGAAACAGTTACGTTGATACCTTTTACTTCTTGTGCACCTCCTATGAGCCAAGCACTTTCCTGTACACCTCTTAATTCTCACAATAATACAACAGTATTCGTATTTTTATTTTACCTTTGAAAAAATTGAGTTCAGAGAGATTTTGTGAGGAGAGTATGATTTACCACCACTAACTTACTTATTTTTTAAAGATTCATTTATTTAAGAGAGAGAAAGAGTGCAGGAAGGAAGGGGAGCGAGAAAGGGGGAGACAGAATCCCAAGCCGACTTGCCGCTGAGCACGGAGCCTGACTCGGGGCTTGATCCCATGACCCGGAGATCATGACCTGAGCCAAAATCAAGAGCTGGTTGCTTAACTGACTGAACCCTGGGTGCCCCTACCACCACTTTAAAAAACACTTTTAAATTGCCTCTTTCAAAGGAGGAAACTGATGAATGCTTACATAATCATGTTTAATCCTACAAAAACTCCAGCAAAATATGTATCTTTATCTTAAATTTACATTTGAGGAGATTTAGAAGACATAAAGCCGAAGTTTTATTCAGGGGCTAAATTGTCAGACTGCTAGCAAGGGTGTCAAGCAACACCAGTAAGTGATGGCATCTCACAGATTCTCCTATTCGCATCCCAAGCAGGGGCGGGGCAGGGGGACCTCCTGTTCCAAGTTTTTCTCAATTGTTGTTACCACAACACTGTCCATCTCAAGTTATTCTTAGGTAGATTCAAGTTATTCTTCCTCCTCAATATGTCCCCAAGTTTCTCTTTCCATTTTGGTTGAAACCAGAAGGATGAAAAGAAAGCAGGACCAGGCATGGCTGAGTACTTGATGCACAGGGAGCAAAGGCCAAGGCAAGGTGACTTTAATGGAGAGGCTGAAGATAAACATATCTTCAACACTGCACGGTTTAAGATCACCTCTAAACAAAAGCTTCTGCTGTTACTTACACAAAGCACAACATATTCTGCCTCTGAAAAACCCTCTAAATAAAGGACAGTGTTTCTCCCTGCCAGAGACCATAGCCTAGAATGTGTGGTCTTTTTCTCTTCTGCAGAACACCTGTGTTTTCCAGTCCACCAAAGAGAGCTCAGACTGCCTCCCCACAGTGTCAGGAATCCTTGCGTTCAAACTGCACCTACTCTCTTATTCAAACGACAGTCTTGTCAATCATTTCATTTGTGCCTAAGGATGTAGACAGGTCCTCAGGCTATTTTACTTCCCGAGTGTTAGGAGAGTGGCAGTTATGAACGTAAAACTTAAAAGATTTTGATTAGGGGGGCACCTGGGTGGCTCAGTCCTTAAGTGACTGCCTTTGGCTCCAGTCATGATCCGGGGTCCTGGGATAGAGCCCCACACTGGGCTCCCTGCTCAGCGGGAAGCCTGCTTCTCCCTCTCCCAGTCCCCCTGCTTATGTTCCCTCTCTCACTGTCTTTCTCTGTCAAATAAATAAATAAAATCTTAAATTTTTTTTTTTATTAAAACGACCAGTCTGTTCCTGACTAGATTTTGGCAATTTATTACACCTCTCTGAGCTGGTTTTTGTAAAATGACAAAGCTAATATTATGTTTTTCATAAAATTATTGTGGAGAGTAAGTGTGGCTACCTAGTGTCGATGGCCATCATCATCATTATCATCATCATCATCATGGTTAACATCATGATTTCATAGGTCTAAAAGCCTTTATAGCTTCCATGTTGGGTTATACTGTCCATTTTTTCTGATCCCCGGGCTCAGAATTTTTTTTCCAAACTTTGACTCATTTCTCACCTCCCTGACTTCCTTGGGTGTACCCCAGGTCTTCTGGTCTTTCTCTAGCCTTCAGACCACCTTGTTTGCTCATTGCACCTTGACACCTGGATGGCAGTGCTTCTGCCGAGTTCCACGCAGACCCAAGAGAGCAAGCCTCTGTTTCTTGCACGTGGGCCAGGATACGTTTCCAAGAAACGCTTTTCTTTTTTTTTTTTTTTTAAAGATTTTTTTTTAATTTTTATTTATTTCACAGAGGGAGAGAGATCACAAGGAGGCAGAGAGGCAGGCAGAGAGAGAGCGGGGGAAGCAGGCTCCCTGCTGAGCAGAGAGCCCGATGCGGGCCTCGATCCCAGGACCCTGAGATCATGACCTGAGCCGAAAGCAGAGGCTTTAACCCACTGAGCCACCCAGGTGCCCAAGAAACGCTTTTCTATTTTGCATGTGCTCAACTTTCAACCTTCTAACTCTATACTTTTAAGCTTTCCTCAAATTTTAACTGTTGCCTTTAGTTGATTCTGATTCAGGAGTGACTTATGTGAAAATTCGCTGGAAATTGCAAAGTGCTCTAGAAATGTTGAAAATGCTACTGCTTGTCTTCTGGCCAGCTGTTAGTGATTCTTAGCACAAGATTCCAAACATTAAAAGTCTCATTCACATTTTGATTTCTTCTATACTTTTACATCTAAAGCAGACAGAGATACATTTTTACTTATAGTTTGAGGGAGAAGATTTTACATCATCTTTAGTGTAGGTTCCTTCTCCAGACATTTGGGGACTTACATAGTCTATCTTTCGATTCAACAAAGCCTCTTTAGCTGTGCAAACCTAGGAATAAAGTTGGGCTTATGAAAAAAATGTGCTTAATTCTTTATCAAGAAAATCAGTTTAATTAGTTTCTATTCATAATCCCAAGCTTATTAATCAAGTGCTGGCAATCTAGGATCTTTAGAAAATTATTTTGATGAATAGATAAAATTGATAATTTATTACAGAGTATTTTTATCTTATTTTACTTTCATCATGGCAAGTGCACTCCTTAATCCCCATCACCACTTCAACCATCCCTCCACTACCTTTCCCTACCCCTCAACCAACAGTTCGCTCTCTATAGTTAAGAGTCTGCTTCTTGGTTGATCTCTCTTTTTTCCCTTTGCTCATTTGTTTTGTTTCTTAAACTCAACATATGAGTGATATCATATGGTACTTGTCTTCCTCTGACTTATTTTGCTTAGCATAATACTCTCTGGTACCATCCTTGTCTTGGCAAGTGGCAAGATTTCTTTCTTTTTTATGGCTGAATAATATTCGTGTGTGTGTGTGTGTGTATCTGTGTACACAACTTCTTTATCCATTTATCTATCGATGGACACTTAGGCTGTTTCCATAATTTGGCTATTATAAATAATGCTGCAATAATAATAGGTGTGTGTGTATCCCTTTGAATTTTAAATTAGTGTTTTTGTATTTTTTGGGTAAATGCCCAGTAGAGTGATTATTGGCTTGTACGGTAGTTCTATTTTTAACTTTAGGAAGAACCTCCATATTGTTTTCCACAGTGGCTTCACCTGTTTGCATTCCCACCAACACAATAAGAGGGTTCATTTTTCTCAATATACTAGCCAACACTTGTTTCTTGTGCTGTTGATTTTAGCCATTCTGACAGGTTTCATTGTGGTTTTGATTTACATTTCCCAGATTAGTGATGCTGTACATTTTTTTCATATGTCTGTTGACCATTTGGATGTCTTCTTTGGAGACATGTCTGTTCATATATTCGGCCCATTTTTAATTGGATTATTTTGGGGTGTTGAACTGTGTTAAGTTCTTTATATATTCTGGTATTAACCCTTTATTGAATATGTCATTTGCAAATATTCAGTAGGTTGCCTTTAGTTTTTTTGATTATTTCCTTCCCTCCACAGAAACTTTTTATTTTGATATAGTTCCAATAGTTTATTTATTCTTTTATTTCTCTTGCTCAGGAGAAATATCTAGAAAAATGTTGCTGTGGCCAATATCAGAAAAATTACCGCGTGTGCTCTCTTTGAGGATTTTTATGGTTTCAGGTCTCACACTTAGGTCTTTAATCCATTTTGAGTTATGTTTGTGTATGGTGTAAGAAAGTGGTCCAGTTTCATTCTTTTGCATGTGGCTGACCAGTTTATCAACACCATTTGTTGAGGAGACTTCTTTTCCCATTGTATATTTATTCCTCCTTTGTTGAAGATTAATTGACCATATGATTGTGGGTTTACTTCTGGGTTTTCTATTCTATTCCATTGATCTATGCATCTATTTTTATTCCAGTACTGTATTATTTAATTACTACTGCTTTGTAATTTAACTTCAAATCCAGAATTGTAATGCCTCTAGTTTTGTTGTTCTTTTTTAAGATTGTTTGGCTACTCAAGGTCTTCGGTAGTTCCATGCAAACTTTAGGATTGTTTGTTCTAGTTCTGTGAAAAATGCTGTCAATATTTTGATAGGGATTGCATTAAATGTGTAGATCGCTTTGAGTAGTACAGATATTTTAACAATATTTGTTCTTCCAACCCATGAGCATGGAATGTCTTTCCATTTTTTTACCTCACCCTGAATTTCTTTCTTTGCTGTTTTATAGTTTGCAGTGTACAGGTCTTTCACCCCTTTGGTGTTCCTAGATAATTTACAGTCTTTGGTGCACTTATAAATAGGATTATTTTCTTAATTTCATTTTCTGATGCTTCATTATTAGTGTATAAGAATGCAACAGATTTCTGCACATTGATTTTGTGTCCTGAAATTTTACTGAATTCATTTATCAGTTCCAGTAGTTTCTTGGTGAAGTCTTTAGGGTTTTCTATGTATGTTATCATGTCATTTGCAAATAGTGAGATGAAGTTGAAAACTTCATCCTTACCAATTTGGATGCCTTTTATTTCTTTATGCTGTCTGATTGCTGTAGCTAGGACTTTTAGTACTATGTTGAATGATATTGTAAAGCATGTTATGCAACAAATTACTATTATGAGTTTAAAACCTTTTTTATGGGTTAAATAATGTTACCATAATATTATTTAAATTATATTTTGTTCTGCTAGCTCATAGATATAGTAATTCAATAACTTTCACATATTAATGAAGTCAAATAATGCTGTAGAAAAATTGAGAAAGTATAGCCACTTAACATTAAAAGAAATATAAATAATTGAAAATGCTTATAATTTTGAATAAAACATCAAAATTAAAATGAGACCTTGATAAATATCATATTGATCAAAACATAAAAGATCCATAATATCCAATGTTGACTGTATTTTGAAGTTGCACTGTCCAATAGAATTTTCTGCGATGATGGAAATGTTCTACATCTGTGGTATCCCATATGTAGACACTAACCACATGTGGTTGTTAATCACTTAAAATATAGCCAGTGTGACTGAGAATTGAATTTTGAATTCTATTTAATTTAAATTTAAGCAACTATATGTAGGTAGTGGGTTCCCATATTAGAAAGCACAAGTTTGAGAAGATGGGAAGTTCATTAAATCTTTTGTGGTAGAGTAAATTCATATACCTTTTTTGGTGAAGGATTTGGAGAAATCAAAATTTAAAAGGCAGACACATTTTGACTTAGCAGTACTGGCAGTTGTGATTATGAGCACTTTAACGAATACTTGAAAATATTGAAAACTCAAATGATATTTATTGCAGTATAATTTTTAAGAGTTAATAATTAGAAACCCAGTTAAATATCTATTAGTTAAAAATAGCTTAAGTAAGTTGTGATAGGTTTGTAGCATGCAATTTTATAGTTGTCTATAAAGGTATATGTTAGATTTGAAATATTGACTTGAAAAACTATCCATGTAAAGAAGATGTGGTATATATATATATATATATATATATATATATATATATATATGCAATGGAATACTATGCAGCCATCAAAAGAAACGAAATCTTGCCATTTGTAATGATGTGGATGGAACTAGAGGGTAATATGCTAAGCGAAATAAGTCAATCAGAGAAAGACAACTATCATATGATCTCTCCGATATGAGGAATCTGTGTGGCAGGGTGGGGGTCATGGGGGTTAGGGAGGGAAAAAATGAAACAAAATGGGATTGGGAAGGAGACAAACCATAAGAGACTCTTAATCTCATGAAATAAACTGAGGGTTACTGGGGGATGGGGGGGTAGGGATAGGGTGGCTGGGTTAAGGACATTGGGGAGGGTATGTACTATGGTGAGTGCTGTGAAATGTGTAAGCCTGATGATTCACAGACCTGTACCCTTGGGGCAAATAATACATTATATGTTAATAAAAAAAGAAAAAAGAAAGAGAAAAAGCCACCCATGGTAGTCTGTTAGATTATGGCAAGTTCATTTCCCAAAAAATAGAATATGTGTATATGTTAGTCTATGCATAGAAAAATGCACGACAATATGTTAAACCAAGTGCCATTGGTGGTTTTCGACAGAAGATGGGATTATATACTGATGTGCTACTTAAATATTTTAAAAGCATGTTTTCTTTTTGAAACTAAAAGTAATCTATAGGAGAAAAAAAATGTCTTCTGATGTGCTCATTAAAATTCAAATTATGTGAAACTTGTATTCTACCTTTTAAGATTTTATAATTCCAGATATGAAAGAACTGCATTTATTAACAGTTTTGAACACTGGGATGTTGGCTACATACCAACATACAAAATGGAGAGGATACGTGATGGTACATTTACCCTTGATGTGTGCAGGTGGTATTACAGAGGGTAGTTGCAATCTTTGTGCAGAAATGTGGGTGAAAGATCACTGTGGAATCAGTTGTCTTTGAATGCCAAAATCACATGGTATTTATCCTGCATATAAGACCCAGGAGGACGCTAACCAAGCCTAAGCCTAGACTTTTGCTGATTGATATCTCTTCTTTTAAGTTTCTGGTTATCACAAATCTTGGATCAAAGGGAAGACTTTTTCTAAAATATAAATTTGATCTCCTCAGTCTTTCACATAAAAATCTTTAGAAGTCTCCATGCAGGTTACAGAATATTGTTAAGTCCAAACTCCTTAGCATCATATGCCAAGACTTCTGATCTGGTCCTAATTTTATTTTTCCTCCTTTATCTTGCACTGCTTACGTGTCCTCTTCGCTGATGCAACGGACTACTCATTCATTCCTGAAATATGCCACCCAAACCTTCATGTCCCTTTCCAGGCAATTTTTCTCATAATAACCTTAATTACATATACCCTTCTGTTCTTATCTACCTGCTGAACTCAAGACCTGGCTTATTGTCACCTCTTTGAGTCTCTCCCTGATGCCCCTAGGCAGAACTAATCTCCCTCATGCTCTCTGTTTTCTGAAACTCTCTGTAATTACCTCTAACCTAAATTAGAGATGTTTACATATTAAATTAGAGATAATTATTTGCATTACTCATTACCATTTTCCCCTCTCAATGATGAGTTCCTCAGGCTGCTATCATGTCTTATTTATCTCTGTATGAGTTAATGCATACATAACTTGGCAAAGTGTAAGCCCTTGATATATGGAATTATTATTTTGTTGTGTATATTCTTAGTGCCTCCTCAAATGTATATTACAGATTTAATATTTAATTGATTTTGCTTGAATTAGTGAATTCCTCATAGCACATACGTAAATGATTTGTTATCATCTAAACCCTAGCTGAAATTGTACTGTCACATTGCTCACCTATGCTTCTGTGAATCCTAAAGTTTTCTGGTCTTCCTTGGTTTTAGATGACCATATTTCTCCTTGTCTTTATCTCTTCATTTAATTTGTTCATTTCTTATAGAAACATGTACTGAACACCTATTTGAACCAGAGAGTTTACTAGGCACTGGGAGTATAGAAATAGATACAATGAAAATTATTCCTGGGGCACCTGGGTGGCTCAGTGGGTTAAAGCCTCTGCCTTCGGCTTAGGTCATGATCTCAGGGTCCTGGGATCAAGCCCTGCATCTGCATCCTGCTCTCTGCTCAGCAGGGAGCCTCCTTCCTCCTCTCTCTCTGCCTGCCTGTGATCTCTCTTCCTCTCTGTGTCAAATAAATAAATAAAATCTTAAAAAAAAAAAAAGAAAATTATTCCTGCCCTTATGAAACTTCAGCATCTAGTAGAAAACATAAATATTCAACAAAAGGTTATATAATTAAAACTTGTTATCTGCAATGTAGGAAAATCAAAGGGTATTAGTAATGCTTACTAAAAAAAAAGACGAATTTCATCAGATGAGTTAAGAAATACTTCTTTGAGGAAGTGATATTTAGGTGATAAGGGGACACAGATCTCATTTCCAAAGAAAAGATAAGAATTATGTAAAAAAGTGGGAGATTGAGAAAATGGGGGCGAATTTCAGACAAAAGGACCTAAACTCAGAAAAATAGATCCAGAGTGAGAAGAAGGCAGTAGGCTTTATAGAGCCAAGTTGTTCTATAATGAGTATGACTCGCTTTGCTGGGATTTTTAAATATATATAAACGTGCATGATGTGAACAAAACTGTCAGGATGGAGCCTTGAAGGTCCATGGAGTTCAAAAGCAAAACTGTTTAGTAAAATTTTGGTTTAGTCAGGAATTAGGTATGTAGTTATCCCATTTATCATGTTCAGTTGTGATCTCCCCAAACAAGGGATCATCAGGAAGTCCACCCACTCCCAGGAGCACTTTTAGAGGTGAAGACGATAGATCTTATGGCCTAGTACTGCAGTGTTTCCCACCACGGTGCATATACACATCGTGATAAAGACATATATTTCTATCAGTTTTTAAATTTAAATCCTAAAATTGAGTTTTAAGTTCTATCCCACAGAAGTCTGTTTTGTTGAATCTGTAACTGATTTTTTCTGGCATAAAACTCATGTAACTCTGAGCAGTAAGTAGAGTCTTCTTGTCCAGGCCCAGGGAGGCATGTATAACCCCACCCTGGGTTCTGGAACCTACCTATTTTCCTAAATCTACTTGAAAAGAAGTATTAAAAGAGCCGATTCAATCATGATCTCCTCCCACTTAAAGCATCAGTACCTTCCCTCCAACACGATGCTTTTATTTTTCTTTGGGCAGATTGAGGCCCTCATCTCTTTCCTGAGTTAGAGCTTATGGAGACAAAATATGTAGTCCAGAGGTCTAGTATTGATCTTAGTGAGTACAGACGTGATATCTCCAAGGTTTGGTGTCTTCAAAAGTTCTTTTGCTATGGATATAGAGAAAAACTAATCTGTGGTCATGGGATGAACTGCTAATCTTAGTTGGTCACCTTATAAATGTGGGCCCTTGGACCACAGGAAAACAGGACACAACAGGAAAACCATTGATAGTGGATCAGAAGTCTCATCTTTATGTGGGGAGGAGGCAAAATATTTAAAACAAGGAAAAGACCTCTCCAAAGTCACTCCCACTCCTGATAAGAAATTATGTGCCAAGATACTTCCATCTTTCTTTGAATACAGTGCAATCAACAAAATTGGAATGAAAAGAGTGTGACTGAGGCAGGGATGACAAGTAATTCCACTGAACTCATTCAAATTATATTGATAGCCACCGGGTAAGCAGTCCAACTGATTAGTGTTGCTTCAGTTTGCTGAGTCACAGAGGTACCCAAAAAAGGATATTGTCTTATCTAAGAATGATATGTCACATGATCACAAGAACAGGAAATGCACTGGGCCTGGGTTCAGATTACATCAAATGGTTTATACTGAGATCGAAACTGATTGAGAACTCAGCTTTGCTCCCCTGCTTCTAAGTTCTGTCTCTTCCTCTGCAGGGTTAAGCATGTTCACTTTTCCAATTCTGCAGCTATTTCCTGAAACAGAACCAGAAATGTCTTATGGCCAGATAAGGGAGATAGAATTTCACTGTGTGTTGCCCTATTTTTTTTTAAATTTTTTTTCCAAGAATTTTACATGTATCATAAAATGTGACTGAAATGTGAGTCTTGCTCATGTTTTACTGGTATTTTTTAAGAGGTGGAAACATGGGGGGAAAAGAGCCTAGAATCCATAGCACTCTGAGAGAACAACTACTCATTTGCCTCTTTGCTGTGGCTTGTATGCTCCTCCAGAGCAGGGTATGCAGTCACACTTGCTACCGAATCCCCAGTGCCTTCCTCAGTGCCTGGCACAACAATGAATGTTTCTAGAATACATAAGCTTTGTGGGATAGGAAAATATAGTTGAAAGATCTTTTCTTGCAGGACAAGAAAAGACCTAAAGGGGACACAGATCTCATCTATTAGTTCTCTCTCTCTCTTTTTTTTAAAGATGTTATTTATTTACTTGAGAGAGAGTAAGCAAGTGAGAGAGAGAACGAAAGCGGGGGAGAGGGGCAAAGGGAGGAGCAGGTACCCCACCGAACAGGAAACCTGACATGGGGCTTAACATGGGGCTCGATCCCAAGGACCCTGGGACCATTACCTGAGGTGAAGGCAGCTGCTTAACCTACTGAGCCACCCAGTTGCCCCTCATCTATTTGTTTCTTAAGAGTGGATAACTGGAGGAGAAATGCCTTGCCTGTGTTACTATAACAGCAGAGTCCAGAGTCAGGACAAAGAGTTTGTTCATGGAAAAAGATTTCTGTTCCAAGGAGCTAATGCTTTTTAAAACTGTCATCAAGACCCATACATCAGCTACATCTGCTAATGTGAGTAAAGTATTTTGAGAAAATGGAAAGGAAGTCAGCATTAGAGTGTGATTATTATCACTCGTTTCAAGTAGACAGATTAGGCCATGCATTTTATAGCACTGCAGGCTCATTTGCCCTGTGTAGCTTCCTCTAACCTCCTCCGCAACTGGGAAGAAGTAATGTCTGTGTTTGGAGACATCTTTTGTCATAGCACTGCACCACTTACATATACTTCGCTTGCACTAAATCCAGATCCTTGATAGAAGGGGAGATGGAAAGGAAACTAAGGGTTAATTGGAGTTATTACTATGTCAGACGTAATACTAGATTTTATTCTTTTTATAGTCTGTACTTTCATTTAATTGTTATAATAGCTTATGGCATAGGTATTACTTCTCCCATTTTGCAGATGAAAAACTAAATAGTGGTTAATAGAACCTGACCAGAGCCACACATCTATTTCCATGTGCCATTTCCAAGAATCTCAGATCTTGCTGACAGCAGAGTCCAAGACCTTTCTCCCGTCACACCTAGAGGAATTGGTTCTACAATAAGGCTGACTGGGGTAGAACTCAGCTCTTCCTCCCACCAACTGCATAACTTTTATTAATCTCTGCCAATGTTGACTGAATTGTAGATGAAAATATAATAATAGTACATACTTCATAGGATTGCTATGAGGGATAAATAAAATAATACTTATTAATCATTTAGGAGAGTTCCCAGGAAATGGTAGAAGGTTGAGTGAAAGTTAACTCTTTTGGAGGATGGATAAAAGGTTATTTATTTATTTATTTATTTATTTATTTTTTGTATCAACAGAACTTAGCACCGTGCCTAATTCAATGTCTACCACTTAGCAAACCCTCAAAAAAAAATGATAGTAGGACTTAATTTTATACTGATAGCATAAATCAGCAGAATTTTCTGGAAGCTATTTCCCTGGTATGAAAACAAATGTAATTTTTTTTCCTCATAGTTCATATGTCTCAGGAAACACAATGTGGGGTCCCCTACTTATTTCTTAACACTCTCAGTCTTTTCCACCTGTTTTCTTTTAATACAAGCTTTCAAATGTCAATTAATAAATGTGGAAGGGATGATGAAATTAGAAAAATTTGTGAGCATGATAGTAATAACTATTTCAGGCAAGAATCATCAATTGATGCTAAAACTAGTAGATATGGATTTCTATTTCTGCTTAGGATGTAGAAAGTGGCAAGCAAATGTCACTCTTGTTGCAGCAACGAGAAAGGTTAGATAATCTACAGAATCTTAAATTTTCTTGAAATCATAAGACAGCTGAGGTGGCAAGGCGAACCAATTCAATTCCAATGAATGTCACGCCCCTCTGAGAAGAGATGGGACTAAAGAACTGTTTCATTTTTGACAGAACATGAGAGGAAAATATTGCTGTCAGCAAATCAGGTAAGAGGCAATCAGCTACAATGTTACACATTCTTAAAGTCAATGAGTAGGAGAGCTTAGCATTTTAGAGTGATGTGAGAACATTGAATTCACAAGCAGAATTCACCCTAAACCACAGTTTCTTTTCCACAGGCCTCCAAAGATGTTCCGGCTGAAGGCTGGGTGCAGGGCTTCAGGTGGCATGGATTAGTTACCACTGGGAGGAAGATGCAAATCACCCCTCTCTTCCCCAGATCTATGTCTCAGGTATCATACATTCTTAAGCCACAGGGAGACACCTAAGCCCTGGAAAGGGTCCTCCACTTGTGTGAAAGTGATGATGCAGATGTATCTTTTGCTGCAGAGGGTTAAGAAACCTTCCCATCCCTGCACCCAGAGAAAAATCTACTCCTTCTGGAGAAGGGTAGAATTAAAAGGTGAAAGAACGGGCACCTGGGTGGATCAGTCGGTTAAGCATCTGCCTGTGGCTCATCAAGATCCCAGGGTCCTGGGATCCAGCCCATCTAGGGCTCCCTGCTCAGTGGGCAGCCTGCTTCTTCCTCTCCTCCCTGCTCCTGCTTTCTCTGTCACTATCTCTGTCTCTCTCTCTCTCAAATAAATAAATAAAATCTTTAAAAAAAAAAAAAGGTGGGGGAGGGGTGAAAGAAAAGCTCCTGGATCCAGGGTCCAGGACTGCTACAAAGTAGAGATCAGCTACTACTGAGAGATGGATAGGAAATTCTGTCCTGCCCAAGACCTGAAGTAGATAGCAAAGGAGCCACAGGGAAGCAGCAAGCATGAATACTGAAAAGTTGTGGCTTCAAGGCCGGTATATAGGCCCTGCTTAAGACTGAGGCATGAAGTTTATTCATGACAATTAATCATAGTAGTGACACTCTAATGCTGTGATCTTTTTTCTAATCATTTAATTCACGTTGTAACACATAGCCAAGATTTGAGCCTTCATTTTGACTTTCAAAATTCATTAGACTTACAGAAATCATACCCAAGTTCTGTAATCACACTGACCCGCCCTCAATCATCATAGTTACATTCCACTCTACCCCAACCACAGGACTTCTAGATATGGAACATCACATCTTTTCTGGTGTCTTCTCTTACCATCCTGAGCTGAATTAATTTCGCTCTTTACTTTAGAAAATGACAGTGCCTATCACATTGCAGTATGATGTCATTAATTTTGTAAAACTAAGGCTGATCTCAATCCTAGGATTCTGTAGTATTCAAATACTACGTCACCATAGAAATACTCAGAGTTCTTTTTTTCCTTAAAGTTTTACCCCTGTTGAACTCATTTAAATCTACACAAAAACTGGGAGATAAAGACAAAATGTGTTTATCTTCTTACTGTTTTCATTTTGATTTCTTTGGGATCAGAGAACAAACTGGGTTTCTTTCACATCTGGTTTTCATTACTCTATCCAAACGGACATGAAATTACTTTGTCCAAATAAATAATGCCACCAACTTTTAGGAGAAAATACTTTTTATATTGGTTGGATATTGATATCCCTCTCCAGAAAACTGCCTACTATAGCATGACAACAAGATACACGGGGGGAAACAGATTGCTTGGAACAAATAAACTTCAACAAAAGCAAAGGTTGTTGGATCAGACTGCTGGGTATTTTATTTAGACCCATGTTTCACAAACTCTGTCTCTGTTTCTCAAGCTGATAATAGATTTCCCCTGAAATGAATAATTAATTTCCTGATCAAATGCATTGGGAAAATGCTATACAGTGTGATTTATAACACAAATTAACTAAAGTTTTCAGAAGTCCTACTGAAAAGAAATCCATTATATTTAAGTACCTATTTAAACATCTTTCAGATCACTAATATTTTCAGATCTGTCTGGGAAATTCTATTTTTACAACTCTTCCTAGGCATGTTTTCCCTTTTGTTAAATATTTCTGTCAGTTAGCATTTGGTTGCAGAGTACTGAGGTAGAAAGAAATTTACTGATGTGTGTTAAATGACCTACAGAATTTGGAGGAAAAATTAAGTAACAAGACATGAGGCTGAACTTAAAGCTACACGGCAGAACTGTATCTCGAAGGGTGCTTCCATTTTTATCATGATCAGGAATACATCTGCTCAGTCAAGAGGCTGCTGCTTCAGATAATTCCATAACCACTCTGCTCTGCTGTGATCAACAGCAAAATAAATGCCTCACGCCTGGCCTTTTCCCCTACTTAACCTAATTTAAATTCAGGTTTCACACTTGTGCATCTGATTGGTGAAACATAAACATATCCGGAGTCTTTGCTTGAAGGGAATCTGGAAAATATGATATTCAACTTCCCAGCCTCTGCAATACTAGAAGATGATTAGAATAGTTGTTGAAAGATTTCTGTTTTCTCCTAGAGGTTGAGACATTTCACCATTTCTGTTTACTCTTAACATATATTAATTATATTGCAAGGTAATGAGATTTCTGATGATGCAATGATGAAATAATAAAAATACATATGAGTAAAGCTACTTTCATAAAGATTCATGATGGCAGGAATTACCTAGCTCTGTGTCTATAATAGAATAGCTGATCAAGCTATAACTCCCCAGTCAAATATGGGCCTGAAATGATTGCACGTTCAAAGAATGGTCCAAGTTGCCCTTGAAATCCTGACTGCAGTTCAAGGAGACCCAGAATTATATGACTGTCTCCTACCAGGACCCGGTGGTTATGTGGCCCTAACTTGTGTCCACAGCTTCCCCCAGGCTGGTTAGGCCACTGTACTCTGGGTTTTGCCTGGATGTATGGACGCATTATTAAAACCATCACCAACCCAGTCAACCTTCCAAATTTAAACAATGGTGGACACAGTTTGTGGTACATTAGTATGACCACCTAGCATCCATCTTTGTTCCCTCTTTGAGACTGGAGGATGTTTGGCGCATGGAAGCTCTTAATAAGTACATGGTCAAAGCCCTAAATGACCCTTGAAGTAGCATTTCTCTACTAAATGCTAAGGTAATACAAATGTGTAAAGCAGCTTTTCAAAATAAGAATGGGATTAGATGTTTTAACTGTTCCCCAAAGTAGACTTGCACTAGCATAAACAGTATATACAGTCCAGATTACCACAAAGTACTTCTGGGTTTCTACCTGACATGAATGCTCAAATTGGTGCTTTAAACGATCTCTTTCCTTTACTGATTGCTTTAAACTCCTGGACTGGAGGAAAATGATCAAAGGTCAACTATCAAAGGTCTTTTATTTAGACCTCTCTCTCATAGTATTAACTGTATTTTGTTGTCATTTCTGGTGTGTCCCTGCCTAGTGCCTGAAAGACCCTTCCCCTAGAAGGTAGATAGGATAACTAACCGCTTTTTTTTGCTTTTCTGTAAACCGCTGGCTTTTAGGTATAAATTAGGTTATTAATCGGGTTATTAGTCGCATATTAATTGCTCTTTTGCTTTACTGTCACTGCTTGGCTTATAGAAATAATAGAGACGCCATGATGGCTTTCCTACCTTCCCCCTTCTTGTTCCCCTCTCTTGCGCGAGCGGGCCCTCAGAACCAATCAGCTTGTTCCCCCTTCCCGCCTCTCACTTCGCGCGCGCGGGTACTCAAAACCAATCAGCAAACTCCAAGTATGCCTTTTTCAAAGTTCAAATTGTCAACCAATCAGTTGCGCCCCACCCAAAACTTGTTTGTGCCTTCCTATATAAGACCCTGTTTCTCTCCGGTCGGTGTGCTCGGTTAGCTGGAGCTGCCGACCACCCGCCGGTACCTGCGTGGAAATAAACCTCTTGCTGTTTGCATCCAGTGGCAGTGTTAAATTCTTGGGTAAGGGGATCCGCAGGTCTTTCAGTGCCAAGACTCCATCGCTGCCATTACTTCCAGCTAAGAGGTGATCCTTTCTACTCAAGGAGGTTCATATGTTGACCCCATTGGATTCAGCTGCCTCCCCATTTGGTAACTCCCCTATACATTCCCCAACTGACCAATGTTGACCCATAAGTAGGGACATCTCTATGCCCCTATTCAGCAGGAAGACATTACAGAACATGAGACCTTCTACCATCAACCTGAAAGAATTAAGGGTCAAAATTGTTCAGGGGGGAAATGATGAGGGGACAGAAGGCTCACTGAAGACAAAGCATAAGCTGACACCCTGCAGCCTCCCCTCCCGCTCCTGGGTGGGACAGGAATGACATTCTTCCAGGAATCTCCCAACTACCTTAATGTTAATGCCTTGCTAGAGGGGAAAAACAACCTTAATGTGACAATGGTAAGGCCTCAGGTATCTTGTAGGTATTCTTTAGCATATGAAAGTTCTTTTGAAACCTCCCTTTTCCTTACTCCCCCAATCCCATAGTATATAACCAGGCACGCCCTCACAACCAAAAAAAAAAAAAAAAAAAAAGACTATCTGATAAAAAAAATGATGGAATGAGATTATAGGATCACCTTGACCAACCTCCCTGTTTTCCTGAGGAGAGAACTGAGCTCCAAAGAGGTGAAATTATTAGTTCATATTCTCCACAATGGAACCCAACCAAAGTCTCCTGTCGTAAGTTTGTGGTCATTTTATTGTTTCAAGGTTCTATAATTCACCATATCAAATCAAGTAATTTGCCCTTTTTAAAGGGTTAGAGGGAGACAGCAATGTGTAATCAAAAGGAAATAAGCAAATTGAATCAATAAATATTACTGAGCTGTTAAAATATGTAGAATGCTATGCAAGGTACTGCAGGGAACATAAATATAAGAATATAAAATCCTGCCGCTCTAAAGCATCAACAAAATGACGTTCTTAAGGTGGACTTTTTCTTGGTTTTCTGTCATATGCAGAGTGTTAGAGCAAAATTACTCATGCAATCCCTAAAGCCACTTTTACATACATTCCCCAATACTTGAAGGCCTAGGAATGACACAAACAGAAAGACAGTAACTTTAAACCTAAAGATATCAATAATTACATTAATTATAAATGGTTCAAGCATCTCAACTAAAAGAGATCCCAATAAGAGATTTTAGACTTGATAAAAGAAAACAAGAACCAATCACATGCCATAAGAACCCAAGTTTCAATATAAAGATAGAATTAGACTAAATGTACAAGGATGAAAAAATATATACCATGCAAAAACTAATCAAGAGGCAACCAGAATGGCTATGTTAATATCAGACAAAGGAGATATCAGAATGAGCAACATTACTAGGGATAAATAGGAACATTCCATAATGAAAAATGGGTCAATTCATGAAGATGACATTATGATCCATAATTAGAGTTGTAGACTTAAACTCTCTCTCAGTGATCGATAGGACAAATAAGCAGAATCAGTAAATGTAGAAGAGTGAAATGACACAATTGGGCAATATGACATAACTGACATTTATAAAACAATGTACCCCTATAAAGCAAACTATACATTTTTTTCCAAGTACATAATGAAAGAATCACCGAGATATAGCATATGCTAAACTGAAACAAATCTTAGCAAATTTAAAAAGATTCCAATTATTCAAAGTGTGTTCTGGGAATATAAAGACTTAAACCAGAATATCAACGAGATGTTATCTAGAAGCTTCTAAAATATTTGAAAATTAAACAACACTCTTCTAAATAATCTATGGATCAAAGAAGTATTTCCAGGGGGAGATTATGAGATATTTTAAACTAGATAAAAATAACAACATAACATGTCAGTGTTAGTGTGAAGCTGCTCAAACAGTGCTTAGATGAAAATCTATAGCATAAATGCTTATATTAATAAAAGAACAATTGTCTCCTATCAATGGTCTAAATTTCAACCTTAAAAATTTTTTAAATAAGAAGAGCAAATTAAGTCCAACATAAGACATGGAAACAAATAATGGAACAAGTAAAAATCATTACAATTGAAATGGAGAAAAAAATAGAGAAAACCAGTGAAACTAACAGCTGCTTCTTGTCAAAGTTTCAATCAATTTATAAAATTCTAGCCAGACTGGGCAAGAACAAGACACAGCACAATTTACCAACATCAGAAAGGAAAGAGGGGCCATAACTGCAGATTTTTCTGACATTAAAAGGTTAACAAGGGACTATTTTGAACAGTTTCATACTGTAAATTCAAAAACAGATTAAATGAACAAATTCCTTGAGAGAAAAAATTCAACTTTACTCACAAAGAAATGACCTAGATAGTCATACATTTAGTTCACATAGTTTTTATCTTAAAAGTCTATTGAATTTTGTCAAATGTTCTTTCTGCATTTAATGAAATGATCTTATAGCTTTTATTTTTTTAGTCTGTTGAGACTATAACAATGAAGAGTACTTTGGAAATGATGAAGAACCAACCTTGAATTACTAAAGTAAATCCCACTTAGTCATAATAAAGTGTTGTTTTATTTTATTTTATTTTTTTAAAATATTTTATTTATTTATTTGACACAGAGAGAGAGAGATCACAAGTAAGCTGAGAGGCAGGCAGAGAGAGAGGAGAAGCAGGCTCCCTGCCAAGCAGAGAGCCCAATGCGGGCCTCGATCCCAGGACCCTGAGATCATGACCTGAGCCGAAGGCAGAGGCTTTAACCCACTGAGCCACCCAGGCGCCCTAAAGTGTTGTTTTAAAAACTACAATTCTGGGGGCTCTGGATGGCTCAGTCGTCAAGCGTCTGTCTTCAGGGCTCAGGTCATAATCCCAGGGTTCTGGAATCAAGTCCCACATCCAGCTCCTTGCTCAGTGGGAAGCCTGCTTCTCCCTCTCCCTCTCCCCCTGCTTGTATTCCCTCTCTTGCTGTCTGTCTCTCTGTCAAATAAATAAATAAATAAATAAAGTCTTAACCCCCCTCCCCCACACACTATAATTCTGATTTGATTTGTCAGATTTTTCACATTTTTTTTCTTCTTATGCTTACGAGGGATAGTAGTGTTCAGTTTCGGGGGTCTTTAGGTTTTGCTATCAGGATAATGCTGACCTCATAAAATCACAAGTGTTATCTACTGTACCAATTTCAGAATTTCAGGATAAATATGAAGAAAACACACTTTCACAACTTATAGTTAACTTGCTAAAAAACAAAGATAAAGAGAAAATCTTGAAGTAAAGAGAAAAAAGCATTATACAAATGTGAAAAACAAGCAGACTTCTCTTCTGAAACCCTGCCAGCCATTAGACAATGATTGGCTTATCTGACACTGGAAAAGAAAACAACTTCCTACCCGGAATTATGCCCAGTGAAAGCATTTTACAAATAGGAAAGAAAGGTGCCTTTTCAGACCACAAAAGCTAAGATAAATTATTTCCAGCAGACTTTCATGAAAAGGTGTTCTTTTAAAGACGGTTCTTTTGACAGAGGGAGTATGATACTAGGTAGACTTTTCCATCAACACACACACACACACACACACACACACACCCAAAAGGAGAAGAGAGAGGGAGGAGGCAGTGGCAGCGGCTGGACATGGTAACAATGTGAGTAAATAAAACACAATTTAAAATTTTAGTACCTTTAAAATAAATTTGACTGTATTTATCCTGCTTCATGGGTTTCTCTGAGGGATCTGGAACTGTGGTTTATTGTATTTCATTATATTTGAAAAAGTCTTGGCCTTTACCTCTTCAGATATTTCTTCTGCTACATTGTTTGTCTTCTTCCTAAAATTCTAATTATGGGTATATTAAACCATTTGGTATTGTTTTACAACTCAGATGCTTCTGTTTGCTTTTTGTCTTTTTTTTTCCCTTTTTGTGTTTTAGTTTGGATAATTTTTATTGAACTATCTTCAAATTTACTGATTCATTCCACTGCTGTGTCCCTTCTGCTAATAAGCCTATTGAAGTAATTTCTTCATATATTTTTTTCTAACATTTACATTTGAATCTTTTGTACTTTACTTACTTATTCTGAATTCCCCCCATCTTTTCACACATGCTGTCATCTCTTTCACTCCTAAATTTCTTTAACAGGTTAACTGAAGTTATTTCAGGCTCCATGCCTGATAGTCAATCTCTGGGCCATCTCCAATTCTGGTTCTATTCATGCTTTTATTTCTTGAATATAGAAGACATCATTCACTCCTTCTTCCACACCTCATTTAATGGGTGTTAATGGTTTTGGTTTTTTTGCTTTGTGTGTCTCATAATGTTTAAATAAATGCCAGACATGGTGATTGGAATGTGAGTTAAAGCTAGGTAAGTAAAATTTATGCCTGGCAGTGGGCAGGCTTTTCTTCTGTCAGACAATGTGAGGGGAAGGGTTGAGTAAATCTAATCTGTAGCTGAGGTGGGTTTGGGTTTCCTCTAGTGGTAGGGCAGCATTACCTTAAAGTTAATGCAAGATCCCGAGTGCTAGAAGTTTTCCTGTCCCACCCTTAGTTCTCTGTGGGCTTGCAAGCCTATGATACATGGGTGGTTTCTCTCTATGCTTTTGCCTCTCCCTTGGTGAAAGACTGGTACCATTTGTTACTTGTGGTAAGAGCAGTGCTTTCTTGGTTCTCCTGCCTTAGCCTCAATCTTAGGTATAGACCCTGTGCACAATGGCCTCAGTGGTAGGATTTTCCAGTGCTCCTTTCTCTTCCCAAGTGAAGGCCAATCAACCTACAGTACACAGTACACAGAAGTACTTCTCCAAGTACTCCTCCACCCACACACCCAGGTAGGTCCAGCATGCCTCTGCCACTAACAGTCCTCTTTCTGGTCCTGCCCTGTCCCCAGTTTTCCTCATGAGCACCTGATAGAAGCACACAGAAAGGAACTGTGAGAGACGGGATTTTCTTGCATCAGAGACTCCCAGGAATAATAAACTGATCATGCTGGTTCATACCCAGCCTTTAAGAATTGATGAGAATATTCATTACATCCTTCTACCCACTTTTTTTTTTCATGGAAACTAGATACTCTTTACTAGTTTATTGAATTTAAAAAATTGAAGATCCCGCATTTTTAAAAGGCCTTTTTACATGAAGTAGAATTTCTAATTGACAGATCTGGAAATCAGTCTGAACTGGACAAACTATGGATTCAACACGCAGATGAGGTTTCCTCATACCATTACCTCGACATGGATTTGATACCCACCCTCAAAAGAATCCTATAAAAAATTGCTTCAAAGCCCCTTTGAAATTGCAATAGTGCAGCAAAACCACAAGTAAACAATGGCCTGTTAACCTGTTATTTCAAATATAGACTGAAAAGCCAACAGGCATATTTTTGTGCAATTTTTTAAAACATCGTAAGTTGAAATATCAAATCTGCACAGCGCTGTCCCTTCACAGAAGGCAAGAAACTGCCAGCACATCATGTCGGAGGCCGTCCTCGGTGCTGTAGGCTATGAAAGTGGGCCTCCTTCAGGGTCTGGTTGATGTGGAAGTAAGGGCCTTGGCACAGTGCAGACTGCTCGGGAACAGGCTGAGGGGTGTTAGGGCCGGACCCGGCAGCCACGTGGTTCAAGCTGCTCTCCGGCCCGCTTGCCCTGTCCGGGCTGTTGATGCTGCTGCTGCTGCTGCTGCTGCTCCCACCGCTGTCGCTGCTTGAAGACTGGAAGGAAAAAGAAACAGGATCGCGATTAGGCTGTTTGGTTTCTTAAGAACTTCACTGTGGTGTCATTTACAATACCCCATGTAAGAGCATCCTTCCTATTTGGTTTGAGGAGGACCAGCATCAAAACATACCGTGGGCTTTGCAACTTTACAAAGTACAATCACNCGAGAAGAGGGAACAGAGGGTGTTGTGTTCTGGCGGCCGCCACGCCCACCCCCTCGGGCCTTGGCTCTAGCCGCGGCGCGGGTGGACGCTGCCGGCGGTGAGTACCCCTCGGTGGGACCCGTACCACCGCTACTTCCGGCGTCTGCTCCGCGCCCCCCCATGTCGCAGCCGCCGTGGTACCGCCCTCTCGCGGCTGCGCACTGGCGCGGCCCCGGCCGAGCCGACAGGTAACCCCGCCCACGGGAAGAGGCGGGCTCGGAGTGGGCCCTTCTACCCACTTTTATCATTAATTATCTTGTCATTTTTGGGGGGTGAAAATTATTTGAAAATAATGAAAGGATATGAATGTCTTAACATCTATGAAATGCATTAAACATAATGAAGATATGATCTTATATTGATTAATTCATGACACATAAAAATCTGGAAAGATATGCTTATACCAACTTTATAAAGGAAGAAACTAAAAAACTGACATAAATTGTCTCCATATAACTAACAAATGGTGAATCCAGTTCTCACTATCCAGAATTGCTTCAACCTTCATGTATCTACTCTCAGGGAACGCTTCTTCCCAAATATTTGTAGTAAGTGGACATTTGAGAAAATAAAAAACAAAACCATTAATGCCCATTAAATGAGGTGTGGAAGAAGGAGTGAATGATGTCATGTTTCAGAACCTGCCTACTCACATGATCTAAGTAAGGCACAGGGATTGTTAGATGATCTTGCATTATAATCAGTGCAGCACATGGACTTCATAGGCTAAAGTTCACCCTGGCCACATTCAAGGACATTTTTGAAATAAACTAGCAGGTAAAACGTTGCAGCTTAAACCTAACCTTCTACAGAAAGCCTTTTCTAAAACCCCTAGACTGACCTCTACACTCTTTCTCTGGGCTCCACAGTTCTTTCTCCCTTTTATCTTTATACTTGTACTGACAGTGTTTCACTGCTTTTGCTTTTTTGTTTCTCTCTGGATAGAGAATGAATTCCTCTCTTAGAGGTGAACTACTTCTTATTTTTCATGGTACTGAATATACAGAAAGAACACGACAAATATTTGTTAAATAAATTTAATGTCCTTGTTATGTGAAAAGATATGTATCACTATACTTCACCTTCTTAAAAAAGTAAACTATAGCTATAATATTTGTCATAATTTAGATAGGATATTATTTTCTAAAGATCAATGTTTCCAAAATATTAGGTTTTAGAAAGAATAACTTTTTAAAATTTACCCTTTGTATGAAAGAATGAAGCCTCTTCACTATGTATAAAGCATAATGAAATAGTATGCATTACTAGATAGAATATTAAATGGAATTGGCTAGTTGGAGTTATTTTTATTGCACTGAAGAATGCTTATGTTTCTTTTTTTTTAAGATTTATTTATTTATTTGACAGAGAGAGAGAGAGATCACAAGTAGGGAGAGAGCCAGGCAGAGAGAGAGGAAGAAGTAGGCCCCCTGCTGAGCAGAGAGCCTGATGCTGGACTCGATCCCGGGACCCTCAGATCATGACCTGAGCTGAAGGCAGAGGCTTTAACCCACTGAGCCACTCAGGCACCCAAATGCTTATGTTTCTGAAAGAATCCTTGAGTATTTCTAGAATTTACCTTGATTGCAGTAAAGACCAAATACAATAATTAAGAGAAGCAAAATAGTATAATACCATGCTTTCTCGTAATTTTTAAGTCAGGAAAGCCTTTTAATGAAATACTACATGGAGGCCAAATACAGAAAATACGTTTGGAGTTTTACTCTCCTCTGGCTGAAGTAAGAGTGGGGTGTGATTCATGAAGTGGACCCCTTTCTACCTCTTTTCCATTTACACACACAAGCACATATTCCCTGGAAGCTGGAGAAAACCATGGGGCCCTGTGAAGGACAGACTGAAAACACCAGTGTACGAGAATGAACCTTCAACAGGGCATTAGAAGACCTGGTTAAATAATAGCCTTTTCACCAAGACATTCAATATCTTAGTTTTTAGAAGTTCTTCAGGTGATTCTGGTATTTAGTGAGACTTAGGGGTCTCTAGATATGTAGTCCTGTGGTCTTTTAGAAGTTTATGACTTTATTATTTTCCCCCCAAATCTTATATGTTTTCTCTTTTTCTTCCTTATTAGTTTCTTTTTTACTCTTCCCCCCACTTTACTTCCTTTCTCTTTTTCCCCTTTTCTTTTTCCTTCCTGAATAATTCAGTCCAAAAAACTTGAGGTAGTAGGTGTCTGTGGTGGGAGGAGGGTCAATGTGGCAGAGTGTGGAGTCAGAGCTCAAGGGGGTTAGGAAGGGTGTCTTTTTAGAAGGGTGTTACAATGATGGCATCAGAATCCAAGAGTTGGGGGAGATGGCCCTGAATACCATGCTGGAGCCAGAGCAGGGTGACGAGGGCATGCACATGGCAGGGGTTGGAGTCACAGTTCTCAGACCAGTCTGGGAACCCTAGACCCCTGCACACCCTTCCTTGCCAGGCAGGATGCTGAATCCCAATCCCTGGACAGTAGAGCTCAGGGTATGTAGTCTGAGTGGAGTTAGGAGGGCAGTAGAGTGAGGAGGATGTCCACCTGAGGAGTGGAGACAGGTCAGGGAGTGTGTCAGAGCCCAAACAGAGAGACGAGGGCATCTGCAAGAGGGCAAAGTGGGCATTATACTGAAAGATGCTTGACATTCCTGGGGCTTGGACAAATAAGTAGATAAAGGATAATGTGAGCCAAGTTTTTGCTTTCAGGAAAGAAAGTCATGAATATAGAAGGAGAGAAAACTAGAATTACCTGTGGCATTGGATTGGGCTTGTGATATCAATGTGACCTTATGATATTCAGTGTATAGACAGATATAAATATAGATGTAATTGTATGTATGTATGTGTGTGTATCTGTATCTATGTCTAAGATTTATTTATTATTTTGAGAGAGAGAGAATATGGGGGGTGGGGAAGGGCAGAGGAAGAGGGAGAGAGAGAATCTCAAGCAGACTCGGTCTCACAACCTGAGATCATAACCTGAGCCCAAATCAGATGCTTAACCGACTGAGCCACCCAGGCACCCCTCTATATGTAAATCTAAATCTTTATATCTATGTTCTTACCCTGTCCACTGAGGGGCCCGGGGTCAGCAACAACTCAACAGAAGTGACGACATCTAGCACCCAGACCTTAGTTTGTAAATATTATATTTTCAATAAAAAGAAACAAGGACTTCATGGAGAAATAGCTGGTTCCGGGTCTGGGGAAGGGAAAATACAAAATGAGTCCAGAATACAGACGTATATGCATGCATAACTTGAAAGTTTCATGAGGAGTGGGATATTTAAAGATTCAAAGTGTCTCCCTACCAAGTATTTACTGACTAGGAAGGGAAAAAGTATAAATTTACAGTGGAGAAGCTTGGCAGACACCACGCTAATCAAGTGATTAAAGTGCACATTACCAGAAATGGGACAAATCAAAATTATTTGCCACTTGATAGGATGCACTCAGCATCACTGCTGTTATTCCTGCAATAAATGGATTACTTGAAGCTAATTATGAGGAAACGCCAGATGAACCCAAGTTGGTGGAAGTGCTACAGAATAACTAGCCTGGAATTGTCAAAATTATCGAGTCAGGAAAGTCAAGGAAAAACTAAAGAACTATTGGGCATTGAAGAAAACTGACATGAAAACTAAACAGGAAACATGATTATGAGCTGGATCTTTTTGTTATTAGAGGTAGTATTGGTATAATTAATGAATGTGTAATGGGATCTGAAGATTCATCAGTGGTGATACTCTAATACTTAATTTTCTGATTTTAATCATTTTATTGTAATTATACAGAACAATGTCCTTGTTTGTAGGAAATACATGCAAAAGTATTCAGAGGTAACAGAGCATCAAGTCAACAACTTACTCTCAAAAGATCAGGGAAAAACTATTCCTACTGTACTTACAACTTTTCTGTAATTTGAGGTTATTTCAAAATAAAAGTACATAAGTAAAATATATATATTTCCAGACTTTAAGTCCTTGAAATGATAGAAAATGCTTCATTTTCTTTTAATCCCATCCAAGTACCTAGCACAGCTCCAAGAGGTACTTTTTTAAAAAAAGGTTTTTATCAAACAAATAAATCTAGAGGACTGGGTTGAAACCAATGATAACTAAAAAGTGACTGCTATCACCATGTCAGAGGACTCAATGATTGATACTGATTGTGTTCACTAGCACCTATATACCAATGCAATAACCAATAATATATTTTAAAGGGCTGACACAAAAATGGTTGTTGAAAAATCCTAAAACAAAGAATTAAATTAAACGTAACCTCCCATTTCATTGAGTATTTCAATTATTTAAGATTTTACTGCACACAAATAATTCAAAGAATAGCTTTAATGTTATGGATTGGGGATAAGATATGAATATTTAAACACAATTTGCATTCAGGAGATGTAACGTATAGTATGGTGACTAAAGTTAACAATACAGTATCATAGATTTGACAGTTGGTAAGAGATTCCATTTTAAAACTTCTCATCACAGAAAAAAAAACACATGAAGTGATAGTTATGAACTAAATTTCTTGTAGTAATCGTTTTACAATATATACACACATCAAATCATCATTTTATATGCCTAAAACTAATACAACAGTAGTATAAATTGTATCTTAATAAAACTGGAAAAAACACAATTTGCAGATATTTTTGGCGGAGATAATTTTATTCCTATCTCTACATCCATTTTCACTTTCTTCCTTAGTAACAGAACTCTGCTTTGAGCTTGAGCTGAGCACACTGCTACTAGAAGAAAGACTGCATTTCCCATCCTCTATATAGTTAGGAATAGTTACCAAGTTTGTGTCAATGAACTATTAGTGGCTGTTGTCCAGAACTTCAAGAAAGGCTTAAAGCAGCTATCCCCACCCTAGACTATCTAATGCTGGAGTTCTTTACCTAAGAGTGTAAGTTTCCATCTTATTTAGCTTTTTGATTTTTTTTGTTAGATGCAGTTGAATCTAATTCTAAGAGATACTCCATATGTTAACAAAAATTCTCATAACTGATACAAACATCTGTCAAACATGTTTAAAGCACAACCTCAGTTTAAATGTCAAGTCTATTATTTATTAGTTCTATAAGCTTACAAAGGATGTTTAGTGTATTTTAGTTTCAGATTCCTCATTTGTAAAAAGGAAATAATAATAATAGTATCACCTACCTCGTAGTGGTTGAGTGGATACTCAGTTAGATGATAGTTTCTTCAGAATGCCTGAAACATAGAATGGATGCAATAAGTACTAATAGATCATGCCAGCTTTTCTTTTAATGCACATTGTGTTCCTTCCCTGTTTTGTGTAAACTATAGAATTGTTAATGCTTTGCCAAGTTCTTACCATGGATTTTATTTCTTCTTTAAAATTTTCACTGATATTTCATGCTTTAAAAATTCTTTCCCTAAATTCTGGTCAGTTTAATGCTGATTTTCTGTTCTATACTTTTTTTTTCCTACCTAAAATCTGAATCATCAATATACCTTATCTGTAAACCATTTGTCTGGAGAAACAGGTATTGTTGAGCTGGAGTCTGTTAGGTCAAACAAGGTCAGGGCAGAGGTGTGTTTTGGTATTGGCCAATGCACCAACACAGCTCTTGGGTCATCCCCTTCACTAAGGAACTGCAGGTTGGATTACCATGCAAGATCTTGATATGGCTTGATTCTATAAGCAAAGTTTGTGTGTCTCTATTCTCCTAGTGTTCCTAGTACAAAATTATCATTCTTACTTCTCAGTGAGACCACTGTTTCTATGTTCCTTTTCAAAATTGGATGACGTAGGCTGGAATAACAAAGACGATCAAAGACTCCTAACAAACACAGTAGACCAGGTCAGATATGTTACATATTATTCTCAAATGGTATCTCCCACCGCAGGTGGGCTGTAACTCTCATAGCACTTCCCTGCCTTCCCTGCCTCCTGAGTAGATCTTTATTTTCCAGGAAGACCCAGCCAGAGCTCAACTCATAGGAAGAGAACCGGCAAAATCCTGGTAGCAATTTAACCCAGTCACAATCAGTCCAATCAAACTTTTATTCTAGGGCGCCTGGGTGGCTCAGTGGGTTAAAGCCTCTGCTTTCAGCTCAGGTCATGATCTCAGGGTCTTGGTATCGAGGCCTGCATCAGGCTTTCTGCTTCCTCCTCTCTCTCTCTGCCTACTTGTGATCTCTCTCTCTGTGTCAAATAAATAAATAAAATCTTAAAAAAAACCTTTTATTCTATTGTGAATAAGGTAGGTAATCTGGTAGTTTGCAAAGGTGCAAAAGACAAGATTTGCTTTTCTAAAAACACTTTATAATTGATTGGAGTCCATGGCTGCCATGACAGAGTCCCGCTAGACCGCCAAGGTGAAGCCTTTTAAGCTTCTAGGAATTTAAGAGATCAAAAACATTCCACAGAATTCAATATTATATGGTTCATTAGGATCTGTTGTAGCTGGCCTTGGACATTTTTGGCTAATTAGCAGAATTAGAAGATCACGTGACGTTGGAGGATTTATATTGGTGACTTTAGGATGCTGGTTCCATTGTAGGTATAATTATGTAAAGCTAAGAATCTAGAAAAGAATTGCCAGAGGAGGAATTGAAAATAAGATTTTATATGGAAGTATCTACCTTGACCCTGAAAGAAAACAAACCAATGGAAATAGCAGCAATTGAGCAGAGACTCAAGCATAGAAAACCCAAATACAACCCACTGGAGTCTGTGAACAAAGCTGAGTTCAACTACATTAAACATCATGTGTATCATAAGGCTTTCAATCAAGTAAATAAAGTATGTGTAAATTGTAAAAAAACAAAACAAAACAAAAACTTATAAGTGAAGGTCTTACTCCTTTTTGTTTTTCCCATTCTTAGTCTAGTAAATGGCAGGGCATTAAATACATGTTTGTAATTAATTTAAAAAACACAAACACATTAAGCTATAGAAAGAGACAGAGCTCTTATAGAAATCTGTTCCTTAAGAAATGAGTCTAGGTTGTTTAAAATTCTTTTAAATAAGATAGATAGAAATTTCAGAGTATAGGAGAAAAATAAGTCAAAGAATTTTTCTTTTTTTAAATTCTTCATCCAAGAAAATGCTTTCCAGTGTTCAAATGCCATGTATATTGCTTTAAATTCTCTGCTATGGGGAGGTTTATTTTGTACACTTGAGCCATGTAGACATTTGAGCTGGCATATTTCCTTTGGAAAAGGAAGCAAAAATTAAAAGTTTGCCCACACGTCAAAGTCCACAGGCAAGACTGCAGGATGCTTTAAAGTGAAGTATGCAAATCCTTTTTAATCACCTCCCCTCAGGCAGATATATTGATATTCCATCCAAACTCTTTTAGGTTACTCAGGATGGTAAGCAGCATATCCCTCTATATTCCTTTTTTTTTAAATTAACATATAATGTATTATTTGCTTCAGGGGTACAGGTCTGTGAATCATCAGTCTTACACAATTCACAGCACTCACCACAGCACATACCCTCCCCCATGTCCATAACCCAGCCACCCTATTATTCCTTAAAGAAATAATTCAAAAGCAACTTAAGACAATTTCTGGCAAGACAAGATCCCCTTGGAATTTTGGAAACACATAAAAATTTTATGTGAGGTGCTGAGAATCGAGATGATTTTCAGGACCCTAAAGTGGAGTATGTCAAAAGGTATCCATCATGTCCGTTCCACTGTAGAACTCTAGCTGCTTCCTTTGCTGTTTCCTGAGAGAAACATGAGCCTTTCGACTCTTTTTCAGATCAGGAAAATATTCAATTCCTAAACCTTCCTAAATTCCTCTATATAGGTGTTCAAACTGGTGATACTAGATTAACAACTTTATAAAACTGTATATGTCTTCATAAGACTATCTAATTTCCCATAAGACATGAGTCAATTTTTATAATGGTAGGTATAATTGTCATGGCCTCTCAGGGAATTTCATTATTTTACATTAATTAAATGCTCTGGGAAGAGAGATATAGAGACAGATAGCAAGATACACACACAAACACACACATACAGAAAATGGAATAAGATTAACAGTGAGAGAAAGAGAAATTCAAAACCATCTGCTTTACTTACTGAGTGAGCAAAAGGATTTTTGGACCCCTTATATAGTCTCTTTCCATATGCCTAGCATAGGATGATCATCTTAGTAAACTGGAGTCATTTCAAGATTTAAAAACTTGTATGTTTTTGATATAGAATGGTCTCAAATGTAAACCAATTATTATGCTGACTTGTATAAACTTGTCATTTTTATAGGTCAAAATCTGTCAAATTCTAACAACTGCCTATTGCTCAACTGTTCATATAATCTCTTATTCATTCTGTTGGTGAGGGAGGGACCGACCCCTCCACCCCCCCAAATACTACAAGATGATCAATCATATGACATTCAACCCTGGAAAGAAGGAAGACTGTTTGCCATGTAGGGCCTCAAGGGGCTGTATAGGGGAGCACAGAGAACAAGCAGGGGCTGTGGAAGGCAGGCTTTAAAGTAACAAGATGGTGAGGTGCCCTTGGTTCTTATAGGAGAATGTAACTGGCTTGTTTGAATAATCCAAGGAACCGCAACCATCAGATTGAGGTACATCTAGCTGAGTGAGTCTGCTGGTTAGGGAGCATATCTGGTGAGAGGAAGTGTACTCACAGTTAAACCATGGGACCCTTTGGAACCCAGTGACCCATGTCAAAGTAGCACATGCAATTTGAGATATTACAATACATCAACCTAACTTCAGCTGATAATTCAACTGGCAAAAATTTCAACTGGAAAAAAAAAGTTGGTATGTTCCATTGTTGGAGAAAATTTAGTTGTGTTGTATTCATATCTTTGATATGGAGCCTTCTCAATCATAATTTTTAGTATATATGATTTTCTGATTAAGTGCTAAGACAGATGCTGCTTCTTGTCTACTCAAGATTGGTTCTTTCCTTCTTCTTTACTAACTTTAACTTTATTCAGGCAACAATGTAATCAGTTAAAAAATGTGATGTCACAAGCTTCATTATATTTGTGGTGACCATGCAACATAGCTTTGGCCAAGAAGGTATTACCAGGAGGCTACCAGATGGGACTTTCAGAAAAGCAATGCTTCCCTGATAAAATGTAACAGACTCATCTGGCACACATCTTTTGTTCTTAGCATCTTTGTCTTTTTCCTTTATTGCTCCCTCATATGAAGATGCAATGTCTAGAAATGGAGAATTATGACCACAAGAAGGATGTAACTTATACACATATATGAAAAATTTCAAGAGTTAGTGTGGCATAAGGGTATACCTGAATTTCAACGTTGACTTCCAGTCCAAGACTTAGCTGGATAAACATGAAAACAATATATAAATTGCAGTATTCCCACTACTTATTTTTCAATTTTCAAGGTTCCTGTAAAGTTTATATCTGAAATGGTTTTATATAATATACATTCCATTGTGTCTGGCTTACTTCCTTTCTTTCACATTATGCTCTTGGAATTCATCCACATTTTCCATGTAGCTGTGAACTTATTCATGCTTATTGGTTTATATTTACCACCAGGTGAATTTACACATTGTATTCAACCGTTCCTCAACATACAAGCATTTAAGTAATTGCCGGGTAGGAGCTATTTCCATTATTATTTGCAGTGTAGTGTTATGAACATTCTTGTACTTGAGCATGCATGCACTTCAGTTGGATGCGTACCTAAGAGTGGAATTGCTGGGGCACAGGGTTTATGAATGTTCGATTTTACTAGATACTGTCACACAATTCCCTAAAGAAGGGACTCCTCTTGTAACAATTTATTCTTCTATTATAGGGTATAAAAATCCCTATTCTTCCATAATTTAGGCATTTCCATTTTAGCCACTTTGGTAAGCATGTTGTAGTATAGAACTAGTTATAATTTGCTTTTCTTTGATAAAAAAATTGTTTACCATAGACTGGGTGGCATTTATTTCTCACAGTTCTGGAAGCTGAGAAGTCTAAGATCAGGGCTCTTGCAGATCTAGTGTTTGGGGAGCGCCTGGTTCCTGGCTTCTAAAGAGCCACCTTCTCCCTGCATTCTGACATAGCTGAGAGAGAGGAAGCACACTCTTTCTTGTCTTTTCTTATAAGGGTACTAATACTATCATAAGGGCTCCACCCCAATGGACTAATTAACTCTCAAGGGCCCAATCTCCAAATATCATCACATTGAGGATTAGGGTTTCAACATATAAATTTGGGGGGAACATAAACATTTAGTCCATTGCAACAATGAAATTGAGCACTTTTTCATGTGTATATTTTTGATTTGGATAGCCTCTCTATCTATTCAATTCTGTGACCATTTCTCTATTGAGATCTCTCCCTTTTACCTTAATTTATAGGTCTTCTTTGCATATTCTGAATATACTGCTTTGTTAGTATATGTATTGCAAGTATTTATAGGTGTTTTCATATATTCTGAATATGACTCCTTTTTAAAGAAAAATAGGATACCCTTTATTTGTAAATAAGTCTCCATAAAGTTAAAAGCAGAGACAACCTGTTTTTGGAAAAGGGAATATAAGAAGGTAACATATCACTTATTTTATATATATATATTTATATATAAATATATATATATATCTTATCGCAGTCAGTGGGTTGCTTTTATCTTTCTACTCTTTTTTTTTTTAAGATTTTATTTATTTATTTAACAGAGAGAGGGAGAGAGATCACAAATAGGCTGAGAGGCAGGCAGAGAGAGAGGAGGAAGCAGGCTCCTTACTGAGCAGGGAGCCTGATGAGGGCCTTGATCCCAGGACCCTGAGATCATGACCTGAGCTGAAAGGCAGAGACTTTAACCCACGGAGCCACCTGGGTGCCCTATCTTTCTACTCTTTTAATGGAGTCTTTTGATAAAGAAAAATTGCCTACTGCAAGTTCATGTAGATATTTCCCTATGTTTTCTTCTAAAGATTTTTTCCCCCAGTAACTTTCAGTGAATTATATTCTGTATGAATCAAAGCTTGTTTACTTTGCTTGCAACTAAGAATACGATTATTTATAATCTCCTAGATATTCCGTACTCACCCCAAATTCATCCAGAATAAAACAGAATTTGTTCTACCCTCAAAAACTAGGTCACGACCTGTATTCTCTATAAAAGCATGTCAAAGTAGCTATAAAAGCCAGGAATTATCTGTGATATCTTCTTTTTCACTTACCACATTTAGTCTCTTTCCCCATTAATTACTACTGCTGTGTAATAATACATCAGTGACTTAAAGCAGCAATAACTATTTGTTATCTCTCACAATTTCTATGGTTCAAGAATTCAGATGTGACTTGGTTGGGCAATTCTGGCAAGTAGTGTCTCTTAAGCAGGATGAAGTCCCAATGTTAGCTAACGCTGCAGTGTTCTGAAGGCTTGACTGGGGCAGGAAGATCTATTTTGAAGTTGACTCATATACATGGTTGGCAAGTTGGTCCTGACTGTTGGTTTAAAGCCCCAATTCTCCTCTACATAGACCTCTCCAAAGGGCTGCTTGAGTATCCTTATGGCGTGGCTCCTGGCTTTCCCTTGGATGAGTATCTAAGACACCAAGGCAGAAGTTGCAATGCCTCATTTAATCTAATCTCAGTAGTAATTGTCATTTTTGTAAATATTTTATTGGTCACACAGGTCAGTCTGATTCAATGTGGATGTTTTTTATACAAGAACATGACTAACAGGAGGTGAGGATCACTGGGTACCATCTTGGAGGCGGGCTACAGCAATCACTGGGTTTTGTCCATTTCATATGAGAAGTATCTTTCAACTCAGCCACTGCTGTAGTCTAACGGACAATCATTTATCTCTTAGTCTAATATGACATATCTTCTTTAAAACCCCTTACAAATCTTCTCCTCACCAGGAGTCAGAGTGATTTTTCCAAAAGATAAATCTGATCATGGTAGTCCTCTGCTTTAAATCATCAGTAGTGAAAATACAATTTATAAAGATTATACTATAAAATATAAAGATTATATAATATAATCAGCATGTTAAGTACTTCCTAATAATTTTAAGGTAGTATCTAAAACCACTGAAAGACATATTGGGTCCCCCATGATTTGGCTCTGCTTTCTTGTACCTCACCTTCTATTTACTGTACTATTGCCTCACTGGTCCTCTCTCAGTTACTCCAATGCTTAGGTATTTATTCAACTCTCATGCTTCTTCCTGGAATATTCTTCCCTCTCAACCCATTTCTCATTTGACTAACTCCTAATCACTCCTAGATGCCCCTTTAAATACTAATTCCTAACTTATTTTTTCCTAAGCTCCCAACACTAAATTAGATATTATCGTTATACTGGTTATACTGGGGTGCCTGGGTGATTTGGTCAGTGGAGTGTCCGGCTCTTGATTTTGGCACAGATCATGATCTCAGGGTCCTGGGATGGAGCCCTGTGTAAAACTCTGTGCTCAGTGGAGAGTCTGTTTGAGGATTTTCCTGCTCCCTCTCCTTCTGCCCCTCCTCCTTTCTAAAATAAAATAAATCTTTTTTTTTTTTTAAGATTTTATTTATTTATTTGACACAGAGAGATCAGATCACAAGTAGGCTGAGAGGCAGGCAGAGAGAGAGAGGAGGAAGCAGACTCCCTGCTGAGCAGAGAGCCCGATGCGGGCCTCGATCCCAGGACCCTGAGATCATGACCTGAGCCGAAGGCAGGGGCTTTAACCCACTGAGCCACCCAGGCGCCCTAAAATAAATCTTTTTTAAAAATTAGACCTTACTACTATTCTTTATCACATCATATGATTCCTTTCTACCATACCCCTTTAGTATATTTAACTATTTAGGTAACCACTTAATTAGTGTCTTTCTCTTCTACTAAAGTTCTTCAACTAAAGTTGTAGGAATTGGAACCACATCTGCTTTGCATTCCATAAGGAAGTGCCTAGCTCACAGTAAGTCAATGCATATTCTTGAATACCTTTGAATAAATGGATGAATAGATACATGGATCAATAGATGGATGGGAATTACTGAGTACCTAAAAGGGCAGCTGAGTAGAGAGCCTTAAATCTTGGGACATGATGAAGAAAAACAAGGTGGTAGATTTAGCTGGCCATAACTTTCCCCTAAGAGAATTGGTTCCAGAATTTCTTTTATGGATATGTGTCAGCAAAATGGTGAAGGGGGTGATGGGAAAGTTGTATTCCAGCCAACAGGTGGAATCTATAAAGCAACCCATACTTTATATCATGGTTATTACTGAAGAAATGCCAGTTCATACATGCAAAAGAGTGACCACTTGGCAAACACATTTTGCCCTGTATGTATTATTGTTGATTATCAGAAGCTATTTCAATTTAATTAAAGAACAGTTTTTGTGTTTAACTACAGAAGATCCTAGAAGACTTCCCTAGAAGGCTTCCCTCAAAGTTTTGAGAACTGAAAGGGCTTCTGTCTCTTCTAATCTTTATATAATATAATCAGAAGCAACCTAGATTCCATGTCAGCTTAATGCTCTACAGAATAAAATGTCAATGACAGAAGTATTTTCAACTAGGGCCATAACATGAATTCTTTTTTAAAAAATCAGTTTAGGGCTTCAAAAAAAGGAGGGCATGAAATATTTTTAGTTGTCTTTATTTTTTTATTTTAGCCCCAATTCTTAATTCCACATACTATGTCAGTAACTTTGTTTCTTAGAAACACTAAGGAACAGCAACTCAAAATTATAAACCAACTTCCTGAAAAAGTAATTTTGGAAAGAAGATCATAATACTAATACAAAGATGAAAATTGCATACAATCAATGAGTTTGGTATATTTGTCAGTTTTGTTTGTGACGGAAAAGAACTTGTGTATATGAAATACACAATATGTGCTAAAGACCACTCCTTTTGCTGCAGACCCTTAATTTCTGAATCTTGTCTAGTTTTTCTCCAGTATCATGCATAATTGATCATATGCTAAAACTTTTCTCTATTTTCTTAAACCAGATATCCATGGGGCCTTCCTGCAGTATTTAGAAAGAAGAGCAGCTACAGAGTTGTATTTGGCTCTGTCAAGCAATTTCTTGGTGGAAAATGACCAACGAGTTTAATTTCTCTCAATAGGGAATCATTTAGTCTTACTTCCTAGGGAAGAAAAGCAATGAAAGAAGATATAAACTGGAGAACACATACAGTTTTAACTTCAATTTTATTCTACTTCGTAATAATAATCTTTGCATTTGTGTAATATGCTACATATAGCACTTTCATGTTTACTAAGATGTATTTTGTGCTTGCTTACACAAGATTCTTTCGTGTTAATAGTCTGTGTGTTTCTTATACTTACCAAATTAGCTTAAATCTTTTCATTATCTACTTTTTCTGATGAGAACCTCAGCACACATTTATTGGTCTGTGCCATTGATTAAATGTGCTCAGTACTATTAAGAATTCACACATATACACATATGCTTAAGAAAGAACATCTGCTCATAATCTAAAATCCAATGACAAGAAGAGGACAAGTGCACAGATACCAATAACACTAGGGAAAATGTGATAATGTGTGAAAGGATTCATAAAATGAAAATGCTAGGGGCACCTGGGTAGCTCAGTGGGTTAAAGCCTCTGCCTTTGGCTCAGGTCATGATCTCAGGGTCCTGGGATAGAGCCCCACATCGGGCTTCTTGCTCAGGAGGGAGCCTGCTTCCTCCTCTCTCTCTACCTGCCTCTCTGCCTACTTGTGATCTCTCTCTCTGTCCAATAAATAAATAAAATCTTTAAAAAAAATAAAATATGAAAATGCTAAAGAATTTCTGAGTAGAGTAGAAATTATCACTAGGATTCCTGAATGCTTATTATCCACTAGATACTTTGTACTTTATAAACTAGGTTGAACATTTACCATTAGTCTCTCAGACAACTATGATTTCCATTTTACTGATGAAAGAAAAAGATTCTCAAAGTTCTTGGGTTCCCAATCCCAAATCGAAATAAAAAAAAAATAGATGATCTAGAATCAAAATGCATATCAAGAGCCTAGGTATTTGGCTATCATGGAAAAGTTTCATATGGTGGTGTTATTTGAATTAAGCTGAGCTTTGAAGAAATCAACAGAATTTTGAATAGACAAAGAAATGGACAGAGGAAACCAACCATTTGAGCACAAGTATAAATCAGACCCCAGGCAGCTGGAATGGATATCTGGAGGCGTGAGCTCAAGCACAATGGTGTGAGCTCTCAGCACAAAGCTGAGAGTTGACAGGAATATGAACTCTAATGTGCAACTGAGAAGAGTGTCAAGAATGAGGTAAAAATGAAGATTGGGCGCTAAGTGCTAAGGATATTAAGGAGGTGAAGGCATGAACTAGTTTTCAGGGGGAGAAATGAAAGATGAGGATGGATAATACATCATGTCGTTCTATAAACTAAACTTAAAAAATTCCCACTTCTCTGTTTTTGACCCCATGCCAAAACATACTGTAGTATCTGATTGCGCCTTGTATTTCAGAGATTGAAAGTGGTCACCAGTAACTTCATCTTCATTACCTTCAACTTCTAGGACCGATTTTTCTTTATCCATTTTCCTAGCAATTAGATAAAGCCAATGACTAAGTCCAGGCCAGTGACATGTGAGTTAAGTGACGAGCAGTACTGCCAGGCTTAGTCTAGGAAAGCCCTCCTGCATCCACTAGATCAATGATGGTCTATCCACTGACCTATATTACTTGTAAAGTGCACCCCCTGCCCTTTTTGTGGTAGCAAACCATTGGAATTGTGGGACTATTTGTCTCTGCAGTCATCCCACCTGATACTCTTTGCTGAATAATTTGCGTGGTAACCATTATCTCTGACTTGGTCCCTAATTCTCTCCTGCTTGCCATTCCTGAGACTGAATAGTGCTGGAGAAATTATGCAACCCTACTGGATAACACCTCAGCTGGGCTCCCAGTGTTGTGTGTAATCCTTCTATGTGCTTCTCATCATGCACTGTTCTCATTCTTTTCATGGCCTATTTTGAAGGTTTACCTTAAGATCCTTCCTGCTCTTGCTTTCAGCAAATGAATTAGCCTTCTCTTTAGTTAAGGGCTTATTCAGGAATTGTGTCCACGTTTTTGGTGTCCTTTTCTTATTAATTTAAGTAGTTCTTCATATACTATGGATATAAGACCATTATGCATATAAGATTTTAAAAAGGCTAAAATTAAAAAGACTGACTATACCAAAAGTTGGCAATAATGTGGGGGAATTGGAACTCTTGTGCACTGTTTATGGCAAATCACTTTGTAAAACTTTGGGCAGTTTTTCAAAAAGTTCAGCTTCTGTGTATTCTATAATCTAGACATTCCACTCTGAAGTAGTTAGGCAAGGGTCACAGAGAAGATCCCCAGTAGCAGTCTGGCTGAGAATAGGCTTTATACAGAGGATTTTCTGTGGTTTTGTGGCAGGGAGTGAGATGTGAATACATTTCTCTATTTTCCTTATGAACTCTTCATTAAGGTTAATGTCAGTGACTAGTTACTGTTTATAAACTGCTTTTTTTTAATGAAAAGACTGCTGACTCTCGGCCTTAGCACCATCTTCTTGGAAACCTCTGCGCCATGAGAGCCAAGTGGAGGAAGAAGCGAATGCGCAGGCTGAAGCGTAAAAGAAGAAAGATGAGGCAGAGGTCCAAGTAAACCGCTAGCTTGTGCACCCATGGAGCCACAGGAGCAGAAATAAGGAAAGCCAGAGGCCAGGGACGCTGGTACCAATTGTTGGACTGCATGCCTACTTTCTAGAGCTTGATTCAGTGGATCTAGACCATCGCCATCTGATCGCAACGACCACCTTTGAGAGACCTGCCTTGTTCATACCAAAACAGTCCCTTTTGGCCCTTTGCCCTGGACCTGTGACTTTCGGGACTAACTCTGTTTTCGTTTGTGGCTGAATGTAACACGTGTACAATAAATCGTCTCTTCTGCTGTCTTAGCTGAAGAAAAAAAAATGAAAAAAAAAAAAAAGACTGCTGATAATAAGGTTATATTACCAAAATCTATTGATTATTTACCCTGGTCCAAGTACTACTACGCCATCCACATGAACATATATTACCTTTTTCAAATCTTACAATTACCTTGAATAATTATTATTCCTCTTTTAGAAATGAGAAACAATGTACCTGTACTAAAACCAAAACAAAACAAGTAACGACTAAAGAAGTTGCTATCAGTAACATACTCAGTGCCTAACACCCTTTACCCTCCAATTAAAGATAAAGCTGCTTATTGTTATCTTTACTTGGAACTTGACCTTATTTTTATCTCAGTTTTTGACTTGTCAATCTCAGGTTAGTATTAGTGGGAACTTACTTTGGGCTAGGCTTGAGACAAAAAAAAAAAAAAAAAGCTTAGGAGTGAGTGAGCTGAAAATAAGACATAATACCTACATTTGATGCTTTAGAGGAGATGGAGAATAAAAAGATATTGCCTGGATGTCTATAGTGAAGATCAGGGTCCAAAGAAACACAGAGGAAAAGTACCATTGGTGTGAAAAAAGGAGTCTTCCTAGAGGAAGTGACACTTCACCTGGGTCTTAAAAGATACGCAGGTATAGGAGAAAAAGCTGGGCGAAGTGGGCCTGAGCCACTTCTGGCAGAGTGACTAGATGGTACAAAGATACCGACATTTAAAAATCACAAAGTCATCAGAGAATAGTGGGTAGTTCAGAATGGCTGTAGCCTAGAGCAGGGATTTCAAAACATGGCGCATGGCAATCAATATGGGAAACAGTACAGAGAACACCAGCTTCTAGGAAGCTACTCTTGTGTTTAGCAGCCAACTGGACCTAAACCAGAATCAGTCCCCTGCATTCTATTTACAGGAATTTTATAACCATTTTTCCTTCTTAGACATACGACATTGAACTCAGTACTCTGGTTTTCATTTAATTTTATATATATTCAGTTTAAATCAGAGAACAAAACAGATTATTTCATGGCCCAGAACTTCTTGTGTAGACAACTGATAAGATACCCTGATTTTGCCCTCAATTTTATAGGTTCTTTAATGTGATTTGATCACCCTCCCCAGGGATGAGAAGGCCCAAGAGCCCCTAGTGGACTGCCTCACATTGACAAAACTTAAAACCAAACTGGTAAATTAAATGTCCATTTATTCACTGATAACACAGGAATGCCTCTCCATTGGCCAGAATGTTAGATCTGGGCATTTTCAGTAAGGGGAATGGCATTTAGTGAAGAACTACTCCATAAAACAGTGAGCACTTACTTATATTATTTCAATTCATTGTCATCACAGTTTTGTAATGGAGTTCAAATGAGAAACCTTAAATGATCTTCCTTGTTCTCACAGCTATTAAGTCTTGAAGCTAAGATCCAACCCTAAGATTCTTTGATTTCTATCCCATATGATGGAGAGAGTACACCCACACTGGCTGGGGAAAAATGATGATGATCTAATTATTTTAATTATAATTTATTGGATGCTTACTTTCAACCAGGTGTTTTTAATACATTATCTTATGTAAGCTTCACAACACCTCTATTAGGTGGGAAACTGCTTTCATTTTAGAATTGAGGAGATGGATGTTCAGAAAGATTAAGTAACTTTTCCAACCTTTCAAACTGGGTAAGTGCATGAGCAAATATTTAAACCAGGTCTTTCTGCACACAAAGTTCTTTCCGCCACTAGTCCAATAAGAATGCTTGATGAATGAGAGTCAGAGTGGAGAGAATCTGTTAGTTGAGAGAATATTCCATCTAGACTGGGGTAGAGGATAGAAAATCATTGAAATTGCCCTAGTAGGAACTGATCATGTGTTTATAACTTGATGTAGCAGACTCAATAGTTTATACTATGAGTTTTTGCTTTTATTAAGAAGTCTTATCAGTCATAAAGAGCTCATCACCACCTTTATTCATCGTAGGCAATATACAGTATAATTTTCAGTCTCTCTTTGTTTCTCAGGAAAAATTTTAGGGGGGGATGACAAAGAAATGAATTTTCTCCAACCTGAGCAAAAACTTAATTACTTTTTGATAATCTCTTAGTGCAATTTTTCTTTACTAATTGGTAGTATATCTGTTTAACGACCTCATCAGTGAAATTATAGTCTAGCCTAAAAAAATGGATATATATGTGATAGTTTTACAAACTTAAAACCTTCAAGAAGTCTTGGGACTAGATCAATAAACTTTAACAGACATTTCTTTCTAACACCTAGACTAACAATCTTAGCAAGACAGTACTTTTTGTTTTGTGGGGGTGTGTGGGACTTTTTTTTTCTATAAAGGCTTTTGGCAGATGCAAGATTTGAACTAGCTTTCTTTGAAGTTAGTACCCTTATGGCAAGTTTGAAATAAACCTAGACCTCTGCTCAAAATCAATATATCTGAGAAACTTCCTTCAACATTCTTTTGTCTCTTGAATTCAACTTTTTGAGAAAGTTTTGTTTTTGTTTTTGTTTTTAGATTTTACTTATTTATTTGACAGGGAGATAGAAAGAGCCAGAAAGCACAAGTGGGTGGAATAACAGAGGGAGAGAGAGAAGCAGCCTCTCCACTGAGCGGGGAGCCCAATGCAGGTCTTAATCCCAGGACCCTGAGACTATGACCTGAGCCAACGGCAGGTGCTTAACTGACTGAGCCACCCAGGAGCCTGAAAGTTTTGTTTCTTTCCACTGTGGCTCAATTATCTGGAGTGAGGTTTGGTACAAGTGAATATGTTTTCTAAATGTTAGCTGAGTAGATGAATATTTGAATGAATTCACCAACTATGGACTTGGCTTCAGTTTTACAATGCTTAGTTTTGGGAAAGATATCCCTGATAGAGGAAATTCATGTATAGGGACCCACAAAATGGAGGCTGCTCCAGTGGCCCAGATCACATCCCAAATCTAAACCAAAGTTAGCACACACTTAGGGGAAACACTTCACTGTCTCTGAAACCTAACATACACAAATCACAATCCTCCAACTCAGCTTTAGCAAGCTCACCTTACTACAGAACACAGTATTCCTAGCCAGTCATGCTTTGTGTCTGGACTGCCTCCTCCCACATTCCATAAAACTCGCTCTTGTCCAAAATCTCATGGGAAGAGAGCTTCACTACTTGTGAGGCACTATACTCCCCAGTCCATGGATTGTTTTCCCTTACATAAAGGAGATCAAACTTTGGGACCTCCTCTCCAGAGTTCTCAGGTGTGTCCTATCTTATCTGGCTTGGAGTTTTCTGGGCTCTGGTATTTACTCACCGGCCTGGAACATTTCCCTCTCCCTCCACCCAATTAATTCACATCACGTTCAGGGATGGTTTCCAAACCCCCTTCTCCTATGCGCAAGATTTGTTGTTGTTGTTGTTTTGTTTCTCTTCTTAAATTTAAAAAGGATGGTGGAAATTTATTTAGGTAACTTAGAGAATATTTAAAACAAAAGGGAAAAAAATAAAACAAAAGAGAAGTAGGTAGAAGGCTAAGAAGAGGTCACCATAGTTAGTAAGAAGAGTCTGACTCACTGAAAAAAAAAAACAAAACACAAAAGCCATTAACTGACAAAACAAATCAGAAGAAAAATAATGAGAAATTTTTGGGTGTCTGGCCAAACCAATACCGAAGCTGCAAGTGATGAGAATGGGAAATTAGTCAGAAAAGATTACAGGCACACCTCTGGAATACTGCTGGTTCATTTCCAGGCTACCACAATAAACTGAGTATCACAATGAAGCGAGTCATGAATTTTCTGTTTTCCCAGTACATATAAAAGTTTTGTTTCCACTATACTGTAGTTTATTAAATGTGAAATAGCATTATATCTAAAGACAGTGTACACACCTTAATTAAAACATATTTTATTGGTAAAAAATGCTGTCATCTGAGCTTTCAGTGAGACACAAGCTTTTTGCTGGAGGAGGATCGTGGCTGGATGTTGATGGCTGCTGAGTGACTAGCGTAGTAGATCTGAAGGTTGGGGTGGTTGTAGCAATTTCCTAAAATAAGACAATGATGAATTTTGCTGCATCATTTGATGCCTTTCATGAATGATTTCTCTGTAACATGCCATGCTGCTTGATAGCATTTTACCCTCAGTAGAACTTCTTTCAAAATTGGGTCCATCTTCTCAAATTCTGCCACTGCTTTATCAATTAAGTTTAGGTATATTCTCGATCCTTTGTCACTTCAACAATTTTCACAGTGTCTTCACCAGGAGTAGATTTCATCTCATGAAATCACCTTCTTTGTTCACCCATAAGAAGCAATTCCTCATCGGTTCAAGTTTTGTCATGAGATCACAGCAATTCAGTCACATCTTCAGGCTCTACTTCTAATTCTAGTTTTCTTGTTTCTACCACATCTGCAGTTACTTCCTTCCCTCAAGTCTTAAACCTTCAATTTGTAAAAAGAAAAAAAAATGCTGTATCTGTGAAGTACAATAAAGTGAAGCTCAATAAAATGTGGTAGGCCCACTCTCATGAAATGGAGAAATCTGCATGGCTCCTGAAGGCAGGTCTATGTGCAGCTTTGCACTGGCTGGCTCTGTGACTTTTCGGCACCCTCATTTAAAAAAAAATAATATGTATTTAAAATATACATATTATTATTATTTTTTAATGAGGGGAGTGGGGAGGGGCAGAGGGAAAGGGAAAGAGAGTCTCAAACAGACTCTGTGCTGAGCATGGAGCCCAATGCAGTGCTCCATCTCACAACCCTGAAATCATGACCTGAGCAGAAACCAAGAGTTGGACACTTAACTGACTATACCACCCAGGCACCCCACTGCACCCTCAGTTTTTAAAGGAGGAGATTGGATTATATGATACATAAGAGCCTTTCCAAGTCTAACAATTCTATAGAGGACTAGAATTTTCTAGCAGATTAAATAGATGCTTACGTTTTAAGTCATATATTCATATTTAGTCTCATATAATTTGGTCTTTATATTTTCTTCATTATTTAAGCCACAGTTATTGAGTTGTTCCCTGGTGTTTGAACAGTGTGTTACGCAGTAAGAATACAAGATGGGTAAGATAAAATAACTGCCATCTACTGCCTCACAATTTTATAAACAGCAACAGGGCAACTGGAGCAGAGAAGATAGCTGAGGGAGGGAGGCTAGGATAGAGACAGAGTGAAAAGGATAAGAGCAAGTGAAAACATTTTGTGATTTCCTAAGACACAAGTAAGGCTACCTCTTGAAAGTAAAGCCTGGAGAAAAACAACAACAAAAACAAAAACTCTCCATCCCTTACTGTTTCAAACTGACCTTGGGTCAAGAGAGAGCAGCAGTACCCCTCCCCTGAAAGGCACTGGTAAAAAGGCTCTCGGAGACCACAAACTCAGACAACTCCTCAGACATGAAATTTTACCCATATTCCAGGGCAGAGAGAAGTCTAAGTCCGTGGTTAAGTAGGCTTCACCATTCAGTACGTGCCTATGTTTCTTTTCTCAATTAACGTATTATCCATGAAGTGAGGTTTTTGAATCACTGGACTTTCAAATGATCAAACCTCCTACTCAAGAGACAATAAGTTCTTCTGAGAAATTATGCTTTTGCATTAACACTGGCTTTCAGACTGAGCTTTCTTCATCAAGCAAGGATCCAAAAGAAGCCCCTTCCCAAATCAATAAAAATAAAATAAAATAAATAAAGACTGGTTAGGATTTTCACTTTCACTTTCATCTTAGGATGGTTAGTGCTGTATGACTTTAGCCACTTAGAAAGTTAACGAGGGATTCACTGGACTTTCCACACCTTCTATAAGAGAGGATAGCTGATTCATAGTTGTGTTGATGTGGTCACTACACAGCCTGGCCCATAGATTTGTGTTCAATGCACAATAGCCACCTGGAGATCTGGGAGGTTGCTCAGTGGCTCTCACAGAGCTTGTTGCTGACATGGAAATCTGAATTCCAGGTGGAAACCCTGAGAACAGAAGAGCCTAGACCTAGTTGGAACTTGGCCACCCTCTGAGGCCCTGCAGGTGGACATAAATGTGTGAGGCAAGTGGGCACAAGATAATAGAAAGCGATGTGATTAACAATTAACCGGAAAGCATATTTCACTAAAAATCTTCAAGTTCTTCTTTCCCTCCCTCTCTCCTTTGAACTCAATGCCTGAAAATGGCTCAGGAAGTCCCAAGTCTCAGTCTCAGATCTCTGGTGGCTAATAAACTTCTCCGCATGATGACTTTTGACCTCAGATGCCTGGTCCAGTGCCTGGGACACTGTAGTACTTAACTAAGGAAGCTATTTCTGTTGTTGTTGCTTACTTGTTTTTATTGCCTCTTGTTTGAAAAGGTATTTAAACTGGTGAAATGTTATATGCTATTACTAGGATGACTATTATAAGCAATGCTGGAGATTTAGGGCCAAACATATATAAACATTTGTTAAGTTAAACTAGTACATATAGGATACAGAAATACACAAAAAATACACATAGATACACAAACTGAGCATCCCTACATTAAGGAACACAACATCATCAGCATCATGGAAGCACCAGGCCACCTCATGCTCATTTCTAAGGATGCTGCTTAACATCAGTTAACCATGTCTGCCTCCTAGAATGATCAGTGTAGGATCAAATTATTTTACTTATGTCCTCCATCAGACTGAAAACTTTAGTCAGGGGCTGGGTCTTTCCCTCCTTTGTATCCACATTATCATTTCAATGGCTTATAGGGTCATCTTAAAGTCCCCAGAGCCCAGACATCTATCTAGTAAGAAGCCACAGAAAAATCCCATTTCCAGGTCACATCTCAGTTTCTGATTTTATATATCAGATTTAGCTCTTTAGATGTACTTAAAGCTCTCAGGAAAGAGGCATATTCTAAATACAGTCTCTCTGGTTAAACATTAAAAACTGGAGTAGAGGGTGGTGATAGCAAAAGGAGTTAATTAGCGTTTTGTGTACATTAGATAACACAGCCGCTTCCAGTTCAATGACCAATATCAGATGTTCTCTAGAAATGTGTTTGATGGAAATTCCCACTTACTCTTGCTTAAGTGGGTTGATAAAACTTCGGTAAGCAAGTTGCAACACTGGGGCAGGGGGCGGGAAGGAGACAAGTACCAACAAAGAAATTAAACTCAAGTGCTTTCTGGTATACCAAATAGCCATGGGAAATTCAGGGCAGGATTGAAGGTTTCTGGCAAGCAGCCCCTCTATTCATTTTCCTGTCCTTCTTTAACTGGATTATAGCACACATTTTTTTTATGTAGCTATTTCCTTTGCAGACCATTGTCTTTAGGTTAGGTTTATCTCTAATCAATTCAAATTATTCTCATGCCAGTCCTGTGTTGAATGTTACCGAGCAACAACTGAAAAAGATCATACTTTATTACAAGATGGGGATCTGGCAGGCTGTGAAGGAAGAGCACAATAGTCAGTCTGGAAACATCTGTGGGAGTAACCAGATGTTTTACTTAGAGGAGAAACGCAGGCTGAGTGAATGACAGAAAAGGCAAAAGAGTAGATGACTCATCTCTGAGCAGATGAGAGCACAAATGCTCACGGATTTTCTTTCTTTCTTTTTTTTTTAAAGCACTATAGTTGGATTAAGTGTCTGAAATCATCCCCCTCATACCCTCTACTTTTTTAAACTATTGAATTAGGTTTCTTGGTTCATGGCTCCTACTCAAGGATGACCACCTTTGCATAGCAAATTTCTGATGCCTGGATTGGAAGAATCAGAGCAAAGCCGTCCCTGTTCATAAACTGTGGTGGTGTAATTTCAAGGTCACCAGGAAAGTCTTCACTCATATTTCTCTCTCCCTGAAGTTCATAATCCTACCAAAAAGGATTCCTTCTTTCAACAAAATCAATCAGAATATCAAACTTAGTTTTAAAATGTAAATCCTGATACAAGTATTAACAAGTAAAGTTCTGTCTGAATCTCTGAAAAAGCACATTAAGGGCCTGGGGAAAAGCTAGAGCTGTGTGTGTGTGTGTGTGTGTGTGTGTGTGTGTGTGTGTGTGTGTGTGTGTGTGTGTGTGTGTGTGTGTGTTTGTGTGTGTGTGTGTGTGTGAGAGAGAGAGAGAGAGAGAGAGAGAGAGAGAGAGAGAGAGAAATACTTTCTTGAGAATGTCATCCATTAGGGACTTCTGTGATCCTGGATTTTAACATGCTAGCAGCAAGCAGAGAAAGGAAGCTCTTTGAGGAAGCAAAAAGGAAGATAAGGGTTCAGAAAATGAAATGAGGAGAGAAGACCAATTTTGAATTTTGAACTGACTATTTGACTTTTTTGAGTGTCAGTTTTGTCATCTGTAAAATAGAACCAATAACATTTTTTTTCCCGGCCATTTTTGGTCAGTGACCAGAAGGGACTCTCTTTTCTTTGCCAGACTAATTAATTAATTAATTATCTTGTTCTTTCTCCAAAACAACTAGTGTAAGATTTGGAATTTTAAGAGATGTATATAATCAAAAGAGTCTTTTCTGTTCTCTCCTATATTTGTTTCTTGGCCCTTCTCTGGTGAGAATTCTTTATTATTATTTTTTTCCAAAGGCATACTGAAAGGATAGTCTTCCTATCTTGGTTTAGAGACTGGGAACTAAAAGAAGTCTGCCTAAATTCATAGTTCATGGACATGATTTGATCAGTAATTTGAAAAGGCAACATGATTTTGTGTTTTTATTCTTTATTTATCTAAGCAGTTTTTTGGAAGGCTTTTTTGATATTATCCTCTAGGTTACTTTCACTACTGNTATTATTATTTTTTTCCAAAGGCATATTGAAAGGATAGTCTTCCTATCTTGGTTTAGAGACTGGGAACTAAAAGAAGTCTGCCTAAATTCATAGTTCATGGACATGATTTGATCAGTAATTTGAAAAGGCAACATGATTTTGTGTTTTTATTCTTTATTTATCTAAGCAGTTTTTTGGAAGGCTTTTTTGATATTATCCTCTAGGTTACTTTCACTACTGACAGTTAGCCAAACCCAAGATTTTTCAGGAATGGATGGATGATTTCATGTGAAATGTCCATCAGTTTTGGCTGCACAAGTTTCTAGAGACGGCTCAGGATCCCTGAAAATTTTATCTCTAGATTGAGTAGAAGAGTAAACATGATACTAAATGTCAAGCGCCTAGCAGAGAGCCTACACGCAATATGTATTCATAGCAATTTACATACTGACAATTTTGAGATAGCTTTCCTGGATTTTTTGGAACCACTCTATTTTATGCTACAAAATTCTTTATCCTTTTTCACTGATTGAAGGGGTAAAATACAAGCTGACAGAAAATTCAAATTTTAAGACACATGATATTTATTTCTAAGGGAACCCAGGAGTATTGGAGTATTGTTATTACTGAATTATTAGCGCATTGGCTATTAGCGTATTAAGGCCCAGGTTACCTGTTTAAAACAACACAAAACTAAATGACTCAGTGACTGGGGACGTAGGATACCATAAACTTTTTTCACTACCAGTTGGTATGGAGCCAATTCCATGACTAATTTAGACTTTGTCTAAAGCAATTTTCAGTCTCTACCACCTCTTGAAGTAAGAGTTTCAGAAGTGTGCTTCATAATATATGAGATAAGTCTTAGCTGCTGAAATCTTCTTCCTTCCCCTCCTCCTCCTCCTCTTTTTTATTCTTTTTTTTCTCTTCATCTGCTGCCTCTTCCTCATTTTTCTTCTTCTTGAGGTCAAATTAACTATCAAGCAGAAAGCAGAGTTTCCTAGCTCTGACAGACCCGAATATCCAAATTATGTTTACTCATGAATAAAATAAGATTTAGGGAATACCTTTAACTGTTTGGTTGTCAACATCTCCAGGCTATTGACAAAAAATTTCATTTCTTATCCTGTCACATAGAAAAAATATACTGCTCATCTACTTTAATATGGGGCATACTCATGTGACTTGTTTTTCCTAATGAAATCTGAATGAAAGTGGCACATGGCCACTTCTGAGCAGAAGTTTTAAGAACCATGCTCAATTTGTCCCATCTCTTCCCCTGATGAAATAATTGTTGACGACTAAACCCTTCCCAGCATAGGTCCCTGAGTGACCAGTATGAGTGATGCTGACCTGCACTGGAAATGTACAGTGAAAAGAGAAATAGATTCTTAGCCTTTATCTTCTCAGACTGAAAAGTTAGTTTCTTTTTTCTTTTTTAAGACTTTATTTGTTTATTTTGAGAGAGAGAGAGAGCAAGCATGAGCTGGGGGAGAGGCAGAGGCAGAGGGAGAGAGAGAATCTCAAGCAGACTCTAGGGTGAGTGCAGAGTCCCATGTGGGGCTTGATCTCATGACCCTGAGATCATAACCTGAGCTGAAATCAAGAGTCAGATGTTTAGCCAACTGAGCCACCCAGGAGCCTCTGAAAGTCAGTTTCTAATGATGGTCTTCAAGTCACTGCAAACATATGCCATTCATTGATAAGAAGATCTCCTAATACTAGTGGCTGGTGAAATCCTGGTTTGAATTCCTTCACTTTTTATTATCATCATCGTAACCAGCATTACCAATGATGGACTTAATAGTAAATTACAGACTCTTAAAGTTAAGAAATAAAATGAGTTATCTTTCTAACAGTCTCATTCCAGAAATGAGAAAGCTCAGATTTTCCAGAGATAAGGGATTTATCTAGGATGATATAGTTAGGTTTCTTTTTTATTTTAACTTGTAATATTTTTCTAGATCTTTGCATTTTTAAACTCATGCCATTCATTTATGCATCCAAGTTTTCAATTAAATTTTTAAAAAGTGAATATTTCCTGGTTAGTGGAATAAACAAGATTGGTCTTAATGTCTTTTACCAGAGACCAGTACTATTTCTACATGTATTAATTTCTTAGGGCTGCCATAACAAAGTACCACAAGACTCAGTGGCTTAATAGAAATATATTTTCTCATGGTTCTGGAAAGTGGAAGTCCACGAGAGATTCTCAGGTTTCTCCTGAGGTCTCTCTCCTCATTCTGAAGATACTCTTCATTCTGTATCCTTAACATGAACTTCCCTCTGTGCATACGTACCCCTTGTGTCTCTGTGTTCAAATTTTCTTTTTTTAAAAGAATACCAGTCAGACTGGATTAAGGCCCACTTTCAGAGCCTTATTTTTACCTTAATCAGCCTTTAAGGTCCTATCTCCAAATACAGTTACATTTTGAGGTACTGGGAGTATGAGCTTCAACATATCAGTTTGGAGAGGGGGCCTGCACTTAGCCCTCAACACTAAGATGACAAACTGATGGGATTTTATATTAAAACAAAATAAAACAAAAGTTATGGTTAGAATCTCACTGCAATTTTCACTAGCAGTGATGTTTACAGAGTATCAGGTAGAGGAGTTGGACAGAAAAATATCTGTAAGACTTTAGTATATTTGCCCATGTTACAAAAGGCATTCTATCCCAGTGCTGAGACTATATCCCACTTTGGTGCAACTGACAGCTGAGCCATCTATAAACTGTGTAAGACTGACCACACCTCTGAAGGGGAATTCTCCCAGATACCAAATGGAAAAAATCTCACGTCCACTAGTGAAAGTCATAACACTTCTCTCCTCTCTCTCTTAGTCCCTCCCTGCCGAAGTCCAGCTCCAGCAACAGTCAGGGTCCCCGAAGGAAAGGACGGCATCGGTGATACGAAATGAGGAGACAGACTCTGATGATGTTCAGGAGTCTCCCCAAACCTCAGGGCTCGGGGTCCTTTTTTTATATCATTGTAACAAAGGGTGATCAAAGACACAACCAGGATGTTTATTCATTGATCAAAGGAGCCTTGGTAGATGAGCTTGGTGTTTTCTCAGAGGCCGGATAGATGAGGCCTGCTTTTCTTATCTGTATCATAAGTCTCCTGGAGCCTGCATAGTTTTAACAGAGCTCCCCTCCTGTTCCTTTGTTTTAAGGTCTCAACTAGTTCTGACTTAAATCACTGGTTTGGTAAAGATTCGTTAGTCATTATGTTTTGAGGTAAAAGACTATTTATCCTGGGGGAGGGACAATATGGTGCCGGACCTTATCTGGCAATATTTCAGGACTCTATCTAGGCATGCTTATAGAGGGAGTAAATCATCTATATAGGGAAAAGGTGAATCAACTAAGAGTAAATTGGACTAATGCTTAACAAATCTAACCCATTCTCTCTATTCATAGCATTCCAGGTCCTTTGGACTGCAAGCCGCTTTTAATTGGAAGGGGTTGATTAATGCTTTACCCACTGCGATTCTCCTCGCCTTGCAGGAGGGCGGTGCCCCATGCCGTGCAGCGGGGGTTCACCTTCTTGTGCCATGCAGACGGCTCACATCACCTCCCTTCCCTTTCCCTCCTGCCTTCCCCCCCACCCTTCCATATGGCTCCTGTGAGTACAATGCCAGTTTTAGGTACTATGCCAGGAATCAAGTTTGGGTAAACCATAACCCTGCCATCCAGGGGTGCATATCTAGGACATAAGACAGACAAGAGATCACACAATTATAAATAATGTAATATGTGAAATGCTCTAGGCTATATGAAACCATGGAGGAGGATTTCCTAAGTCACAATTGGAGGAGGTGGGAAAGAGTCTTATCCCTTTCACTTCTACAACTGTTTTTTCTTTTCAAAAGATATTCCTATATTATCATCATTATATCCCAAGAGATAGAGCATGAAGCACAAGGCGCATTTGCAAAGCATGGGACTAAATTTCTAACTAACAAACTGGGAAATATGCTTCAAAAGAAGTTGGTCCCTTTAAAATTACCCCTTTGAGGGGCTACTCTAATTCCAAAGATGCTGCCTTTCCTTCAAGTATTTGGAATTTACATATGGTGAGACTGTGAAATCTTCTAGAACACAACAAAAATTAATTTAATGTATGGTGCATGATTAAGGTTTATAAAAGAAGTGAATAAATCCAGAGACCATGGCACATTTTTAGTATCATGTTTGGTGGATAATACTTGTTCCTGCATGTTTTACATTTCTAGAGAGTTAAGACATCCAGATTAAACAAAATCATGATCAGGTGAAGAACGTTTAGGGTTCACAATGAAGTATGACTGTACAGTAATGGTACTATATTCCCTTCAAAACCAACTCTGAAGAAAATCAGAACAAAAGCAGGAAGACAAGAAAGCAGGGTTTGATGAATAGCAATGTCATTCTCAAATGTGAAAAGTGTTACATGTGATGTAGGAGGAGAATTGATTTATAAAACCATAAGTACTTTCTAAGAAAAGCAGATTATATTAGAGGTGTAATTTCTTCTGAGAACAAAAGCACCATTCCAGGGTTACTCAGGCCCTGGATGATTGTGAACAAACAAAAGTGCCCTAGAGCTGAATTTCTGGATTAGAGCTGGAGAGCACTGCGTTAATATGCATGGTGTGAAAAGAATTTGAAGCTCCTAGGAGCAAGCCAGGGGATGCCCACCAGGAAGAAGGGAGGAGAGACACCACCAAGATGAAGAAAGGACAGTGACACCACTGTGCCTGGGTGGCTAGGGGACAAAGGCAGATTGGTTCACATGCAGATTTGTTTCTTTGCTGCTTATACTGTTGTTGCAAGTATGAGCACCATACCTGCATGATTTTATTGCTGGTGTTTTTTAAAGTCAAAGAAAAGATCTGAAATCTTACACTTGAGTCAAAGTGCTATAAATGAGAGACACCACGCAAAGAAGATAAAATAAATAAAACTGATTGTGGGAATAGGAGTTCAGAGCTAGAAGTAACAATGGAAACCTAATCCTCTAGGGATTCATAGAACCCTCAGAAAAGTCTTTCATTGTGGCATGGGAGTTCTGAGAAGTCATAGCTTAATCAAGGAGTAGGGTTATTCCAGTTGACATGTGGGTTTCATGTAAAAGACAGTGCTAGACAGACTTTTTTTTTCTTAAAGGAGAATACTTGATTTCAACAGACAGAACTGCATACCTTCCCTTAAATCCTTCTGTTTATTTTGTACATTTTGTTTCCAAAGATCTCTGGTATAATCGGATCCCGATGAGGGATGTGATGTCATGTGCAGAAAAAAAAAGGGATGAACTAGACATAAGATCTGACTGAGCACCTCAGTTTGGTTATAGAAAAGTGATCCCAAAGCTCTTTCCCCTACGCCCAGAAATGTCCTCCCTTTTCTTCTTTTGCTTTATAAAGAAAAGTTTCCCATCCAGCTATTGCCACTGTTACAGAGCTGAACATGTCTGCTTGGCATCCCACTGTATTCTTAAAATTGCACCTGTACAATTTTAGAGAACTTCTGTCTTTATATATATATATTTTGCTTCCCCTTTAGAATGTGAGCTACTTGAGGACAGGGAACATGTCTTATTTATTTATGTTTACCCTGAACCTGTTATTTATATCAATCATCCAGTAAATTTTTACTGAATAAATGAATGAAAAAGTGGTTAAATGTATGCATGCATAAGTAAATGAGTAAAAATGGGTATCTATATTCCTGGAACTTACAATCTAAATATAGAAAAAATCTGAATAACAAAGTATGAGTGAGAACCCAAGTCAAGTCAAAAGCTTTTCAAAAGTCAAAAGAAATTTTGCTTGCCTTCCTTCTTAGAGACTGTCTCGGTTTGCGTGTTTTAAATATATTTCATCTCCATGTCCTTTTCCTTAGAATTTCTGTAAGCTATCACCCCACAAAGCAAATCTTTCCCTGAGAAACAAAAGAGGAAATAAGTGAAATTGGTTTGCATGTCTTACTGAATTCTTACAATGAAAGAATAACCTGGAAACACTTTCCCTTGCGCTCAGCTGAACATTCTTCAGTCTACCTAACCCACTAAATCGTAAGTTTGACATATTGTTAAGAATGGAGCAAAATCCAAAGAACCAATTAGATCCCCAATCAGGGTTCTTGGCCATGTGCCCAGCAGCTGGTGAGACAAAAGAGGAAGTGGCTAAACCAAAAGATCTCATCAGCCTGTTGATCATGTGAGGGGAAGCTCAGCAGCTTTCTTTCTGTTGTTCTCATAGACGCTCTGTGTCACCCAAAGGGAGACAAGAGACCTCTTTAAAGAGATCACAGAAAGCTGGGAATAGGAGTGCGTGGGTAAATCTGAACCTCGGGGAGGGATTATTGACAGAAAACTGGAAGCATCAATTTGCCCTGTTCCTGGTCTTCTTCAAAGACCTGTTTTGGAAGCCAGCCCCCACGAGCTGACTATTGCTGCTCTGCAGTCGACCAGAGCACAGTCTGTTGCTGGCGGAAAAGCAGTGTGTGTGGGAAGGAGCCCGGCACTCTTTTGTGGGCCTTGGCTTGTGATTGCACAGCAGAGGACCACAAAAGGAAACTAGCTTGCTTCAGTGGGTTTTTTGTGTGTGTGTGTTTTTTTTAGGAGAATTGATTTGAACAAACAAAATTATGTACCCGCCCTTAAATCCTTGTGCTGATTTTGTACAATTCGTTTCCAAGGATCTATGGTATAATTTGATCCTGGTGAGACATGGGATGTCATGTGAGAAAGAAAGAAAGAAAGAAAGAAAAAAAGAAAGAAAGAAAGAAAGAAAGAAAAGCAAAAAAAGAAAAGAAAAAGGTTTATATTAAAAATTATTTTAAGATTGGAAATAAATACAGGCTAGGAGAAAGAAAGGATGTGGTTTGGTGGCTAGGAGGACTAGGAGGAAAGACAGTTACGTGGAGGGCACATGACATTTGAAATCCCAGAAGTTCAAAAGCCTAGTGTTTGGGGTGGGCAAGTACTGGAAACCACTGTGGGGGAGACGGGTGATTATACCTCTGGACAAAAGACTGGTAGACTCTCTGAAGTCCAAGGTCAGATCCACAGACTTTGTTTCATTTTTGGTTTTGACTATCTACTGGGATCATTTTTAAATGACCAATGACTAATATTAGAGCAAGCTCTCTAGGTGGTTTTAATATACCACAAGCTAGAGGATGCTCCCTCACTATACCCTGGCAGCTTCAGTCTTGTAATACCCTTGACAGTATTTCCTGACCTCTTTTGCCTTAATAACCCTCCGTAGTGTGTCACCAGCTGGTCCAACTGCCCTCTAAACATGTGGTTTTCAATTTAAGATACACAGGCATTTCCAGGGTATTTTGTAAGTTAATTTTTAAAGGACAGATTTTGATTTAGTAAATCTGGGGAGAGGTGCGAGCCTAACATTCTAACAAGTTCTTTGCTGGCCCTTTGAATACACTAAGTAGCAAGACCCTAAATTATACCTACTCACACTTCAATTTTGGCGTAGCTTTTAAGAGTCCAGGCTTTGGTTTTTGACCACATTGATTTTTACCCTTCTACTCACTGACTGAGTCTAGACAAGTTTATAAACTACTAACCTAGTTTCTTCACCTATGAGAGGATAAATGGGGGTTTTGTGAGGATTATAAAAGATTTCTAAAGTGGACTTACAAGCAGGGCCTAGCACAAAGTTAGTGTCTAATATATATTCATTATTATTATCTCTAACTCCTGAAATACTTTCTCTCATCAGAGCTTTTTTTTTTTAATTAAAGATTTTTATTTATTTATTTGACAGAGAGAGATTACAAGTAGGCAGAGAGAGAGGAGGAAGCAGGCTCCCCGCTGAGCAGAGAGCCCGATGCGGGCCTCGATCCCAGGACCCTGAGATCATGACCTGAGCCAAAGGCAGAGGCTTTAACCCACTGAGCCACCCAGGCGCCCTCATCAGAGCTCCTTTAACTTTTTTTCTCCTCTGCTCACTCACTTCTATTGAATCTTACAGAAATTCTCAGTTCACCCAGTTGATGTCTAGTCCTGTGAATTCTCCCAACTTCCCTAATCCACCACTTCTCCCTTGGCCTTTCTTCCCTTTTCACCCGTGTGTGTTCTCCACTCAATCATGAAGACCATGGCTTCCATCCATTCACTCATTAAACAAGTATTTTCTGAGCACCTGCTATGTGTCAGGCACATACTGTGGTAAGCCCCAGTAGTATTTTTGGTGGCTGGTGGGTAAATGTTAATGAGCATAAACATGCATGTGTACATACGCATACATACATACATGTTTTTGTGTCAAACACTGATACAAAGCATGGTAGCACACAATGTTCAATACTCTTTATTGTGAACTTCATAGAGCCAATTTGTTCCCAATTTTTTTTTTTTGGCAAACTCTTGTGTCTTCAGCTAATTTATGGCTGCAACTGATGAATAAACATAATCCACAGAGGAATGTCACTTGATTTTTTCAATATATATATTAATGAATAAGATGAAAGCGAAAGGAGGACAAATGTAACTTCATTTGTTTGCCAATAACATGCTTCCTTGCTAGTCTTGGGTTTTGAATACTGAAGAATAACATTTCTTAAAGTTTTTGTGTATAAGCACAGTCCATTTTTAAGCTTAATCTTTGTTATGAACATTTTCACCATTTTTTAAAAGTCTAGACAAGAAAATGAATAATAAATCAAGTCATCAACCAGTGTTCGCTAATTTCTGTGGTATAAATATTTCCACTACGGCTGCTTTCAAGCTCCCAATGTGACATCACCGAACAGGTATTTGGGAGGAGATCAAAAAACATCAAGAGTGAAATAAACATCAATAAGTGAATAAACATCAATAGTGAAATAAAGAAACATCAATAGTGTTTCTACTATACAGATACAATCAGTGAAAATAACCTCAAGAGAATAGATAAAAGGATACAGGGTATGAGAAATAGGAAGTGAGGGCGCCTGGGTGGCTCAGTGGGTTAAAGCCTCTGCTTTCGGCTCAGGTCATGATCTCAGGGTCCTGGGATCGAGGCCCGCATCGGGCTCCATGCTCAGCAGGGAGCCTGCTTCCTCCTCTCCCTGTCTCTCTGCCTGCCTCTCTGCCTACTTGTAATCTCTCTCTCTGTGTCAAATAAGTAAATAAAATCTTAAAAAAAATTATTAAAAAAAAAAGAAATAGGAAGTGATTATTTACTAACTTTTGAAATTATACTTTAGGGGGCACCTGTGTGGCACAGTTGGTTAAGTGTCTGACTCTTGGTTTCAGCTAAGGTCATGATCTCAGGGTCATCAAAAAAATAAATAATTTTTTTTGAAGATTTTATTCATTTGTCAGAGGGAGAGAGGGAGAGAACACAAGCAGGGAGAGTGGAAGGCATAGGGAGAGGCAGATTCCCTGCTGAGCAAGGAACTGGATGCAGGATGATCCCAGGACTCTGGGATCGTGACATGAGCTGAAGACAGATGCTTAACTGACTGAGCCACCCAGGTGTCCCAATAAATAAAAAAATCTTAAAAAAAAAAAAAAGAAGTAAAGATGGAAATGAGGTAGGTCCACTGATGAAGATTCTTTTAAGCCAGGAGAATATTTTGAACATTTTCCCAAGAGCAAAGAGAATCAAATTATTGAGCACAATCAGTTTGCATTCACGAATAGATGAAAGGAGTAGACTGGAAGCAGGCAGATCAATTAGATCAGAGGAGCATGATAAGTTTGGGAAAAAGTGGACGGGGGATGCCTAACGCTGGATACGGACTATGCCTTGCTTATTTGTTCTTTCTCACTTCCATTCCTCAGTTCAGGTCAATAATTCCTTGTCTGGTACCAACTCTCTGCCAGGCACCATGCCAGCAGCAGGATACCCACTCCAAGCTCCCAGACTCAGCATCGCTGCCCTTTATCAGCAGTCATGTGGAGTAAGACAAATAAAGTTTACGGATTCCCCAAACTCGTTCTGCCACTTATGAAGTGCACAATCTAGGGCGAGTCACTTAATCCTTCTGATTCTCCTTTCCTGATGTCTCAAGATTTTATAGGTACTTCAAGAGGCTTTTGTGGGGATCAAATATAAAGTATACGAAAACTTAAAAAGTCATAAATGCTTTATTCAAATGATTTCTTTTCTTCTCTTTATTTCTTTACATTCCATGTGCTCCAATTCTTATATTCTTTTTAAATTTCCTCTAGGTCATATTTCTTATTAAAATAGGTCAATAAATGATTCTTGAGATCCTCTTATCTGAATTTCCTTCCGTATTTGTTTTACACACGTGTTTTACACACACAGACACACACAGACACACACACACATAAACACAGTTCCTGTCCTTCATGGAGATTATTCTCTGAACACATAAGTATATGTAACAAAGCTCATAATATATATTTAAGTGGAAAAGAAAAGTGATTACAGAATATGTTGGATTAGGCAAGCATGTTTGTGTGTAAATGTGTGTGGTATGTGAAGGGAAACAGGAGAGAAAAAATACAAATATTCATAGAACCAAAGACTGGAAAAATATACTTCAAACATTAGACTTCATCACCAGGTGATTTCATTTGACTTTCTTTTTATACTTTCTAAATTTCCTGTAATAAATACATTTTACAAATTGAAAAGTATCTCCATACATTTTAGTTAGACTATAAAGTACAAAGTCCTATGAATAACTTATATACAGGATGTTATAAGAATGAATATTTCTTTTTTTCTTTTCTTCTTCTTTTTTTTTTGTGGGGGGGGCAGGGGTGGAGTAGATACTTCTAAATTAAATGATGCCTAAGTGGAATATCTATGCTCGGCTCTGAAGGATAAAAAGTTTTTTAGGAAAGAACCTAAGGAATGACATTTCAGGGGGAAGAGAGGATCAGCATGGCGTGCTCAGAGGACAATATTATGTGTGTAGTTACTACTGCCTGAAGTGTGTCTTGGGGAGAAGCAGGAGATGGGAACTGAATGCCGTGTTATGGATCTTAGATTTTATCCTTTAAGCGCTAAGGCATGTGAGCAGAGAATTCACTCAGAGTCAGACCTTCACTTCTAGTAGATTATAGTGGTAGCAGCATGAAACATGTAGAATAGAAAGGTTAGAGGCAGACGGGAAGCATGGAGATTTATCAGGAAGCTTGTGTCCAGGTTAAAAAAAAAAATGATAGGGGTCTGGACCAGGACAACATAGTGAGAATGAAGAGAAACATTTTATGGATAATCAAGAAATATCTCGGGCTTATATCCTACTCTGCCAATGTGCTAAATTAATAAGACCACAACTCAGATTAAGAGAATACACATGGTGCCTACATAAAGTGCCTACATGATTTTCCAAATAGAAGAAGACTGTCAAAGCAAATGGTAAGGCTAAGACCCAAAGACCTTGGAAGAGCTCCTAATTTGGCTTAGGCCTAACTTCTGCAGGCACAGAGGAGATATTTAGGGTTAGAAATGGCCACACTCTGACACTGGAAGAGGGCACGGAGAGACGGGAAACAGCAGTGAGGTTGAGAAACTCCTGAGGAAGACCCACTAGGCCTCAACAGCAGACGAGGAGCAGAGGAGCCCCTGCGGTCCTGTGGGCTGTCAAAGGACAGGCTGTGCTGAGATGAGACTGGGAAAGGGAGAGAGGGAGTTTTGTTTTTGAGTCATGCTTAGTTTTTGTGGCAGCGCGATTTCCAACTGGAATAAAGTGAGTCAGGAATTAACAGAGAAAGGAAAGAGCCCGAGTGTGTCATGAGAACAGGATGTCAAGACATGTTTGCTGGCAGTGAGAAACAACTTGGCTCTCCATGCTAAGGAGGGGCATGAGGCACAGGCAGGGATACATTCTCAAGCCCTCTTCGGCCCATGCTTTACCTCATTCGAGGTCTGCTTTATGTTTGTGCCAAGAGAGCAAAAGCTTCACTGGTGTGATTTTGAGGCTTTCCCTTCATCATCTCTCCCTGACCGTACATGTGGGAAGTGTCTAAAAACCATCCCATTAAGAGACAAATCTTCCTCTTCCATATACAATGAGTGAATGTAGGTATAGAAGTACAAACCAAGTTGTGACTGATCTCTGCCTTCCTGCTGGCAGACCTTGGTGAGTGTGAAGACGGGGGTGTGAGAGGGGAGAAAAGGCCTAAAGCAAGCAGTCAGGAACACAGGGACGCTTTGCAGTAGAATGCAAAGAGCCTGAGGTCAGAAGTCAGGGGCTCCTATGACACACGCCTTCTGAAATGATGCCCAGAAAGGGCCACAGCCTCGTGTCTCTGAAGAACCCTCTGAATTCTGCTACTGGGGGAAGTCAAACCTTGAGTGAGGTCGGAGGGAGTTAGACAACCTGATTTAGATAATCCCTAAGATTCCTTTCATTTTCACACTTAGATTCCATGGACCAGGAGGATTGAAAATAACAATTACATGGAGCTTTTGCAGAAAATGAGAGGAATCTACAAAAGTGACCTTTCCACAATAGGATAACAGAGGGTTTTAACTGAACCAACAGAGACGGCCACAGGTAAAAATCACAGGGCTGCCCTTCTCAGTGAGGCCTATTTTGAGTTTCCAAGGATTGTGCCTCACACTAGCCCCACATTAAAATACATTTAGGATTTGGCAGGGTGGTGTGTGTGTGTTTATTTCTTTTTACTCAAGTGAAAATTCTTTCTTTAGCAAAAAGCTCCAAAGTACAGGAAATATAATATGGAGGCAGTAGGTGATGGGGTGTGGTGGTAGAGAGCTGCTCTGGGCCCCAAAGACCTCAAATTGGATACCAGGAAATGACCTGTCACATGACCTCCAGGAACCTGAAGACTTGTGGAACAGCTTTTCTGAGAAGACTTGTCTGGCAAACACCCGCCCACAGCTTCCTCTTGCTAGCTAGTCCTGAAGGAGTTCACTGTTAGCCAGGCAAGAGCAGCTACCTTGACACCCCTCTCTCCAAACTCCAACGTGGCTCAGAGAAGGCTGTGTGTTTCCTTTATTCCTCATGAGGGAGCTCACTCATGTGGTAAATACTCCCCTGGGGACTTTTTTTTTCTGTTTATTACCGTTTTCCTAATCCTTTACCTTCAACAGATTTTCTTTTTAAAATGGAATTGTTGCTGGGGCACCTGTTTGGCTCAATTGGTAAAGCACGCAACTCTTGATCTCAGGGTCTTGAGTTCAAGTCCTACAGGGAGCCTACTTAATTAAAAAAAAAAGAAGTCTGTAAAATGGAATTGTTGCTAAAGAAATAGAATAGAAGCTTATAATTTTATCACTGGTTAGGCCCATGGTGATACATAGTAACATTTCTGAGGCTTTCTATTTTTCTTCCTTCCTTCCTTCCTTCCTTCCTTCCTTCCTTCTTTCCTTCCTTCCTTCCTTTTTTTTTTTTTCTTTTTTTAAGTACTTGTTTGGGCTATACTTCCTTCAGCTAGGTCTTTTTTTTCTGGGATGGGCTAAAACTACCCTGGGGATGGATGTGGGTGAAATAAAGTCGGAAAGGCAGAGTAGGATTTCTGCACTGACTGGCAAGAAAATCTTTATCAGTGTATGTATGACCTTGATTTGGGCAAGGTTAACTATCACAATTCCAAGGGTTAAAAGCAGAGCAGATGATTCAGTGAACAATTTTAAAACTGAATTTTGATCCTCTATTTGAAGTTTCCCTGGAACAAAAGCTTGCGGTCCAGTTCCTACATTGACTCTAAGGGTCCCGGTTTGTGCAATGCTGAGTGCTAGACAGACCAGAAATCTTCAGATTATTTTCCTTTGCCTTCCTCCCCCCATTGTCTCTTTCCTATGGAATTCCATAGTAGAAGACAATAAACTCATCCGAACTTTTCTAGGATAGTCAGCTGGCAGAGTGTGCCTGTATACTTCTCTGGGCAGAAGAAAATGCTGCGATCTTTCTCTTTGTCTCTCTATGTCCACCTAGCCTTCAAAACACAGACAACACACTTCCTTCATCATGAAGCGTCCTTTAATTCCCCTTTAATTCTTCCAAAATAAATTTTGAGAATTATGAGTAAATAAAAGATTTCCCTAGCCTAAGCTTCCAAAGAGCACAAAGTAGTGTTTTGTTAATCTGTAATTTGAATTTAATGGATTTCAAGTTATCAATTAAGCACTTTACAAGGACTAACATTGTAGATAAATACACTTTTATCTCCCTTTTGCAACTGCTAAAGAGGTGAAAAGATGATTAGGTGACTTGCCCAAGGCCACTGGTAAATGGTAGAGCCATTTCTTTCCTGTATTGATACATATAATATACTCTTTAACTTTACTGATGTTTATATTAAGTCTTATCTACATTTTTTCTTGCAACAATAATTAACATTTGTAAAAGGCTTTACATTTTGCCCATTCATGAGCTCATTAACAGCAAGAACACTTTTGTGATGTGGTGTTACTATTTTCCCCATTTCATCAATGAGTAGGGCTCCCCACATCCCATGGGAAGTTATGTTATAGTGCCTAAATCGAGTCAGGTGCTTTGATTATAGATTACACTCTTCCTCAGACCACCGAACTCTCTCGCCCAGCCTCCTTCGAGGTCAAAATGGTGTTTTTAGTGCCTTTGTAGGGCCAGACCTTTCTCTTCATCATAACTGCCTAAAGGCCTAAGTTGTGGAGACAGGGAAAGGGCATGTCCCGTTCTGGCTCAGGGCTCAGAGAAGGCCTCACATTCTCTTTACGCCTAAAAGGTGCCTTAGGGAAAGAATATTTAGATCTTTCTAAAGTTGTATTACTTCCAACAGGACTGATGGGTACCACTTTTCATTGGGCCATTCTAGGAGGTCATAGAAGGTAAGAAGTCAGGTCAATATGACCAGTGGCTTTATATGACCAGGTCAATAAGTAGTTTTCACCAGCCCAAATCTGGATATTGGTTCACAGAATGGTTCCTTCTTTTCTTTGAGGAAAGAACAAAGGTCCAGTTCCATTTGGCCAACACACACTAAGAAAAACTAATGTGGAACAAGGGGTTATTTAAATTAATCCCTACAGTAGTTAAAGGACATGTTATAGTTTGTTTATCCTTTTAGTCAGTCACTATCTTGAGCGCTATGTGTCAGACTCTGAGTGCATATTAGAGCTTTACAGGTAAAACAGTGAACAAGAATTTGTCCACACCCTCAAGGATTTCATAATCTTGTGTGAGAGAGATGCAAGACGGTTATGCTGTGTGATGGTTGTTCACGATGACAAAAGCAGGGTGATTTGCATCAGAGAAGAGGGTCACTTACATTATAAGAGTTGGATAGAGCAGAAGGTGGCAATGGAGGGCGGGTGAGAGATTGAAGGAATGAGATACAGGGGACAGTATTCCCGGCAAATGGAATAGCACGCACACAGGTGAGAGACAAAAGAGGACTCGGCAAGGCTGGAGTTTAGCACTCCTGCAACGTATTTATACAGTAGGACTGGAATGTCTTCCGCCTCTTGGGAGGTTAGAGCGACTGCTGGTCTTTGAGGGTTATGTTGCTTCACAGTTCACTCACCTAAGAATGTCATTACACATTGAAGGAATTCTCTAGGCCTTGGGGCAAAAAAGTTCCAACTGTTAAAAACAACTTATGCTCAAAGTGCCTAGTATCTTGCTTCAGAAGTAAATGGATGGAGGATAGTGTTTTCTGGTTACTGTACTGTGTAGTAAACTGCCCCAAATGTAGTGGCTTAAAACAATAAGCATTTTATTATGCTTAGATTGTGTAGGTCAGAAGATCATAAAGGACCAATGAAGAAACCTGTTACACATCTATGGCCTAAAGCACCTCCTATAAAATGTAAGAACACGTCTTGTGATGGATCACTGGAACTGTGCAGGATGAGTACAGCAAGCCAGGGCTGTGTATGCGTCTTCTTGGAGGCAGACTTCTTCCCCTTGTGTCCTTGGCCCGGCCCTCAACTAGGCCTTGGGTGGCCTTCCATGGCTGGACTCCTGGCTGGACTTGCCTGGAAACTTTACTCTCAGTCTACAGGAGATTTTACAAATGGACTTTCGTGAATAGATGATCTGTTAAAGCCACAATGGCCCCTCCTAACTACCTTTTATCCTGTTTGGCCTCACCCTTTTTCTCTTAAGCTCAGGATAAGCCTGAGTTGAGATGTCCAGATTCTCTCACAAGGACTAGAGTCTATACCCGTGTGAGACCCCTGAGAGTTCTCAAACCTCTCAGTTTTGTTTTGTTTTTCTTCTTCCACCCCAGTATAATTTGAAGAAACTTAACAAAGTTATGAGTAAGAACCATATCTCATTGGTTTCCTTTTAAATTTTTAGTTAAAAATGATTTTTTGAATAGGCAATGTATTCACATAGATAAAAAATTCTAAGATGACTAGATAAATAGGTTCCCTTCCACACCATCATGTGTCTCATAAATGTTTCCAATTTTTCTAGTATAGGACCTCAAAATACTCACTGAATTTTAACAGTCAAGTTCCTAGCCAAGTACACATAGTACATAAGTTTGACTTAGCTAATGAGCCTTAAGCTTCAGGGCACCTCACTTGCCTGGGCCCTGTCCTAGTTTGTTTGGCCTGCTATAACAAACTACCATAGGCTGGGTGGCTTGTACCCAACTATTTTTCACAGCTTTGGATGCTGGGAAGTCTAAGATCAAGGTGCCAGCGGATTTGGTGTCTGGTGAGGACCTGCTGCCTGGTTCATAGTTGTTTTTTCGCTGTGTCCTCACATAGTGGGGAGCTCTCTGTGGTCTCTTTTGTAAGAGCACAGATCCCATTCATGAGGGCTTCACCCTCATGCCCTAAGCATCTCCCAAAGGTCCCACTTCCTAACACCAACACATTGAGAGTTAGGATTTAAGCTAAGAGTTTGGGGGAGACACAAATATTGTCTATAGCAGGTCCCTTCCAAGTCACCTGCCAGGAGCACTTGTCTTTGCAAAATCTGCAATCATAGTATGTTTTAACCACAGTATTTGAGTCTGCTGACTCTCTCCACTGGCACCTAGTGGAGAGGGGGCAAACTCCCCTTGCCAAAAGGTGAAGTGGGAGAGTACCTGTGGGCAATTTGAGGATCTGGCCAAGGAGAAATTAAAGCGGGAATACATTTTTATGTTTAGGGAGAGATGTTTACAAGATTCACAGTCTCTTCTGTGAATAGCTAAGTTACTGTTAAGTGTAGCATTGATTTTCCATTATATTCCTATTGCTCACTCACCTACTGTCATAACGTGGATACTCACTACTGCTATAATGTGAATCTGTGAGGCCAGAGTTATTTGCTATATAAAAATGTGTTATGGGACCCGGAGTTGGAAGTATGTGTGAGAAAAAAAAAGTATTATGGTGCTGGGGGAGACCATTTATTAAGAAGAACATCGTGTTTTCTCGACTTTGTGATATTTGTACTATCTGTCAGCACTGTTACATTTTTAATTTTTTCCCAAGTCTTTTGACAATTTTAATACATGTTTATCCAATTTTTTGTTATTTTGTGCTCTTTTCCTTAGGTACCCCAAACTGTAAGAACTTCTGGCCCACAGAATATTGATCCTCTCCTAGATAAATAGCTCAGCGGAGGGGCAGGTTGGGGGGTCGTGGGGGGGAGGGAGGGAAAAAATGAAACAAGATGGGATCAAGAAGGGGACAAATCATTACTGGGGGGGTGGGAGGGTAGGGATAGGGTGGCTGGGTTATGGACGTTGGGGAGGGTTTGTGCTATGGTGAGTGCTGTGAAATGTGTAAGACTGATGATTCACAGACCTGTGCCCTGGGGCAAAGAATAATAATAATAATATAAAATAGCTCAGCAGATCTCTCTTTATTCTTTTGCCCATCTGTCCCCTGGGAATGACCCAACAATAGAAGGATTGGCTGTGTTTCCCACAATACAGTCTTGGCACTTTCTTAGTCCTTGCCAAAGTCGTCAGCTCATAATCTCCATCATTACTGTTGAGATTAAAATGCAATCTATAAGTCTTCTTGGCTACGCCAATGCCTGAGTTAATGAGTTGAGAAAAGGACAAAAAGGAGAAACCTAAAGGCGAAGTGAAGTGGGGCTGAGAGATAGCATCTCCTCTGCTGCCCTTTCTCCACAAACTTTCCTAGTTTTATTTCCAATTTGCTCAGCAGTGTGCGCTCACTCTTTCTCTGACCTTGAGAGTACGCTGTTAGATATGCACGAGGGAGGAACATGAAGAACTCCAGATAAACTAGACACCGACACGACACACAGAGTTGGAGTCATTTGTTTTCTTTGACAGTGCTTTACCGTGCTGGATGGAAGGAGAAGAGATCATCAGTAAAGCGAATTGCTCAAATGGAGTTATAAATCAGCTCTGTAGTCTTCAGAGGATGCAGTCAGTAGAAGACATGTCCAATCCAGGTCCTCACGGCTTTATTATTATTATTATTATTATTATTATTAGTTTGCTTATATGGAGAAATAACAGTTAATACAGTTAACTATCCCGAGGCAGAGGAATATTATTAAAAAAGAATACTATAAAATGTTATTGATTTCTCAAGACACCCTCAAATATTTTAAGGTTTGGATTTTATAACATAGAATACAATTTCTTTTATGGGATCTTTATATTTTCTCAATCTTTATTACACCATGTGTTTCATATTTCAAAATCCTAATAAGATCAGTTGAATCGATCGTGATACAAGTTACAAAAAAAGTACAGTTTTTAGAGCCACATTTCCCCGGTCATGTCTTTCTATGTGACTGAATCTACTTTACGCATATTCATATTTTTCTATTTATTAAACACACACAGTAAAATGTGATATGTTCTATAAGAGGAAGGACTGGAGTCACAAGGATTCCTAAGCTGCTTTGGGGAAACAGGTGAGGGAGAGAAGATGAGGAAAACTTAGAAACTCATCTAAACTGAATTTAAGCCTTTTTTTTTTTTAAAGATTTTATTTATTTATTTTGACAGAGAGAGATTACAAGTAGGCAGACGGGCAGGCAGAGAGAGAGGAGGAAGCAGGCTCCCCACTGAGCAGAGAGCCCAATGTGGGCCTCGATCCCAGGACCCTGAGATCATGACCTGAGCCAAGGGCAGAGGCTTTAACCCACTGAGCCACCCAGGTGCCCAATTTAAGCCCTTTTTAAAAGACCACATCTGTTTTGTTCTCCATTCTTTGCCCAGTACATATGAGTTCCTGGCATTTGGGAGTTATTCTGGTACAGGGAAGGGATATGGGAGAAGAAAAAAAAATTGTTTCACATAGAGACGATAGATATCTTCAAAGAAGGGGGAAGCACAGAGATTAACATTAATAATTTACTGAGGGCCTAAAATGTGCTGAAATTGCTATGTGGATATGGTGAAAGATACGTTTGAAGAGTGGTGATCAGTTAGGAAGTACTTGCATACCAGAGAGCTTCACAATTTTCAGTAATATTTAAAAAGAGGTCATTTACTTGGAAAGAACCAAGTAGTTGGCAACATAATTGGGCTACAGCTGAAGCCATCAAACCTCTGAACTACAATTTGTATGAGGAGATAAATTCCCTTTGTTATTTTCGCCAGTTTCTGCTATTTGCAACTGAAAGCAGCTGAGCTTTGTGTCAGATGCAATCAAGGGTTAGAGCAGATAAAAGTGACCTGCTCCCACCAGGCTGCTCTAAACTGTTCCATACAACAGCCTCAATGGCGTGTCACCATGGAACTCATTAGAAAAGCAAATTCTTGGGCCCCACCCCAAGCCTCCTGAATCTCTGTGGCAGGACCAGGGATCATTTTGATCAAGCTTTCCAGGTAACTTTGATGCTTGCTGAAATTTGAAAACCATGGCAGTTCTGAGAGGTCTCTCCTGTGCATCTCCAAAAAGTCGCAGGTACTGCTGATGCCCCTGGAAGGCAGACTGGCCTTGAGTGCCACGGCTGTAAAATATTCTCTTTCCTAAGTGCCTGTGGAGGTACACACTCCACAGTTTAAAGGGGTGCATACTAAGATTTTGTTCTTACCAGAGGTATGCCTCCAACAAATTGAGAATTAATTCCAGCTGATTTCTTCCCAAAAGAAGAGGTGACACGACTGGAAGAATATTTCTTCTTTACTTAAATATTTCTCCTTTATATAAAGAAAAGTGTACCATACAGGTTCTTTGGCTGCTAGGAACAGTATAGGTCTCTAATGATTTCATTTTATTTTATATTAAAGATTTTATTTATTCTTTTGAGAGAAAGAGAGAGAGAGAGTACTAGCAGGGGGAGCAGGAGTGGGAGAAAGAGAAGCAGCCTCTCTGCTGAGCAAGGAGCCCTATCTGGGGCTCAATCCCAGGACGCTGAAATCATGACCTGAGCCAAACGCAGAGGCTTAACCAACTGAGCCACCCAGGGATCCCTCTAAGGATTTTAAATAAGCAGAAGATGTTTAGTGGAAGGACTTCCAAATTCACAGAGGATTCTGTAGCAGCAGAAACACGGACCATTCTCTATTGAGTGCTGCCACTGGATAAAGCAGTTACAACAATCTCACACTCGTGTATCTTCATTCAAGTGTGTACATGTGTCATTCCCACTGTAAAATGACAGACTGGCCTACCTTTGGGCCCCATGATTACACATGTGTTCAGCTCACAATTGCCAGGCTCATAACAATCACATGGATGGAGTTGGTGGGATGCTGTTCCTCCAAAGGAAAAGCTGCTGGATACAACAAAAACAGATATCCAGGGCGCAGGTCATGATCCCAGAGTCCTGGGATCGAGCCCCACATCAGGCTCCCTGCTCGGCAGGAGGCTTGCTTCTCCCTCTCCCACTCCCTCTGCTTGTGTTCCCTCTCTCGCTGTGTCTCTCTCTGTCAAATAAATAAATAAATAAATCTTAAAACAAAACAAAACACAGATATCCGTGATAATGCTTCTAATTCAGAAAAATGAGGAAGAAGAAATTAAAGAGTGTATAAAAAAGCCAAACGTGAATTATGAGAATGAAAAGTCATGACACTGACCTAATGAGATGTGTAAATAAGCAACAAAAATAGTTAAACAGCATACACTAGTTACTGTGTATTCATGGCAAGTGTGAGGCTTGTTTTATAGACAGCAGGGTTTCTCAATATCTGTGCAATGTACAATCATTCTCTGTTGGGGGTGGGGAGATGCAGCCCCGTGCACTGTTAAGATGCTTAGCAACATCTTTGGCTTTACTCCCAAGGTACCAGTAGCTGCCCCCTCTCCCTCAAGACAATCACAGATGCCTCCAGACAATGCCAAATGTCCTCTGGGTCAAAACTCCACCTGGTTTAGAACCACTGATTTAGAGATTTCAGAGCTTCTGGAAAAGACATGATCCAGTTGGGATGATTTTCAAGCACTGTTGGGAAAAGGAAAGCTTGCCATTCATCACAGGAGGCAGGGATAAATTGGCATGGCTGTTGTACTTTCTACCGATTCATTTAGATATGGATGAATGTAAACATCCTTATCAACCAGAGATGCCTTGTTCTTCCAAAGCATGCATCATATAAGGGAAGGAAAGCTTTAGTAAGATGGCTAACCATTTCTCACTCCAGCTGACTTGTATCAGGATTAAAGACATTTAAAAATAGAATTCTTTCTAAGTGTTGAGCAGGAAGTTAAAGTAAGTGAAGGGACTACAGATCCCAGGTAGTATTTTTGACATATCTTCCTAACCATGAGACTTAATAAGAGAAAAATGGCCTCAGAATTGGACATTTGGCTACACAGATGGTATTGGCAATCATTCGGACTTCTGAACAATAGCCTAAGACACTGGGATGTTGGGCTCTTGGATGACATCTATTTCACTAAAGCAGGAACATTTGTTTGTGAGGATAGTACTTCTCAAAGGGTTGTCTGTATCAGAGTTATTACCCAGAATGCCAGTTTCTGGGCCTTAACAAATATCTACTGAGCCTACTGGGAAAAGGAGATTGGAAGTTATTGAATTTGCAACTCAAAATTAGTGCCATACGTCCTTATGCACTGTGAGCTTTGAGAATTTATGGTCTACTAGAAACTTTATCTGTCAGTTAATCACACAGCATCAACCCAGGTAAAGAGTGAGTGAAAAATATGTTAAGAAAGTTCTAATGTGGGGCACCTGGGTGGCTCAGTCAGTTAAGTGTCTGCCTTCAGCTCAGGTCATGCCCCAGGGTCCTGGGATCGAGTCCCACATGGGGCTCCTTGCTCAGCAGGGAGTCTGCTTCTCCCTCTCCTGCTCCCCCTTCTTGTGCTCCCTCTCTCTCTGTCAAATAAGTAAATAAAATCTTGGGAAAAAAAGTAAGTTCTAATGTGAAGAAAGGAACATATATCAAGTATCTGGTAATTCTAAAAACAAAATAAAAAGCAGAACTAAAAGCAGTAATAAAGAGGACAAGACCATGTATACCTACATATTTACTTGTAAAATTGAGATTATTACCACAGATAATAAACATTAATCTTATAAGGATTACTGAGACTTGTGGGGTTTAAGTGTGAGCACTATTTAAAAAACAATACATCTTTTAGGCTAGAATTCAGAGATCTACTATATATTAAGAAATATATTTTAAAAATCTGCAAATTAGATTTTAGAGTCTATTTTCATGAGGATAGAGGGAGGGAAATAGAAGTGATATCACAGTGGAGATACATTAGAAGCAGCAGGGACCAGTTATAGAAATGAATAATATATCCCAAGAAAGGACACAAAGCCAGTCCTGCAACATCTGCCAAAACACTCCTTTGGCTCAAAGAAGGGTTTCTGATGAATTCTTTACTATCTTTTGGATAATTTCACTCCTGAGAAGGAGGTAAAGTATCTAGGGTAACTGATATATGGGGCCTAAAGATAGAGTGAAATGAACGAGATCTACATTGAGGTAGAAAGCCGCCATGTTTGTTAGTTTATTATAGCCAGGAAAGGAAACGCCAAGCATGGTCTGAAGTTAGCTTTGCAAAGCAGATTTCAAGTTCAGAGGGAAAACAAAACAAAACAAAACAAAACAAAAAACAAAACAAAACAAAACACAGCCATGACACAGCATTCTGGAACATCTGGAAGGGAAGTTTACTAGAGAGATTGCAAAACTCTCAAAAAAAGCAATTGTCATTGTATAGTTGCAAGTGGCCTTAAGAGAGAACAAAAGGGCATAATTTAAAAAATCAGTGACATTGTACAGAGAGTATGCTGAAGTGACCAGATTTTCAAAAAAGTACTATGTGTGTGGCGGAATAATTTATCAAACCATTAATATGTTTACTCTTTATTTTTCATCTCTCATCCCCAACTCACTGCCTCATAAATTTTTCTAGAGTGGGAAACAGAAGCTTCTTTGGTCTATGGCTCTTCTTTATTTTTCTGTAAAAATCCCTTAAGTTTATTATAGAGATTATATTAATGAATGTCCCTGAATGGTAGGCATGAGAGTGTTGTAAAAACACTTTAAAGAGATTTCCTAATCCTGGGAAAGGGATAGAATTTAATGGGTTCTGAAAACAGCTAAGTCTCACATCCAACAAAAGATCACTGTCCAGTAAGTTCCCCCGACCACAGAGAGAATACCTGTGTAGTGCAGCTAAAGAACATGCACAGCAACCGCTGTCATTACCCACACTAGAAAACATACCCGTGCCCCAGGGAATCAGCAAGGTGGGGTCCTGGCTTTCAGGTCAAGGAGTGTCAAGTCGTCAGTATGAACTGACAAACAAGGACCAGAGGGGCATACCTAATCCTCTGGTGGCCTCTGTCAGAATCTTTGCACAAAATGTGATCGAAGACTAAAGAACTTCAACAAGACATTCTATTAAATTTTCCAACATGTACAGCTGTGTGATACTGGGAAACTTAATCAGCCTCTTTGTGCTTCGCCCTCTTCTATAAAGTAAGGATGATGCATCTCATAAAGGAGTAGAGGACTAAATGAGACAATGCAAATATAGTGGCAACACAGTATCAGAGATGCATAGGGACTGGGTCAATAATTTCATTGTTCTTTTTTCTTTTCCAAGTTAAAAAATATAAACATTCTTGAGATTTCTGACTGGGCTAACAACAGCAGGACTATTTAAAAGTCTACAAAGGAGGACTTAGTCCACGTAGGTCCTTTCTTCCACCAATGAAGGGCATTGGAGGTATATGTTCCTGAAAAATTAAAGCAGAAAGGCTATGGATTTGGGGACATCTGGCAAAGAGGCGAAGCTCTGTACTTAAAACAGAGTGATTATTGAACGTCATATATTGAAGGTAAGATTTCTCATCCTAGCCTCCTTTGTCTATCTAGCTTCAAAGTGTCTAGAGTAAAATAACATAACTGATACAGAAAAAAAGAACTGCATATACTGAAAATTGGAGAAGTCTAATATAAAGGCTGGGACACTTTCCAATTTCCAACCAGCTGTTTAGGACCCCACTTTTAAACATGAAAGGAAAGGAAAGAATTATTAAACATTATAGGAAATATCTAAAATGAAAGAAAGAAAATCAAAACAAAAAATCGTCTTAGAAAAATAAGAGATAACAAAAGAAAATTTATAACAGATTAAAAATTAATACCACAGAGATAAAGAAAACTACTTTAGCCATTCTGAAAAGTGAACAGGGAGCTTTAAAAAATGAACAATCACAAAGTAAGAAAGAGTTGCCAGAAATTAAAATAGGATATCCAAAGTAAAAGAAAAATGTTTGGAAGATAAACTTAATGAAATCATCCACAAATACAACAAAAAGGCGAAGAGATAAAAACAGAAGAAATAAAATTTAGGGGATCAATCTAGAAGGTATTATTTAACAATACAAATTTGGGGGAAAATAGGAAACGAAAATAAGTAAATTATAAAATAATATTACAACAAAATTTATTGCGACATGAATTTCTAGTTGAAAAGACCCACTGAGAATTCACCACAACAAATGGTCATGAATTTGCAAACACCAATGATAAAATGTTAATTCAAAATTGATCCAGACAGTAAAAACAGTATATATAAAGATTTTGTGTTAAGAACGGTAGATTATAGATAATGGACTAATGTCTCCTAAATACTGAGAGGAAATGTTTTTTGACATAGAGTCATTATGTCCAACTCAATATTCAATCAGGAATGAGGGTAAAGTAAAGGTAGTTTCAGTCAAATACAATCTCAATCGGCATGTACCTCTTTTCAGAAAGCTACTGGAAGATGTGCACCACAAAAAAAAAAAAAAAAAAAGGGAGTATATCAGGACATAGGAGAACATGGGTTTGTGGGAGTGGATAACCCAGAGCAGGAGAAAGCACAGGTGAATTCCTAAAATGGTGACAGAATCTCCAGGACCTCAACTGTGCAGAATTTCTGTAGACCAGCCTCCATAGTGAAGTACAGAACAGAGGATCTCAGAAAAGACTCCAAGGAGAAAATGGAAAAAAGAAATGGATTTGGTTGAATGATAGGTTTTATGTGTGCAACGTTGTAATAGATCTGTTAAAAGCATAGAAAGAAGACTTAGTCGTCATATATTCATGTAAGCCAGTGAAAAAAAAAAAAGAGGCAAATTTTAACTCCAGTAGAATAAGAAACCTGTATAAGAAATGTAATGGCAAGAGACTCTTGGTTCAGCAGTAATATTTATGTCATCACAACAATAAAAACACTATACAAATTTAACCAATAATAATGATGATAACTATAATGGGGATACTGTGGGATAGAAGGGAAGGGAGAATGAAAGAAAGCTAACTTCTTCATTTTCCATAATAGTAAGGCAGTTGAGAATGTAAAACCATGATGATATAAAAGATAATAGTAAATGTATATGTTTAAATGTTTTTGTTTTGGAATAATAAATTTATGGAAAGTTGCCCAAAAATGTCCAGAGAAGTCCCATGTACCCTTCACCTAGTTTTGTAAATAACTGTCTTACTCTTTTTCCAGACCAGCTATACTGATTTACATTCCCACCAGCACTGCATGTGATCCAGGTTTTCTGCAACCTTGTCAGCATTTGTTTTGGCAGCTCTTTTAATCTTGGTCATTCTGACAGGTGTGTGGTAGCATTTCACTGATGTGGGTTTTTGGTTTTTTAAAGTTTTTTAAGACTACCATTCCTCCATCAAATTTACTTTCAGATCTTTGTCAAAAATCAGTTGGCCATACTTGTGTGGGGTTTATTTGGGCATTCTCTATCGTGTACTATCAGAGTGTCTATCCTTTGGCCGGTACCACTATCTTTGTTCCTATAGCTATATGATGTTTGAACTTCAAGCTGAGTTATTTCTCCCACTTCATTCTTTTTCAAAATTGTTTTAGCTGTGATAGGCCCTTTAACTTCCATATACATTTTTATAATTAATTAATTAATTAAAGATTTTATTTATGTATTTGACAGAGAGAGACACAACGAGAGAGGGAACACAAGCAGGGGAAGTGGCAGAGGGAACACAAGAGGGGAAGTGACTGAGCAGGGAGCCTGATATGGGGCTAGATCCCAGGACCCTGGGATCCTGACCTGAGCAGAAGGCAGATGCTGAATGACTGAGCCACCCAGGCGCCCCTTCTCTTTTATTTCTTAAAAGGACCCACCAATGCCTATATATGTACTCTTGTTTTATCCCTTACACAGACTTTGTTAGATTTATACTTAAATATTTTATTTTCTTTGGAACAACTATAAAAAGTATTGTGTTTTTTAAAATTTTGGTACTCACAACATGTTATTGCTAGTATGAGGAAATGCAATTGATTTTTAAGTGTTGCTCTTGTACACTACACCCTTACTGAACTTGCTTATTAATTCTGGGAGGACTGATTTTGGTTTTGCTTTTGTTTAGTTTTGTGGGGGTTTTTTTGTTTGTTTGTTTTGTTCTGTTTTGTTTTTTGTTTTTGTAAATTTCTTGGCATTTTCTGTGTAGACAATCATGTCAACTGCAAATAGGGACAGTTTTATTTCTTCCTTTCCAATACATATGCTTTTTATTTCTTTCCCTTGCCTTATTGTGCTGGCTAGAATTTCTAATACCACGTTAAATAAGAGTGGTGAAAGTTCTCAGTTCTCAGTTCTGTGTTTCTCAGTTCTGTAACTTTTGTTTCTTTTTTATATCTTTTATTCATTTGGTGGTATTTCTTTTTCTTAAATTTTTCCAAGAGTATTTATAATATATTCTTATTTTTTTATTCTGGCTGTGTTAAGTCTGTGTCAAATAATTCCAGTATTTGATTCATCTCAGTGTCTTTTGATTGTCTTCTCTTTCAAGTTGAGATATTTTTCTGGTTTTTGGTATGGCAGGTGATTTTTGGTTGGATCATCAAAATTTGGACTATTAGGAGATTCTGAACTCTATTTTTTATTTTAGGTAATAACCAACCTTTTAAGGTTTAGCATACAGGTCCCAATCTACTTTTGTGGGGTGTGTTTCCAATGACAACTGAGTTTTCAGAGCCCTCTCAGCGTGATTCTGGTCTGCTTCCTTTACTTGATGCAGAAGGAAGGGTCTTTTGTTTCATTTCTATCCCTGGAGTGGGAGACATGCACTTCCTGGACCTGGTAACTGCAAGTGGGAAGTGGGACAGGTTGGGCCTATAAGGGTAGAAACTTCTTCCCCTGGCCACCAGATGCCAGCAAGGCCCCCTTTCAATCCCTGCTGGTGTTGCTTCTGTAGTCAGAATGTGCTGCCCTGGCCTCCCTCTCTCATTCTGTTCCTGGGGGAGATGGGAGATGCCAGGCTACTATCTTTTCCTCAAGTCCTATGGTCTCTAACGGCTCTTCTTTCTTTCCACATTTCAGAGTCCTTCTAAGCATGACCACCTGCTCTATTATTTCCAGGTTTCTTAGTTGTACTTAGTGGGAAGGAACAAGGAGAGATGAGTCTATTCCACTATGTCCCAAACTAAAAACCCAATTATCAGTAAATGCATTTTTTAAATATATGGAAGAACAAATAGCAAAATAACTGAAAATAGTTGGTCTGGAGGAGCACAATGCAGAGGAGAAAGTCTTTGAGACAGAATACAGGACTTCTTTTTTCCCCCCACTCTAAGTCTTCAGACACTATCTGACTTTTAAAACTATTTACAACTACTGTTAGGTGTGGTAGGCAGAATAATGGCCTCCAAAGATGTCCTGCCCTAATTCCTAGAAACTGAATGTGATGAGATACCCTTCTGTGAATATATTAGTTTACATGACAACAGGGACTTTTACAGATTTAATTGAAGTTACTAATTAACTGACCTTAAAATGGGGAGTTTATCCTGGATTACCCAGATGGGTCCAATATAACCACACAAACCTTTAAAAACAGAGGGCAAGGACAGAAGAGAGAAGCAGAGGACAGTCAAAGAGGCATGCTTTGCAGGTGTAGAAGAAAGCAAATATCCGTGTTGTGAACTGCCAGTGCAGAGCACCAGCCTTCACTTTAGCAGCTAGGAATGATCTCTAGCTGACAGAAAAGAGACAGGGACCTCAGTCCTACAGCATCAAAGAACTGCATTCTGCCAACAATTCTGCCCAGAGGTGGATTCTTTCCCAGGGCCTCCAGATAAGAGTCTGGCTTGCAGATACCTTGATTCTGTCTTATAAGATCCTAAGCAGAGGAGTCATTCAAGCATACCTAGACCTAGACATGATCTACTGAACTCTGCTATAACAGATGGGTAATGTGTTAAGCAACTAAGTTTGTTTTATATATATATATGTATATATGTCAGGAAAGAAAAGACACTGGCTAAAAATTCATTAAAAAAGAAACATGTAAGAGGAGCGGCAAGATGGCAGAGGAGTAGGAGACCGATTATCATCAGGTCCCAGGAATTCACCCAGAGAGCTATCAAACCATTCTGAACACCTACAAATTCTATCGGAGATCGAAGAGAAGAAGAGCAGCAAGTCTAGGAACAGAAAATCGACCACTTTCTGGAAGGTAGGACGTGCGGAGAAGTGAATCTGCGGCGACGGGAAGATAGACCCCGGGGGGAGGGGCCGGCTGCCGGCAAGGGAGCGAGCAGCGGAGCACAGACTCGGAACTGTGAGAAGTCGGCTCCACTGAGGGACGTCGCCCCAGAGACCAAGCGGGGGGTGAAGCCCCTGCAGGGACAGTGTGGTCTCAGGACCCACGGGGACACAAAAAGACCAGGGGTGTCTGAGCGCGACCGAGCTCCCAGGTCTCAGAAGCCGGCGGGAGAGACGGAGCTGAGCTGAGGTGTCTCTCAGCTTGGGGTTACCTTGGGCTGGGATCTGAAGCTCAGCCGGGCCACTGATCTGTGAGCGGGGACCCCACGGGCGGCAGACCCGGAGAGACTCACCTTCCTCCTCCGGGAGCAGCAGTGCGGGAGCGGCTGCAGGATCTGCCGGGTTTGGAGATTCTAAGCGGGGCCGCGCCAGAGATAGAGACACTCAGTCACAGGCCGGGTGAGCTCGGAGCGCGGCCGGAGACCAGGAGACGGGAGGGACTGCTTTTCTCTGAGGCGGGCTGAGGGCTGAGGCCCCAGGCTCTCGGCTCCTCCGGGTCGGAGACTGGGAGCCGCCATTTTCAGTCCCGTCCTCCAACGAGGTACGGAAAGCATTCAGGGAACAAAAGCTCCTGAGAGCGAACCCGAGCTGATTACTTAGCCTGGCCCCTGGCGAGGGCGGTGGGAATCCGCCTCGGGCAGAGACACTTGAGAATCATAGCAACAGGCCCCTCCCCCAGAAGACCAAGAGAAACAAACAAACAAACCATCCAGTCAAAGTCAAGTTCAAGACGGCTAAGCGTTGCGGAACCCCAGAACTACGGAAAAGCAACGGAGACAATTCATGGCTTTTTCCCCATGATTCTTCAGTCGTTCAAAGTTCATTGATTTTTTTTTCTCTTTGAAATTTTTTCTTACTTTTTTCTTTTAAAATTTTTCCCTTTTCCTATTTTAACGTTCTTAACTCTTATATCGTATCAACACTTTTTATTCTCTTTTTTTAAAATTTTCATTGTTATAATCATATTTTATCCCTTCATTGTTTTTAACCTTATTTTTTTGGATACTTATAGGGTCTGTTCAATTCACCAATCTAATAGAGAGAGATAGAGATAGATAGAGATAGAGATAGATATAGATATGGAGTCATAGACATAGATATAGAAACAGAAATAGATAATATAGATACAGGATTTTGTTTTATTCATTTTTGTTTAGTTTTTGTATGATTTTGGGTTTTTGGGTTTTTGTTTGTTTGTTTGTTTGTTAGTTTTTGGATTTGGTTTTTTTTGTTTTTTGTTTTTTGTTTTTTTTTTTTTTGTTTTTTTTTTTTTTTCCCCTCTTACTTTTCTACCCAGTTCCAGGTCTCTTCTGAGTAGGTTAGTGTATATTTCTCTGGGGTCATCGCTACCCCTTAGTATTTAGTTCTCTCATCCATCTATTCCTATCTGCATAAAATGACAAGGCGGAAAAAATCAACACAAAAAAAAGAACAAGAGCCAGTAATGACGGCTAGGGACCTAATCAATGCGGACATTAGTAATATGACAGAACCAGAGTTCAGAATGACGATTCTTAAGGTGCTGGCTGGGCTTGAAAAAAAAATGGAAGAAAATAGAGAAGCTGTCTCTAAAGAAATAAAAGACCTTTCTGGAGAAATAAAAGAACTAAAATCTAACCAAGCTGAAATCAAAAAAGCTATTAATGAGGTGCAATTGAAAATGGAGGCTCTTACTGCTAGGATAAATGAAGCCGAAGATAGAATTAGTGATTTAGAAGACAAAATGTCAGAGAAAAAAGAAGAGGATGAAAAGAGAGACAAACAACTACTGGACCATGAGGAGAGAATTCGAGAGATAAGTGATGCCATAAGACGAAACAATATTAGAATAATTGGGATCCCAGAAGAGGACGAGATTGAGAGAGGGCCAGAAGGTATATTGGAGCAGATCTTAATACAGAATTTCCCTAATCTGGCAAAGGGAACAAGCATCAAAATCCAGGAGGCACAGAGAAGCCCCCCCAAAATTAATAAAAATAGGTCCACACCCCGTCATCTAATAGTAAAACTTACAAGTCTTAGTGACAAAGAGAAAATCCTGAAAGCAGCTCGGGACAAGAGGTCTATAACATACAATGGTAGAAATATTAGATTGTCAGCAGACCTATCCACAGAGACCTGGCAGGCCAGAAAGAGCTGGCATGATGTATTCAGAGCACTAAATGAGAAAAATCTGCAGCCAAGAATACTATATCCAGCTAGGCTCTCACTGAAAATAGAAGGAGAGATAAAAATCTTCCAGGACAAACAAAAACTCAAGGAATTTGCAAACACCAAGCCAGCCCTACAGGAAATATTGAAAGGGGTCCTCTAAGCAAAGAGACCTTAAAGAAACATAGACCAGAAAGGAAGAAACACAATATACAGTAACAGTCACCTTACAGGCAATACAATGGCTCTAAATGTATATCTCTCAATAGTTACTCTGAATGTAAATGGACTAAATGCCCCAACTAAAAGACACAGGGTATCAGAATGGATAAAAAAACAAGACCCATCGATATGCTGTCTACAAGAAACTCATCTTACACGCAAAGACACCTCCAGATTTAAAGTGAGGGGATGGAAAACAATTTACCATGCCAATGGACAGCAAAAGAAAGCTGGAGTGGCAATCCTTATATCAGATAAACTAGACTTTAAGGCAAAGAATATCATAAGAGATGAAGAAGGACACTATATCATACTAAAAGGATCTGTCCAACAAGAAGATCTAACAATCATAAATATCTATGCCCCTAACATGGGAGCAGCCAATTATATAAACCAATTAATAACAAAATCAAAGAAACACATTGACAAGAATACAATATTAGTAGGGGACTTGAACACCCCCCTTACTGAAATGGACAGATCATCAAAGCAAAAGATCAACAAGGAAATAAAGGCTTTAAATGACACCCTGGACCAGTTGGACATCACAGATATATTCAGAACATTCCATCCCAAAACAACAGAATACACATTCTTCTCCAGTGCACATGGAACATTCTCCAGAATAGACCATATTCTGGGTCACAAATCAGGTCTCAACAGGTACCAAAAGATTGGGATCATTCCCTGCATATTTTCAGACCATAATGCTCTGAAACTAGAACTCAACCACAAAAGGAAAGTTGGAAAGACCTCAAATACATGGAGGCTGAAGAACACCCTACTCAAGAATGAATGGGTCAACCAGGAAATTAAAGAAGAATTAAAAAAATTCATGGAAACAAATGAAAATGAAAACACAACTGTTCAAAATCTTTGGGATACAGCAAAAGCAGTCCTAAGAGGAAAGTATATAGCAATACAAGCCTTTCTCAAGAAACAAGAAAGGTCTCAAGTACACAACCTAACTCTACACCTACAAAAGCTAGAGAAAGAACAGCAAAGAAAGGCTACACCCAGCAGGAGAAGAGAAATCATAAAGATCAGAGCAGAAATCAATGAAATAGAAACCAAAAGAACAGTGGAACAAATCAATGAAACTAGGAGCTGGTTCTTTGAAAGAATTAATAAGATTGATAAACCCCTGGCCAGACTTATCCAAAAGAAAAGAGAAAGGACTCAAATTAATAAAATCATGAATGAAAGAGGAGAGATCACAACCAACACCAAAGAAATACAAACAATTCTAAGAACATATTATGAGCAACTCTACACCAGCAAATTTGACAATCTGGAAGAAATGGATGCATTCTTAGAGAAATATAAACTACCAAAACTGAACCAGGAAGAAACTGAAGACCTGAATAGACCCATCACCAGTAAGGAGATTGAAGCAGTCATCAAAAATCTCCCAACGAACAAGAGCCCAGGGCCAGACGGCTTCCCAGGGGAATTCTACCAAACATTTAAAGAAGAATTAATACCTATTCTCCTGAAACTGTTCCAAAAAATAGAATTGGAAGGAAAACTTCCAAACTCCTTTTATGAGGCCAGCATTACCTTGATCCCCAAACCAGGCAAAGACCCCATCAAGAAGGAGAATTACAGACCAATATCTTTGATGAATACGGATGCAAAAATCCTCAACAAAATACTAGCCAATAGGATCCAGCAGCACATAAAAAGGATTATTCACCACGACCAAGTGGGATTTATTCCTGGGATGCAAGGTTGGTTTAACATTCGCAAATCAATCAATGTGATACAAGACATTAATAAAAGAAAGAACAAGAACCATATGATCCTCTCAATAGATGCTGAAAAAGCATTTGACAAAGTACAGCACCCTTTCTTAATCAAAACTCTTCATAGTGTAGGCATAGAGGGTACATACCTCAATATCATCAAAGCCATCTACGAAAAACCCACAGCGAATATCATTCTCAATGGAGAAAAACTGAGAGCTTTTCCCCTAAAGTCAGGAACACGGCAAGGCTGTCCACTATCACCACTGCTATTCAACATAGTACTAGAAGTCCTAGCCTCAGCAATCAGACAACAAAAAGAAATAAAAGGCATCCAAATCGGCAAGGAAGAGGTCAAACTCTCACTCTTTGCAGATGATATGATACTTTATGTGGAAAACCCAAAGGACTCCACTCCAAAACTGCTAGCACTCATACAGGAATTCAGTCAAGTGTCAGGATATAAAATCAATGCACAGAAATCAGTTGCATTTCTATATACCAACAACAAAACAGAAGAAAGAGAAATTAAAGAGTCAATCCCATTTACAATTGCACCCAAAACCATAAGATACCTAGGAATAAACCTAACCAAAGAGGCAAAGAATCTGTATTCAGAAAACTATAAAGTACTCATGAAAGAAATTGAGGAAGACACAAAGAAGTGGAAAAACATTCCATGCTCATGGATGGGTAGAATAAATATTGTGAAAATGTCTATGCTACCTAGAGCAATCTACACATTTAATGCAATCCCCATCAAAATACCAGCAATTTACTTCAAAGAAATGGAACAAATAATCCTAAAATTTATATGGAACCAGAAAAGACCCCGAATAGCCAAAGGAATGTTGAAAAAAAAAAGCAAAGTTGGCGGCATCACAATTCCAGATTTCAAGCTCTATTACAAAGCCGTCATCATCAAGACAGTATGGTACTGGCACAAAAACAGACACATAGACCAGTGGAACAGAATAGAGAACCCAAAAATGGACCCTCAACTCTATGGTCAACTAATCTTCGACAAAGCAGGAAAGAATGTCCAGTGGGAAAAAGACAGTCTCTTCAACAAATGGTGTTGGGAAAACTGGTCAGCCACATGCAGAAAAATGAAACTGGATCATTTCCTGACACCACACACAAAAATAGACTCAAAATGGATAAAAGACCTCAATGTGAGAAAGGAATCCATCAAAATCCTCGAGGAGAACACAGGCAGCAACCTCTTCGACCTCAACCGCAGCAACTTCTTCCTAGGAACCTCACCAAAGGCAAGGGAAGCAAGGGCAAAAATGAACTATTGGGACTTCATCAAGATTAAAAGCTTTTGCACAGCAAAGGAAACAGTCAACAAAACCAAAAGACAACTGACAGAATGGGAGAAGATATTTGCAAATGACATATCAGATAAAGGGCTAGTATCCAAAATCTATAAAGAGCTTCTCAAACTCAACACCCATAAAACAAATAACCCAGTCAAGAAATGGGCAGAAGACATGAACAGACATTTCTCCAAAGAAGACATCCAAATGGCCAACAGACACATGAGAAAGTGCTCAACATCACTCGGCATCAGAGAAATACAAATTAAAACCACAGCGAGATACCACCTTACACCAGTCAGAATGGCTAAAATCAACAAGTCAGGAAATGACAGATGTTGGCGAGGTTGCGGAGAAAGGGGAACCCTCCTACACTGTTGGTGGGAATGCAAACTGGTGCAGCCACTCTGGAAAACAGTATGGAGATTCCTCAAAAAGTTGAAAATGGAGCTACCCTACGACCCAGCAATCGCACTACTGGGTATTTATCCTAAAGACACAAAGGTAGTGATCCTCAGGGGCACGTGCACCCGAATGTTTATAGCAGCAATGTCCACAATAGCCAAACTATGGAAAGAACCTAGATGTCCATCAACAGATGAATGGATAAAGAAGATGTGGTATATATATACAATGGAATATTATGCAGCTATCAAAAGAAACGAAATCTTGCCATTCGCAACGACATGGATGGAACTGGAGGGTATTATGCTGAGCGAAATAAGTCAATCAGAGAAAGACAATTATCATATGATCTCTCTGATATGAGGAACTTGAGGGGCAGGGTGGGGGGTTGTGGGGGGTAGGGAGGGAAAAATAATGAAACAAGATGGGATGGGGAAGGAGACAAACCATAAGAGACTTCTAATCTCATAAAACAAACTGAGGGTTACTGGGGGGTGGGAGGGTAGGGATAGGGTGGATGGGTTATGGACATTGGGGAGGGTTTGTGCTTTGGTGAATGCTGTGAAAGATGTAAGCCTGATGATTCACAGACCTGTACCCCTTGGGCAAATAATAAAAATAAAATTAAAAAAAAAAAAAAAAAGAAACATGTAAACAAGACAGAATAAATCATCATACCTTTGTGTGTAGTCCTCTCATTGTACTTAACCCACTATATAATAATTATTTCTATTTATATGGCTCCCATTCTAGATTATGTTTATATCCTTTAAGATGATGCTAATGTCCATGATAGTGCTCATGCATGAGAACTGAAACAACAAATTCTAATGTGGAATAATAATAAGAGCTACTAATTACTGAGTTGCTACTTTGCAACACACAATGTGATAGGTATCTTACATATATTAATGCACAAATTTCATCCTATTAGTCATTATTCTACCTATTTTATGAGGAAAATGAGGTTTGGAGAAGTTCTCTGACTGGCCCAAGATCATGTATTTTCTAATTGCTAAACCGGGATTCAAAGACTCTAAAATTAGGGAGTTTTCCACTACACCAAACTTACCTCTCTTATAAAAAAGCAATTGACATTCAGTTTCTAAATATTCTTTCTTCCCAAAGAAATGTTGAAAAAGAAAATCAAAACTGGTGGCATCACAGTCCCAGATTTCAAGCTCTATTACAAAGCTGTAATCATCAAGACAGTATGGTACTGGCACAAAAACAGATACATAGATCAATGGAATGGAATCAAGAACCCAGAAATGGACCCTCAACTCTATGCTCAACTAATTTTTGACAAAGCAGGAAAGAATATCCAATGGATATTCATTCAACAAATGGTGTTGGGGGAATTGGACAGCCACATGCAGAAGAATGAAACTGGACCATTTCCTTATGCCATACACAAAAATAGACTCAAAATGGATGAAAGACCTAAATGTGAGAGAGGAATCCATCAAAATCCTAGAGAAGAGCACAGGCAGCAACATATGTGACCTTGGCCACAGCAACTCCTTGCTAGATACATCTCCAAAGGCAAGGAAAACAAAGGCAAAAATGAACTATTAGGACTTCATCAAGATAAAAAGCTTTTGCACAGCAAAGTAAACAGTCAACAAAACCAAAAGACAACTGACAGAATGGGAGAAGCTATTTGCAAATGACATATCAGATAAAGGGCAGTATCCAAAATCTATAAAGAACTTACCAAACTCCACACCCAAAGAACAAATAATCTAATAAAAAATAGGCAGAAAACACAAACAAACATTTATACAAAGAAGATACCCAAATGGCCAACAAACACATGAAAAAAATGCTCAACATCACTTGGCATCACGGAAATACAAATCAAAGCCACAATGAGATACTACTTCACACCAGTCAGAATGGCTAAAATTAACCAGTCAGGAAATGACAAATGTTGGTGAGGATAGGAGAAAGGGGAACCCTCCTACACTGTTGGTGGGAATGCAAGCTGGTGGAGCCACTCTGGAAAACAGAGTGAGTTTCCTCAAAAAGCTGAGCATAGACCTAACCTATGACCCAACAATTGCACTCCTGGGACTGGGTATTTACCCCAAAGATACAAATGCAGTGATCTGAAGGGGCACCTGCACCCCAGTGTTTATAGCAGCAATGTCCACAATAGCCAAACTATGAAAAAAGCCCAGATGTCCATTAACAGATGAATGGATAAAGAAGATATGGTATATATAAATGCAATGGAATATTACTCAGCCATCAAAAATTGAAATCTTGCCATTTGCAGGGACATAGGTGGAACTAGAGGGTATTATATTAAGCAAAATGAATCAATCAGAGAAAGGCAATTATCATATGACCTCACTGAATGTGGAATTTAAGAAACAAAACAGAGAATCATAGGAGAAGAGAGGAAAAAATAAAACAACACAAAATCAGAGAGGTAGAGAAACCATAAGAGATTCTTAATCATAGGATACAAACTAAGGGTTGCTGGAGGGGAGGGAAGTGGAAGAGATGGGTAACTTGGTGATGGACATTAAGGGGGGCATGTGATGGAATGAGCACTGGGTATTATATAAAACTGATGAATCACTGACCTCTACCTCTGAAACTAATAATACATTATATGTTAATTAACTGAATTTAAATTTAAAAATATTTAAAAACAAACAAACAAATATTTCTTGAATTTGGCTAAAAGTATTTTCCTCTGAGGAATACGGGCTTTTTACATATAAGGAGGGGATTTATAGGGACTCCTGGGTGGCTTACTTAGTTAACTGTCTGCCTTTGGCTCAGGTCATGATCCCAGGGTCCTGGGATCAAGCCCCCATGGCAGTCTCCTTGCTTAGCAGAGGGCCTGCTTTTCCCTCTCCCTCTATCTGATGCACCCCATGCCTGTGTGCTCACTCTCTTTCTCTGTCAAATAAATAAATTAAATCTTTAAAAAACCCCAAAAAACGGAGTGGATTTATAGAAGTCTGTGTTAAGGGCACTTTGTAAAAATCTCCAAAGACAACTGTTTGGTTTCATGAAAATTTCAACTTTGTCATAGTGCTTCCAAACAGAAACTGATTATTAAGGGACATAATTTTCTATCTCACAGGAAAGATGTTATATGTATTGGTTTTTCAAATCAAACTGCCTAACATCCATTCTTGGCCTACCATTTACTAGCTGTGTGACACTGAACAATTTTCTTGTGCTATCTCAGGTTTCTCATCTGTTGAATGGGAACATTAACTGTACCGTCTTTATATGGTGCTTATTAAAACAAAATTAGGAAACATGTAAAATCTATCACAGTGTCTAGCACACAGCAGATTGCCAAATATGCATTAGCCAGCTGTTATTTTGACATAAAATTTCATTCTGCTTAGAGGTACATAAAATGTCCACATAAAATGAAGTTGAGTTTTTAATAGCTATTTTCACCTACTTAAGTCTCTATGTGCTTTGGCAGATAGTATGGGTTGCCTATCTAACAGCTATGTTTATCTCCCTTTTTCTTTGAAAGCATGGTATGCCTTCTATGATAGAGATTTAACATTCCAGACATTCATGTGGCCACTCATGCTTGCACACAGAGCATGAAGATGTGACCCACAACTAATCAATGGGAGCTGGTGATCCTTTTGAGGACCTAAAGCTAAGTTTTTGTGCTGGAAAAGGAATTTTTTTTTCCTTAAAAAAGAGGTACACCAGGAGAAATTATCCTCTTTTCTCTTTTTGATATGGCAGGATATGATCCTTAGGACTGTAGTAGTCATTTTGTGATGACGCAAAGGGATTGCGATAAAGAAGAAAATTGAGGATGGCAAAACTAAAACAACATGTAGTCGTTTCCTAGATATGGGCTGCCATAGCAAAGTACCATAAATTGTGGGGCTTAAAACAACAGAAACCTACTGCCTCACAATTCTAGATACTACAAATCTGACATCAAGGCATCACAGAGCCATGTTCCCCCTAAAACCTATAGGGGAATCCTTTCTTGCCTGTCTCTAACTTCTGAGGATTTGTTGGCAACCTTTGTTATCCCTTGACTTATAGATACACCTCTCCAATCCTCTTTCTTAACACAGTGGTCCCCCTGCATTTGTTTATATTTTCCCTCTCTTCATGTCCATGTCTATGTCCAAATTTCCCCTTTATAATGACACAAGTCATATTGTATTAAGGCCCACCTTACTTCAACTGGATTACCTCTGTTAAGAGCCTATTACCAAATAAGGTCACATTCTCAGGCACTGGGGAGTAGGGCTTCAACATATCTTTTGGGATGGCACAATTCAACCCACAACGCAAGTGGGAAAGGCATGGTCCCAACTGACATCAATGGGACATAGAGCTTTAATCCTAATACCACATTTTCTCTTGATTTCTCTGTTGTAAAGGCATTTTGTTACCATGGCTTAAGCCACTTTTAGATGGGTATTCTGTTATTTTCAGCTGGAATTACCTTAACTGAGCCACATACTTTAGTCTTTTTATTTTTATGATAACACTAAAGTACATTACACAGAATAATGGAAAATTCAAGTTATGAATCTAGGTCTACCAGGCTCTAAAGCTAAAGCATGTAATTATTCTACACTGCCTCTTTAATTCATTCATATGCCTTCATCTGTCCTTTATAATTCCAACTTAGCACAGTAACTTGTATTGCAGTATACACTTAATTAATGTTTATAGAACTGAATTTTCTTTTCTTTTTTTAAAAGATTTTGTTAATTTATTTGTCAGAGAGAGAGCACAAGCAGGCAAAGTGGCAGGCAGAGGCAGAAGGAGAAGCAGGCTCTGTGCCAACCAAGGACCCGAGGTGGGACTCCATCCCAGGACTCTGGGATCAAGACCTGAGCCAAAGGCAGCTGCTTAACCAACTGAGCCACCCAGGTGTCCCTACAGAACTGAACTTTCTTACATTGAATCCTTCATAGTGAAATGTTCTCCTCATCCCAGAAAGATAATAGAGAAATAAAAAACAACCATCAACTTAAGATTTTTGATTTTCACATCTTTTGGGATGTGTTCTTCCCCCCAAATTTAGCTTTCTAGATGTGTAGCCTTTCATCCAAAGGGAAGTACTGCTCTGATAGAAGCACTGCTGGATCAAATTCAGCTCCCTTACTGTTTATGTACTCCCAGAAGGCAGGCTAAGTCATCTTTCTCTGGGAGACATCCTAAAACCATTCCTTTAACTCTATTTGGTGCCAGAAGCAAGCTGCTACCTACCCCATACCTCTAGCATTTTGATCTAAAGTCCTTTAGCTTCTTCATCCTTTTCTTCTAGGCAGGTATCCCTCTTACAGGTAGGTAAAAAGAACATTTTTGGTATAGCTATTTTAAATCAGAAGAAAACATTCCTAGAGGTTATTTAAAGTAAAGTAAAATAAAACAGTACTTAATGTAGAGCTCTATTTTAGTCCCTTGGATCCAACCTATGAGAAAGGAGAGTGTCTCTATTGGGTCTTGATCTCTCCCTCAATTTTTTTCCCCATTCATTTAGTGTATCAAGTAAGGCACATCCCTAATCTCCAAAAACTCATGGTCTAGTGTGGAGACAACCACATTAACAAATAATAATGGTATACAATTATGTGACATTTCCTAGATATGTGTAAGCTCCTATGGAGACACAGAAAAGGAATAATTAACTGTGCTAGGGCCCAAAGAAGGGCCCATTCAGTTTTTGAAATTTATGTCATGTCAAATCATCAAAGATCAAAAAAGAGTTTGTCATGCAGGAGAAAAGAAAGTCTACTCCAGAGTGGAGACAGTGTGAGCAAAGTCATGTGAAATGACCACAGAGAATTTTCAATATTTCCTTTCACTGAAAGAGAAGAGCACAGGGGAGAGGAATCACAGGAGCTGAGGCTAGAAAGGGAGGCAGTGTGGAGTCCATCCTGCCTCCCTTATATTCTCACTCTGTCTCACTACAGGGTCGATGAAGAGCTCTGTCCTCACTTTACACAACTGTCCTCCTGAAACTTCCTTGCTACCTGTTCTTTGCACCAGGTCTATCTGTTTGCTTCAGATCTTTCCCATTTGTTTATTTGCTTTTTTCCCTCAACACTTCCTATTTGATGCTAGGCACTTCTGCTAGCTTCTATGCACATCCTGTTGTGTGTGACTCCTGTTCTCTCTCCCAAGAGCATTTCTGAGTACTTCAGATAAACACAACACCCAGTTTTTGTAGGCTTTCTCTTTAGTCCTGCCACTGGTAACACTCCCTCCGGCCATACTGCAAAATGCTTTGTGCAACATGCTAAGGCATTTGGATTTTACTTTGAGGCCAACAGTGAACAATTAATGGTGTGTAAGCAGAGGAGTGACACGAGCAGATTTGCATTTTGGTAAATATCCCTCTAGTTGAAGTGTAGAAATGACTTGGAAGATGATAAAAATAGGGGCAGGAAAATCCATGGAGAGGTTCATAATGATTGAGACATGAATAGTGACAGGCCGCTAATGGAGGAAGATGGGGAAGTGGATTCAAGAGTCAGTCAGTAGACCAAGTCATGTTATCACCAGTCACTGTAATCAACTTAGGTCAATTTCCTCTTTTATTTCTTTTATTTCTTTTAAAAATATTTTATTTATTTATTTGAGAGAGAGACACACAGAGAGAGAGGGAATACAAGCAGGGGGAGTGAGAGAGGCAGAAGCAGGCTTCCCGCCGAGCAAGGAGCCCCATGCAGGGCCTGATCCTAGGACCCGGGATCATGCCCCGAGACAAAGGCAGACGCTTAATGACTAAGCCACCCAGGCGCCCCTTCTCTTTTATTTCTTAAAAGGACCTGCCAAAGCCTATACATGTACTCTTGTTTTATCCCTTAAATCCATCATTGCAACTAAAATAAATAATTATTAATCCACAGAAATAAACTTAGAGCTGACTTTGACATCATCTAAGGCAATTGATGACAGAATAGAGGTCCCACTGTGAGAGGCCACACGTATGGTTGTTCTCCTGCTTTCTAATCTAATTTTCATGCCATTACACAATGACTTTTGTTTTTATTTCCACTCCTTATTTTCACTTAGGTACATTCTCAATCAAATAAAAGTACACATTGCTTCCATATTCTGCATTCTTTCTCTAGGGAGTACACAGGGCTTAAGAGGAAGTTGGAAGAGGGACACAAAATCCATGTGTGTGCAGCAATGACACTACTCACCCACTGAGCCCCATCCCCAAGTCACTGGGCTGGAGAACTCTCTCCTGTATTGTTAGGTTCTGCACTATAATCCTGCCTGCTTCCAGCCCAATGGTTATGCCTCCCCTTGGAAAGCTCACACTATCTGTCTGGAGTGACTTTAAATGGTATGTCACTTCACTGGCACCTCTGTGGCTTGCCATCAGCATCTTCCAATAAGTACAGCCACAAGAGTGTCTGATGGACTGTGCGAAAGAGGCAATTTGCCAATTATAAGGAACTTCAATTGTTTTAACAGCCCCAAGCCCTGTCACACACTTCTACTGAAGGAAGATATTGCTTTTCAGCTTGACACAGAGTGTGATTCCCTTATATAACAGCTTTTTGTATCTCACTGTTTGCCTTTAAAAGCCCACCCGCTACTTCCATGTCATTGGCTGCTGTTGTTAAATTAAATTTCTAAGTAAAACAATCATTTTGGGGGAGATTCAGGACTGAAGAGTTTTGTGAATGTCAAATTACTTTTTCTGAGTTCACTCCAGGAAGCATTCATTTCTTTTTATCCACTCTCTATAACTAATTCCAGACTATGAAGATGTCTCAAAAATCTGTAATGAATCTAAATTGTCCATATTCCATTTTCCTTAATGTACTTTAGCATTTCTTCAATCTCTCCCATAGAGAAGAAATTCTACCTAGTCTTATTTTTTTCTTTCAGTGGGATCTCTGCTTTGTACAAACTGAGACACTTAAAAAGTATCTGGGATCTCTGCTTTGTATGAACTGAGACACTTCAAAAGTATCTCAGTAAATAGCATTTTTGTTTCACAGCTAAATACATTTACAGCTTGGGGGCAAAAAAAGCAAACATTGTCAAATGCAGCACATTAGTAAACTTCATGATCTGGAATGGACTTTAGAGGTCTTGTCATCTGATATTTTGCAAACCAAATCATACTACAGACTCAGTGGTCACCGCCCAGCAGGTGAAATCTAGAATGTGAGACAGGAAGAAGGGGAGTCTGAGCCTCACTCCCAGAGGGACATGGTGAAAGGAATAGTCACAAAAGGGTAAACAATTTGGCATATTGATCAGTAAACCAGTGGATGGAAACTACAGATCTAACCTGCAGATGAGGAAAATGGGACACAGAAAGAGTAAAGATTTGTTCACAGTCACAGAGCAAGCCATTGGCTGTAAGAGGATGCATCCCTGAGTCTCTTTACTGTGTTCCTTATACATTATACCGTAGCTGCTATTTGACCATTTACTTACTAAGTACTTTGTCAGTAAAGAGAGATCTTTCTTTAAGAGAATAGTCATTAGAGTCTGAGAGGTTTAAGTTTAAGTTCTTCTACACTGTGAGACTTGGGGCAAGTAAGATGTTTTAGCTTTCTAAGCTTCAATTACTTCAAATTTAATATTGTAATACTGATAGTATATATGTTTTCATACCAGGGATACATGGACATTAAATGATAAATGCATGCAACCTTTTTTTGCTGAAGCCTGACACTGTGCTTAATAAAAGTTGAGTCATTATTAAGATTTTTAAAAATTATATGTAACTTAAGACAGTGCATAGCCAAATAAATGATAGTAAATTACTGAGTTTCCACCTCATTTTACCTCTAAGTTAGGAGACCTCCATTGCTTCCACTTCATTCTTAGGATCCTCATCAAATCCTGCTTTTCCACTCTCACTTTGGTGCTACCAAAAAAGCAATCTTATCTATGGACTCTTTGAAATTCTCTTGAGAGTCTTCACATTTCCTACTAATCCACCATGACATTTTCTTAGGATATAATCAAATATCATCACTCTAAGAAAACATTGCCTAATGCCTACATTGTCTTCTAGTAATGCAATCAATTGTCCTTATAATCACACTCTGTCTTAGACATGAGCATAATCTTCCAAATAGTTGGTAGGCATATTTTTATGTATTTATCATCTTTAACTTATCCATCACCCAGCCTCATTAGGTCTTATGCTCCTTCTCTTCAACATCACTGTTACAGTGTTTTGTCAGTTAGCATTTATTTTTCTCTTACCTCCAGTGCTTCTCCTGGAAAGTCAGGTCTTCAAACTGATTCCAGAGTGCTCCTCCTTAAATGTAATGATAATATCATCATTTCCTACTTACAACTCATCAGTGACTCACTGTGGGTTGTCTCACTATCCATACTTCAGGGCTTACTTTAGGGTAATAATCAAGACCCTTTATGAAGACTAACCCCTTACGTCTATAAGCTGGCCCATTACCATATCTATAGCTTTGTCTCTTGCTGTATTTCTTGATATCTGAGTTCCCATCTAGTCCCCCACACCACTGTTGAAAATTGTTTTATCTGTTTGAAAGACTTACAACTCTATTTATAGCCATACTTCCCTCCCTGTCACTTCTTTTTTTAGTCCATTCATTCTTCACATTTTTAGATCTTCACTGTGGTAAGCAGAATAATGGCCCTCCGAAGATGTTCACCTACTAATCCCTGAAACCTACTTCTATATGTGGTGGTTAATTTTATGGGTCAACTAGGCCAGATATTTGGCCAAACATTATTCTATATGTTTTTGTCAGGCATCTTTAACATGACATTTAAATTTAAATCAGTACATATGAATCAGTACACTTTGAATACCCTCTATAATGTGGTTGGGTTTCATTCAATCAGTTGAAGATTTAATTAAAGACCTTCTCCAGTGAAGAAGGATTGCATCTATAAATCTATTTCTATATGTCTATTGGTTTTGTTTCTCTGGAGAACCCTGACTAATATACCATGTTACCTAACCTGACAAAAGAAAAGGAACTTGGTATATGTGATTAAATTAAAGATCTTGTGATGGGAAGATTATCTGGAATCATCCAGTATGTCCAACATAATCACAAGGGAGACAGGAGAGGCAGAGTCAGAAAGAATTTGAAGCTCCTATACTTGGCTGACTTTGAAGATGAAGGAAGGGGCAACCAACCAAGAAATTTAGGAGGCCTCTAGAAGCTGTAAAAGATAAGGAGACAGATTCTTTCCTAGAGTATCCAGAAATACAGCCCTGCCAATACCATTTTCATCAAGTGAAAGCTATTTTAGATTCCTGGCCTCCAGAACTATAAGATAATAAATTTGTATTGCTTTAAGTCAATAAATTTGTGTCATTTTGTTATAGCAGCAGTAGGAAACTAATACAGATTTTGGTACCTAAAAGTGGGATGGTGCTATGTGAATACCTAAAATGTGGAAACAGTTTAGGAATTGGGCAATGGGCAGAAAATGTAAGAATTTTGAGCAGCATGAGAGAAAAAAGTCTAGATTGCCTTTAATAGACTGTTAATATAAATGTGGAAATTAACAACTCTGCTAGTGAAAACTCAGAATGACGTGAAAAGCACAGTAGAGAAAACTTATATTGTCCTAGTGCACACATAAATCATTATTATCAGACTATTGGTAGATATATGGACATTAAATAAACTGCTGGTAAGGGATCAGAAGAAAATTAGAAAGATGTCATTGGAAACTGAAGGAAAAAAGATCCTTGTCATTGGAAAGCTTACCTGAATTAAGTACAGCTATGTTGCAAGCAAAACCTGTAAGCAATGAAATTGGATATTTACCCAGGTACATTCCAAGCAAAGGATGAGCAGTGTGACCTGGTTCCTTCTTGTTACTAAGTTAAATGAGGAGAAAGAGACAGACTGAGGGGAGAACTGTTAAGCAAAAAGGAACCAGGACTTCATGATTTGGAACATTCTCAACCTAACCAAACAGCAAAAGATGCAAAAATTAGAAGATTCATTGTCAGGGAAGTGTGCTCTGGGCTAAAAGTAAACGATATACCAACAACTTTTTTTTTTAAAGATTTTATTTTTTTTATTTATTTGACACAGAGAGAGAGATTACAAGTAGGCAGAGAGGCAGGCAGAGAGACAGGGAGAGGAGGAAGCAGCCTTCCTGCCGAGCAGAGAGCCTGATGAGGGCCTCAATCCCAGGACGCTGAGATCATGACCTGAGCTGAAAGCAGAGGCTTTAACCCACTGAGCCACCCAGGTGCTCCCCAACAACTTTTTGATAGTGGATTGGAAAGATTAAAAAGTCAGCATATTCAGTTACACAGAACTGAATTAAAGAGGTTAAGCATGTGACTCCCGGAATCCCCTCTGTCATCTAAATAGAATCCAGGAATACAGATGGGTTTACATAAGGAAGACCTGTAGAAGAGCTTCCTGCTTAAAGGAGTGAATCCCTGAGACATACATGAGAAACCCCTGAAGTTCTTAAAAGTGTTGTATCATCAGAAACCCTGACAGCCTGGACTGAAAACAAAAACAAAAAGAGAAGGAAGATGTTTAGATTCACAAAATTCTATGAGAGGAAACATGCAAATTAAAATTTACTAAGAGAGTAGACTTCAAATGTTCATACACAAAAAAAAGAAAGGAAAAAAGGCAAATATGTGAGGTAAGAAAAAGTATATACACATGCACATACACATATATTTTATATATATATATATATATATATATATATATATATATATATATATATATATATATATATAACTTACATGAGTAACTTTGGGGCAAAAATCAGTATGCAGTAGAATTCAGTACCTTTACATTAATTCTTTGCCATTAAGATATTTAGTCTTTTCCCACATTTTCTCCTTTAGGTCTTCAAAAAGAAGTCTTTCTGAAAACTGCTGTGTCAAAAATCCTCTAGTTTAAGAGTTGTACCCTAATTCTGTAACACCAAAACTTTGCTTTTCTTTATACTACTTGATATTTGTCATCACAAAGAAGAAATTCCTTCATATATCTTGTTATTNTAAAAAGAGAAGGCAGACACCCTTGAGATGGTTATTAGTGTTTTGGAAGAACAAGAAGAAATATATGACCAAACATATAACAAAATATACAAAAATGGAGACAACAGAAGAAAAGATAAAGGACTTGGAAGAAAAACTGAGGGAATTTTATTTGCTAACAATGGGACTTACAGAAATGAAAGGAGCTAGTATAAGAGCAGCAATGGTTAACAAATGACAGAAGAAAATTTCGGTGAATTTAAAAACATTTCGGTCTTCTAATTTAGAGTCCTCACAATGTTCAGGCAAGATGGACAAAACGAAGATATAGATATACACATATCCTGGTAAAATACATGAACACTAAAGATAAAGAGTTTTTTTTTTCAGATAAAGACTTTGAAAGATTAAAACATAAAGGTTAAAATTTAAAAGTTTCCTGACTGAAAAATAAGTTTTTTAAAAAAATAAATACTAAAGTGATATCAGTTATTTAATTTAAAATAGTAGAATCTAGAGGATAAAGAATATCAGCTACTGATGATGGGCTAAAGAGCTACTACACTGGATTCTTTTAATTTTTTAAGATTTTATTGTTAAGTAATCTCTACACTCAGAATGGGGCTCAAACTCACAATCCCGAGATCAAGAGTTACATGCTCTACTGACTGATACAGCCAGGGACCCCAGAGCTGCTACACTGGACTCTTACACCTGATCAGATACTATTTATCTGTCAGGATAAAAGGGGAAAAAAATGTAGCTATTCAAATATTTAGAGAATATATCTATTTGATAAAAGTATTCCTGAAAGGATTCTAATAAATGAAGAAATGAAACCAATTAGAGAATTAAGATGAGAGAAACTGAGGTGGTTAGCAATGATTCAATCTCTCATTCTTAACCTCATGTATATGTGTGTATAAATTGATAATGATAGTTTGTGAATGTATACAATTCTAAGCAAGAGCTCTTTAACTAATATAGTCATATTGTAAGGTGAAAACTTGATAACCACCTGTGATTAAAATTTCTAAGTTATCTTAAGAAATACCAGGTATTCAGGAAGCTGGAGACTAGGGAGAAATCTTAAAACTTTCTAAACTTCTTATCCTGGAGTAACTAAGGGTTAGGGAAATAAAACACACTAAAATGTTTATCATAATACAGTGTAAAATAAAGCAAGAAAAATAGGAAATACAGAGATAGAAAATACTTGGTATCTTGTTTTCATATAATACTGAATATACAGATTTATAAATATAGATAGACATAGATGTCTGAGTTTCAGGAAATGAAGGGCAAACACAGTGGTTTGGAAGAATACAAATATTCCCTAATAAAAAAGGGTGAGCTGTTGAGTAAAAACCAATTAAAACCAAAATAAAATGAGGAAAATGAATAAGAAAAACAAATATGGTGAACATAAAGTAAAATGGAAAGAATAAAACCAAGCATATCAGTTGTTACAGCCAATGTGAGATAACTTACTAAAATAAAAAGCAATGAGGAAAAACATATTTTTTTAATAAATGCTTTGGTCAATTGAATATTCTTAGGGAAATAAATAAAACTGGATGCTTCCCACATGAACAAAACCAAAAACATTAACTTCAGGTAGTTTGTAGATCAAAATAAAAAAGGGAAAACTACAAGGCATTCAGAAGATCACATGAGAAAATATCATCATGTAGTATTACAGAAAAACTGCGTAAGCAAACAAACAAAAATTAACCATTTGCTAACAGACTGACATCCAAGGTAAGGGATAGCGCTTGCACTAGACTATATAAAAACAACTGAAAAGACAACAAGAATAAAAGAGGAAACTCAAAAGAATATTGGGCAGAAGACTTGAACTACTATTTCTAATAACAGGAAATCCAAATGGTCAATGAACATTTAAAAATGTACACTATCATTAGTAATCAGGAAAAAAATTAAACCACACCACTATACCAGAGTGGCAGACACACAAAAATAGGAAAGCCTGACAATACTAAGTGTTATCAAGGATGTCAACTAGAAGATATTCATATTCACTGTTGGTGGTCTTGAAATTAATCCAATTACACTGGCAAATGGTTTGGGATTATCAAGTAAAGTTGAAGATGCACATGATCTATGATGCAGTTGATTTACTCATGTTATATACATCCCAGGAAATCCATGCATTTGTGCACTAGGATATGTGATCAAGAATGTTTAGGGCATCATTGTTCACAATGCCAAAACTAGAAAAAAAAAAGTCCCTCAACAAGAGAATGGATAAATTGTGGTATATTCATAAAAGAGAATTCTGCACAGTGATAAAAATGAACTTGAGCTATATGCAAGAGCATGGATGAATCCTACAAATACACTGCTAGAAAAAAGGAGCAAGACATGAAATAATGAGTATAGTATAAATCAAAAGCAGGTATGACATTTCATCTTAAGGGTGGTAACAGTTCCCTGCCTCAAAATTTCACTACACCCTGCTCACACATTTACAGTCTTGTAAACTCTTCTCAATACTCATAATTTATGCATGTCATCTCTTTCTTATGTATTTCTATCTGATTCAAATGTAAAAATTATGGTAAATTTGGTTTGGAAACACTATTATTTTTTTTAATTTTTTTAAATTTGATTTATTTTTATTTTTTTATTTTATTATTTTATTTTTTATTATTTGCCCCAGGGGTACAGGTCTGTGAATCATCAAACTTACACCTTTCACAGCACTCAATATAGTACAAACCCTCCCCAATGTCCATAACCCTTGTTTCATTATTTTTCCCTCCCTACCCCCTACGACCTCCTGCCCTGCCCTTCAAGTTCCTCATATCAGAGAGATCATAACACTATTATTATTGATTGCATTTTCCAAAGTCAGCCACAAAATTATTTCCCATCACTCATGCTTTTCCGATATGACATTCTTCCCATAGATAGGTGAGATTTAGGTTCTCTCCTCTTAAAACTGGTTGGGTGTGTAATGATGTGGATGGAACTAGAGGGAATTAGGCTAAGCAAAATAAGTCAATCAGAGAAAGGCAAGTATCATATGACCTTGCTGATATGTGGAATTTAAGAAACAAAATAGAGGATCACAGAGGAAGAGAGGAAAAAATACAATAAGATGAAACCAGAGAGGGAGACAAACCATAAGAGACTCTTAATAATCTCAGGAAACTAAGGGTTGCTGGATGGCAGGGGGATGGAGGAGATGGGGCAACTGGGTGATGGACATTGGGGAGGGTATGTGTTGTAATGAGCACTGGGTATTAAGAAATATATTCTTTGTAAGACTGATGAATCTTATGACCTCTACCTCTGAAACAAATAATATATTATATGTTAATTAATTTCATTTAAATTAAAAAATGTAAAAAAAATAAACTGGTTGGGTATGTGCTAGCTAAGTGGTGAGTATGACCTTTGAAGCTAGGTCTAAAAAGTTGATACAACTTCCTCCTTATTTTCTTACGACCCTCACTCCTAGAACTAAGTCACCATTCATGAGAAAGCCTAACCAGCCATATAGAGTGTCATTTTTAGGGGTTCATATGTAGGTATGAGGTCCCAGTCGATAGCCAGCAAAATCCACCGTGCATGTGAATGAGCAAACATTCAGATGACTCCAGGTCTCAGTTACTGTCATTCCCAGCCATTGAGTCTACCCATCTGAGGCCCCAGACTCCACAGAAGAGAAACAACCTAGCCCCACATAATATTTATGACTTCCTAACTTACAGAATCCATGAGTTTAATAAAATAGTAGTTGCATTATGCTACTAGGTTGGGGTTGTTAGGAAGCAAAGGAATAACTAGAAGAGCTTTTGGTACCATAAGTTGTGTGTTACCATCACAAAAACCTAAAATAGCTATCACTGACTTTGGGACTACACTGTATATGAAAGCCAGGGGGCCTCAAAAAAGTATTAGTGAAGCCAGCAGAATTTTGAAGAGGCCATAAGCAAAGGCTTAAAGAAAATAAGTAACATTTAATTAGTAGTTGGAGTAACAATTAATAAGTTGTTACTTATTAGTGAAAAGTTTGGTAACATTGTCACCTGCAGTATAGAAAACAAGATACACACATAATAAACTTGCTGACATAACCTAGATTTCCAGGAAGACCATTGAAAGTGCCACCTGGCTTCCTCTCACTGAATAATAAATGTGAGAGGAGAGGATGAGCTCAAAAAATACTAAATCTAAAAGAACCAGGACTTGTTGGGTTCAAAAATATATCTCATTCTTACCTTCTCCGGGTGTCAAATTATTCTGAATTTAAGAAATGAGCTCCAGTCAAAGATCAAAATTAAGGTAAGGTTGTCAGATCTTTCATTAAGACATCAAAAATATGTAAGGCAATGTTTTACAGAACCTCTCAGACTGACAAAAAGTTCATCTGAAAGAGGGTGCCTGAATGTTTATAGCAGCAATGTTCACGATAGCCAAACTATGGAAAGAACCTAGATGTCCATCAGATGAATGGATAAAGAAGATGTGGTATATATATATATATATATATATATATATACACACACAATGGAATACTATGCAGCCATCAAAAATGAAATCTGGCCATTTGCAATGACGTGGATGGAACTAGAGGATATTATGCTAAGTGAAATAAGTCAAAGAGAGAAAGACAATTGTCATATGATCTCTCTGATATGAGGAATTTGAGGGGCAGGGCAGGGGGTCATGGGGGGTAGGGAGGGAAAAAATTAAACAAGATGGGATAGGGAAGGAGACAAACCATAAGAGACTCTTAATCTCACAAAACAAACTGAGGGTTACTGGGGGTAGGGATAGAGGGGATGGGTTATGGACATTGGGGAGGGTTTGTGCTATGGTGAGTGCTCTGAAAGGTGTAAGCCTGATGATTCACAGACTGTGCCTCTGGGGCTAATAATAATAATAAAATAAAATTATGAAAGAGGGTGCCTTGAAGATTTTCTACAATAAGCTTTATAGACATTCTGTGATTAAGAATCTTTTCCAAAATTTCATTTTTTATTGTTTTATAATGTGAAATTGATTTGTGTTCTTTTAGAGACATTATCCTTATTAATAACTGTACACATTTTTCATCTAATCCACAAATTTTAAACAAAATCTAAGTGCCATTCTCAAAGAAACAGTAAATGCTCACTTTCAGCTATTAATGATAAAACTTTGGAGTGTCATTATATCCAAACTTTGTTATCAGCAATAAGTCACCCATATTTTTCATTGAAATAATCAGTTTTTCTTTCTTCAAATGGAAGTTATTGATTTTTATTTTATATTCTCTTCCACATCATCAAAAGACATTTTAGGCTTTTCTGATTTTTGCACAGTATCAGAAAAATATCTAGACTATAGTTCATTATTAATGTCATTTTGTTCTCCCCTATAGATTCAGAAGAATCAATCTAAACTAAGAATTATCAGTCACAACATAATTCAAGGACAATGACAAACTAATGGTTCATCTAAAGAACAACCGTGCTTCATAAACAACCCTTAGAGCAGCCTTGCAACTAATCATGACTTAGGCCACCTGGAAGACAGTGCTGAGTGTTTTGCAGGTGCCACCATGATGGGGATCCAATTCCCCAGTGGCCTTTGTGGTATCCTAAGACAATCAACATAAACCAATAAAATTATGACTTTCTTAATATTGCTGCTTGCCGCAATTACCATTACTATTACAATTACCACTAAATGCAAAAATCTCAAGGAATAAAAATGCTATGTAGCCATTTCAGTACTAAAATATGAAAATGGATTTTTGAGAACTTAAGAACCAAGACAGTACAAGGGTAGGAGCAGGTAGACTTAAGTGGCTATATTGAGTCCAGGCAAAAAAGAAAGACAATTACTATATGGTTTCACTCATACGTGGGACGTAAGTAATAGTGTGGAGGACCCTAGGGGAAAGGAGGGAAAACTGAGTGGGAAGAAATCAGAGAAGGAGACAAACTGTGAGAGACTCTGGACTCTGGGAAATGAACTGAGGGTTACAGAAGGGAGGAGGGTGGGAGGATGGGGTAACCAAATGATGGGTATTAAGAAGGGCACGTGATGTGATGAGCACTGGGTATTATATGCAACTGATGAATCGCTGAACACTACATCAATAACTAATGATGTACTATGTGCTGGCTAATTGAACATAATAATAAAAGAAGAAATTATTAGAACAAAATAAAAATTAAAAAATTAAAAGTTCAAAAAAATTAGAAGCATTTTCTTCATTATGGCAATACATAAATACTATAAATGAATTATAGTTGTAAATGGATATGATGCAAATATTTGTGTATTTAATTGAAACCGATAGTGAAATACATTTTGAAGCAAAAAAAATTTTGTTGGTACCAAAAAAGCCTAAATGAACAAAACCAAAACCAAAACCAAAAAACAGCAAAATGGAGAGAATATACAACACCAAATTTATATTCAAACATGTTATTCCATTCTTCTGATTTATTAAACCTCATTATGTTCCTAGAACACTGAGTTCAATAAATGCAGAACTCAAGTAGACAAAAGTCAAAAATTTTTATATTCTTTAATATTCCCTTTGTAAACTTAGGTCCACATACTCAGAACTGAAAATACATACGGTACTTCTGGAAATGTTTAGGATTGTTCTTCAAAGTAATTGTTAGGTAAATAACTAGATATGTTAGAATTCAGAGAATAATATCTAAAATGACCAAACAGCACAAGCAGAGCTATGAGAATGTAAATACGCTACCATGAGATTAAACTTTACATTAGGATCTATTGATATTTCACCCACATATCAACATACTGTGAACACAAATTTATGAAAATAACTCACTGCAGCCGGTGAGCTTGGGATCATTCAGAAGGAATACCCATGATGTTGGCACATATATATTCTGATACAGATGACCACAAGTGTCAATTGGTAAATGAGTTCTCCCAATACTTACTGCATCAAGAAAATTACTTTAAAACTTGTTCTGACTCTTCATATCACAATAAAAATAAACTGTTAGGATGGTAAAGAAAAAAAAAGGAAATACATTCTATGTGAGATGGTGATAAGTATTACAGAGAAATAAGAGGAAGCAGGAGTGCTGGGATATACTGAGACTGAAGTTTTTGTTTAATATGGAATAGAAAGGAAAGGCTTTCAAAAATACTGGAGCACCTGGGTGCTCCGTTGGTTAAGTGTCTACCTTCAGCTCAGGTCAAGATCCCAGGGTCCTGGGATAAACTCTGCATTGGGCTCCCTGCTCAGTGTGGAGCCTGCTTCTCCCTCTGCCCGTCACCCCGCTTGTGCTCTCTCTCTCTCTCTCAAATAAATAAAATCTTTAAATATATGTATCAGTAGCAGGTATTTTTCTGTGATAATTTATAGAGCTATAATCTATGTACCTTTCTGAATGTTTATTATACTTCAAAAATGTTTTAAAAAATCCAGTCATCATCAATGTTTCAACTGCCTCACTTATTTTAAAAATGTACTTAAATGTAAAATTCATGACTTTGAAGTTATTTTTATGGCTTATGTTGATCCTCTGGACTAGAAGGGACATTATCTAAAATAACATACTAGTTTTATTATTTATGACTGAGAAAAGTGGAGTTCTTAAGAACTTTGAAAACTGCATTAAATCTTTGTGCAGATGGTACAGTGTAATACTAAAGAGGGAGACTGGAGTTTCAGCCAAGATTTTGAAAATTTCCAGATGTTTTAATTGGCACTATCCCCAAATAAAAGTATCTCTAGATGATGCAATTGTTGGTAAATTATTCTAGTCACCTTTTTTCAATAAACTTTCAATTTGTTTCTAGTCAACACAAAAATGTCAAAGAGGATTAAATAATACATCTGAAGATCTAGAAATCAGCAATTGAAAGAATATAAGTGTAAGCCAAGTTGGCAGCAACTTGTTTTCTAGCTGCAGAAGTGGTTTGGAAATTCTGTCAGACCTCTGATATTCACTCTGATGGAAATTATGAAATGGAGGTCATTAAAAATGTTTAAGTAAATCTTAAATTAAACTTGGCTTTTCTAAATGATATTTTAACAGAGATGTTAGTATTTTCTTTCTCTTTACAAGAAGGAAACATATTAGTTGTAAAGTTGATAGATTAATTCAATAAACAGTGATTGAATGTATAAATCAAAGCAAAGGATCCATGAAAGAGAAGTGGAACTCTAGAAATGAAGAATTATGACATACCATTTAAAATAAAACAAAGCAACAATTTCTAGAGGCTTAGATTGTCTAATAAATTATATGAAAATATGCTTGTAAGATGACAAACATGAAGGCTAATAAAATTTTGTATTTCTTTTAATTTATTGAATCTTGAAAGTTAGCCCAATAATGTCTACAAAGCTCTATGAATTAGTGGTAAGAAATAATTTATTAAAATTGGGGTAACTAAATAAGTATGATAGTATAATAATCATCCCTTAACATAATCTAATAAATGATTTTCTTCACTAAGTCAAAGTAGAGAGATTAATACTACCTGAGATTTTAATATGCCCAAAGGTAGTCAAAAGAATCATTTTGAAAGTAACTTTTTCTATTCATCTTGGGTCTACTGTCATCTTAAACATTATCTTTTCATTCTCTTTTTGATAACCGGTCTATTCGAATTATATTTTTTAGGGTTATTTTTGTAACGTATTTGTTAGGAAATTATCAATTTTTCTAGATTTGAAATTATTTTGCCAAAGAGTTGCACATAATATTCTTATATACATTTTCCTCATTTTCATACCTCTAGATATATTTTCTTATTTCTAAATTCAACTGTTCTTGCTCTTTCACTGTTTTGCTTAGTTAAATCTTGTCTATTGTCAAATGACAACCCAGTAACTAATTTTTCTAAAGTATATTCATTAGTTTTAAAAGTATTAGTTATTTTACTGTATTTATATTTGTATAATTTTAATTGTTTTATCTTCTAAATTAGTGATTTAAATGTTAACTTTTTTGACTTTTGTCTTTTGTTCTTTAATAATGAAGAATGTTTAATAAATCAATAAGTGTTCTTTATTTTTTCTTTTTAAACATTTTATTTACTTATTTGACAGATAGAAAGAGATCACAAGTAGGCAGAGAGGCAGGCAGAGAAAGAGGAGGAAGCAGGCTTCCCGCTGAGGAGGGAGCCCGATGGGGGCCTCAATCCCAGGACCCTGAGATCATGACCTGAGCTGAAGGCAGAGGCTTTAACCCACTGAGCCACCCAGGTGCCCTAATGAAGACCTTTAAAGTATCTATATCCATATATATTTCTACATATTCATATAATAACATCAATAGTCATGTACTTGGTTATAAAGTACATCTTCACAGCTTTTCCAAACGTAAAGATTTTATAAGTATTATCTGATAATAAGCAAACATATTAAAAATAATAAAATTATATGAAAATTTGGAATTAATTAACACACATGTAGATAATCTTTAGATCATATCGAAATAAAACCTAAAATTACCTAATTCCTATAAAAAGACAAAATGTGAACACTTCAAATCCAACCTATAGGAAACTAAAACAATTAGCAGAAAACAAAACATACCTTAAATGTCTTCATTATATATATATGTATGTATAACCCGAATCAATCAATTACCAATCAATATTATGGTATTCATTTTATAAATATATATATAACATTTATATATGAATATATATATATATATATAAATAATTTGAATCAACCAATTACCAAAAGAGAAAAGACAGGCAATGTTTAAAATGACAATAGGTCCAAGGTGAGTAGAAGGAAGGAAATAATAAAAATCAGAGCAAAAATAAATGACATATGGACTAAAATAACAATAGAAAAAAATTAATGACACTAAGAGCTGTATCTTTGAAACGATAAACAAAATTGATAAACTCTTAACCAGACTCATCAAGAAAAAAATACAAAAGAGCCAAATACATAAAAACAAAAACAAAAATAGAAGTAACAACTGACACCACAGAAATACAAAGGATGATAAGAGAATACTCTATAAAAACTATATGCCAACAAACTGGGCAAACTAGAAGAAAATGGATGAATTCCTATAAATATACGGTATACTGAAATTGAATCAGGAAGAAATAGAAAATTTGAACAGATTGATTACAAATTATAAAACTGAATTGGTTATCAAAAAGCTATAAAAAATGTAGGGTGTCTGGGTGGCTCAGTCAATTAAGCATCCAACCCTTGATTTCAGCTCAGGTCATGATCTTGGGGTTGTGAGATCAAGCCCAATGTCATGTTCCGCATTAAGCGGCATCTGCTTGAGATTTTCTCCCTCTCCCTTCGCCCCTCCTCCCACCCATGGTCTCTCTCTCTCTCTCTCTCTCTCTCTCTCTCTCTCAAACAAATGAATAGATCTTCAACGAGAAAAAAAGCTATGAAAAAAATAAAAGTCCAGGACAAGTTGGATTCAGAGGTGAATTCTACCAAACATTTAAAGAGTTAATACCTAACCTCCTCAACCCATTCCAAAAAACAGAAGAGGAAGGAAAGCTTCCAAATACATTCTACAAGGTCACCATTATCCTGACACAAAAAACAAAGGCATCACAAAAAAAAAGAAAACTGCAGGCCCATTAATATCCATGATGAACAGAGATGCAAAAATCTTCAACAAAATATTATCAAAACCACATACAATAATATGCTGAAAAGATCAAGTATGATTTATTCTGGAGATGCAAGGATGATTCAATATTTGTGAACAACCAATGTGATCCTTCACATCAACAAAAATATATGATCATCTCAATGGTTGCAGAGAAAGCATTTGACAAAATTCAACAACCATTCATGATAAAAACTCTCAAAAGAGTGGTGTTAGAGGGAACGTACTTCAACATACCTCATTCATACTTCCATATATGAAAAACCCACAGCTAGCATCATACTCAATGGTGAAAAATTAAGAGCATTTACTCAAAGATCAGGGACAAGACAGGGACGTCTGCTCTTGCCACTTTTACTTACCTTGATAGTCATTTTCACAAAGAAGACATACAGATGGCCAACAGACACATGAAAAGATACTCAACATCACTAATCACCAGAAAAATGCAAATCAAAACCACAATGAGATATCACCTTACACCTGTATGAATGGCTAAAAACAAAAACAAAACAAAACAAAAAAAACCAAACAAGTGTTGGTGAAAATGTGGAGAAAAAGGAACCATCTTGGACTGTTTTGGTAGGAATGCAAACTGCTGCAGCCATTGTAGAAAACAGTATGGAGGTTCCTTAAAAAATTAAAAAATAAAAATACCATATAATCCCAATACTGGGTACTTATCCATAAAACTGAAAACACTAGTTCAAAAAGATATATGTACCACTATGTTTATTGCCTCATTATTTAAATAGCCAAGACATGGAAGCAACCTTAGTATCCATTAATAGACAAACGGATGCCTGTCTGTCTTTCTCTCTCTCTCTCTCTCTCTCACACACACACAATGGAATACTATGCAGCCATAAAAAGGATGAAATGGTGCCATTTGAGCTAACATGGACAGACCTGGAGGGTATTATGCTAAGTGAAATATGTCAGACTGAGAAAGACAAACACTATATGATTTCACTCACAAGTGGAATCTAGAAAAAAAGAAAAACAAATAAACAAAAAGCAGAATCAGACTATAAATACAGAGAACAAACTGATAGTTACTGCAAGGGAGGGACATAATAGGTGAAAGGGTGTGGGAGATCCAGGCTTCCAGTTACAGAACAAATACATCATGGGGATGAAAGGCAAAGCATAAGAATATAGTCAGTGATACTGTAATAGTGATGTATGGGGACAGATGATAGCTACACTTGTGGTGAACATAGTACAATGTATAAACTTGTTAAATCACTATGTTGTACACCTGAAGCTAATGTAACATTGTGTGTCAACTATACTCAAATTTTTAAAAAAGAAAAGTTTTAAAAAAGAAAAAAAGACCTCCAAAAATGAACAAACAAGTAATTAAAAAGACAGGATCAGATGGTTTCACAACTAAGATCTAACTTTACTTTTTTTTAAAAAAAAGATTTTATTTGATGGAGAGACACACAGACAGAGAGGCAGCACAAGCAGGGGGAGTGGGAGAGGGAGAAGCAGGCTTCCCGTTAAGCAAGGAGCCCAACGCAGGGTTCGATCCCAGGACTCTGGGATCATGACCTGAGCCGAAGGCAGACGCTTAACAACTGAGCCACCCAGCTGCCCCAAGATCCAACTTTAAAACACACATTAATTCCAATGGTCAATAATTACAGCTCACTGAAAAAGAAAAATACCCCAATTCATGTTATAAAGGCAGTTGTATTGGCTAGGGTACCTTTTAACCGTACATATTAGAAACTTTATTGCAGTAGAAAAAAATAAAGGCTTATTTTAGCTTCAAAACAAGTATGTCTGAGGCAGGGGTCTACTGGCCTTAGTTCCATGGTTAGAAGGGTCAGACTACTAGGTTTCCTATTTCCTGGCTTTTCTCTCAAGGTGGGTACTCCATTTCCAGCCATCAACAGTAAAATTGTGATGAAGGATAAAAGGGGCAAATGAGCACCTAAACCAGACTTCTATTGTATCTCCTGGGCCAGTGTGATAAGGTTACTCCTCACTGGAAGGAATAAAAAACTGAGTTATTAGGTTTTACAGTCTCTATTGTAGGGACTGGCAAGAAGTTAGCATTAGGTGAGTCAGTCTCTTGTAACTGCAACTTAAGCAGGGAAACCTGGTCAAGATCTTATAATGGATGTGTGTCTCTAATGTATGGTAACAGAAGAGGAATGTATTTAACAGAAGAGGAAGTATGGTGGAGGAAACTGGAATTTTGGAAGAGGAACAAAATCCAACTCTGTAAAATGTTTAATGTCGAAATTGAGAGTTTGAGCTTTGGAAAAATTTGGTAGCTGTTGCACTTTCATCAAAATCTGTCACAGCATTATGTTTCAGATATCTTAGCTAAAACTAAGAATTGGTAGAGGGGTTACCTTGCTTGGGCTGATGTAAGCAGGTGCTTGGAAGGTGCTTAAGTCTGGTACTCCCCTCCAGAGCTTGCTGGCACCCCACCCCCAACTCCACTCAACCCTTACATGAGGTTCCTGTCAAGCCTCTTTGCTCTTGAATCCATCTAGCCTCTTCACTTTGATGGCCACTTCAAATCAGCCCGGGTATGAGCAGTTGAACTCCGTAAGTGCTGCTTCTTCTACTGCTCTCCTTTAGAATCCCAATGTAAGAAAAGCTAATGCCATTATGAAATTGAGGCAGAGTGTATTGATCAAGTAAATGGATATTGGATTCAAACATGGATTCGATCTCTTTCCCAGCCACTTGTTAGCTGTGCAGTCTTGGGTAAAAAATTTAACATCTTTGAATCTTGGACACCACCTCTCTAAATACATACTACGCAGAGTAATACAAGTATTAGCATATTGGCTTGTATATAGTAACCAGTTAATAATTTTTAGCTCTAAATATCATCATTTGATGATGCTTATGAATAACTAAGAAATGTCTTATTAGAGATTTTCTCCTGCCATAATTTTAATCACTCTTTTGTCATTTATTCAGCATCTTCTACTGTGCTAGAAACTTTGGGACTCACCAAGAATTTTAACCTAACAATTTTTTATGAGTATTAACTTAGCTAACACATACAATGAACCCTAGGTAAATATCCCTTCTATTCAAAAAGAAGCTAAAACTCAGATCAAGTAAGTTATTTGTCCAAAACTGAATAGGAAAAAGATCAAGGTCAAACAGGATTAGGCTTTTCTCTTCTCAGTTCACTACATTTCTTAAGAAGTTTCCAAGGTGGTTGTGTGTCAGAATTCTCTGGGAACCTTTTCTCTAAAGCACAAATGCCTGGGACCTACTCACTTTCGTGATTCAGTGAGTTTGGGAACTACCACTCTACCTTTGGTGTCCAACATGGTAGCCACTAGCTATACGTGGCTATTTATATTTAAATTAAGATAAAATGAAATTTAAACTCAGCCCCTCAGTCACACTAGCTAGCTACATTTGAAGTGCTCAATAGTTACATATGGCTAGTGGTTACTGCATTGTATCACACAGATTACAGAATATTACCAACATTGCAGAAAGTTCTATTGGAGAGAACTCTGGTCAATGTCATTCTGCTTCCTAGGATTTTGTAGTCAGTCTTACTGGGTATAAATAAAAATTTTTTGCTAACGTATGCTAATGCATGAGAGAGAGCGGGGGTGGTGGTAGTGGAACACAATGAGTTGCTCCTCAAGAACTTGGAAATAAGATGTTCCTTTGACAAGAAACCTGTAGAAAAGGGCGCCTGGGTGGCTCAGTGGGTTAAAAAGCCTCTGCTTTCGGCTCAGGTCATGATCTCAGGGTCCTGGGATCGAGGCCCGCATCGGGCTCTCTGCTCAGCAGGGAGCCTGCTTCCCCCTCTCTCTCTGCCTGCCTCTCTGCCTCCTTGTGATCTCTCTCCCTCTGTGAAATAAATAAATAAAATCTTTAAAAAAAAAACAAAAAAGAAACCTGTAGAATCAATGCCATCTTGATCATATCAGAGAAATGAAAGATCTAGTGGTAGTGGCTCACCAGCCAATGGACTTAACTGTAACTTGCTTGATTATAGTAACATATTAAAGATGGACAATCCGTCACTAAAGAGTAGAGAAGAAGAATCACAGAGGTAAGCTTTGGGCCATTACCACTTAAGTACCATCCAAAGAGTAGGAACTTTCATCCAGAAAAGACAAGATCAGGGTGCCTGGGTGGCTCAGTCATTAAGCATCTGTCTTCCGCTCAGGCATAATCCCAGGGTCCTGGGATTGAGCCCCACATCAGGCTCCCTGCTCAGCAGGAAGCCTGTTTCTCCCTCTCCCACTCCCCCTGCTCATGTTCCCTCTCCTGTTATCTCTCTCTCTCTCTGCTAAATAAATAAATAATAAATAAAAATAAAATATTTTTAAAAAAGAGAAGGGACAAGACCTTCTTTAGATGTTTATAGCATGTCAATGTATACAAATAATGCTATACAGTTACATGTCACTGATTCTATATAATTCCAGTTTTTAATTTCCTGCTTTAAAATGGCATTATTAATATCTGTCTCATGAAGGCCAAGGTAGAGACTATGACATAATTTCTCCTTCATATTTAATTCTCACTGATTGCTATGTCTTTTTATAGATTAGAACATTGGAATTGTTTTCTTTCCTGTTTCATTCACGTGTCTATATAAGTCTGCCACTGAGAAATCCATCTGTCTCCTCTGTGCTGAGCCTGCAAGGCTAAGGTCCAGACCTTGACACATAGTAAATTAAACACACCAAAGTGGTCGTGAACTGTGATACAATTTCTTGGCATCTGGGCCCCCTTTCTCTGCTACAGACACCAATGACCCACCCTACATGGTCCTTGCATGTGCTGGCAAAACGGAACAGCAGACAACGAGATCATTTCTACCTGTAATGTCTTTCTTACTTTCATCACAGGATCACAAAAGTTATTTTTAGTGTAATTTGACAAGGAAATTGAGATGCAAGGAAGTATAATGATTTTACCAGTCATGAAATTAGTTGGAGAGCTGAAACACCTAGATTTTCTAAATCCCAGCTAAGTACTTTCCCCATTATTTTCTTCTCATTCTGTCAGAACTTAACAACTAACCTATAACCATGTCATATTAGAGTTCTGTAACCTTCAAAATCTGTTCTGGAAATTAACTTACAATTGATTTATCTAGTTCATTTACTCATCATGGTAAATTTTTGTTTATTTCTCTGATGATCAAGTGCAATAGAATTTTCTGATGTGTGTGTTTTAATTGGTTTGAGGCTCATTGAGTAGAGCATTTGTCATTGTTTTATGCAGCCCAGTAGGGAAATCATCATTTGGTAATTATACTACAGGCTAGCTGAGTATCAGAAACACAGCATCATCAAGATTTTCTTGTGCTAATAACAGACCATTGTGCGTCAAATGAATCCCTGTTATCATAGACCAATGTTAAAATCATATTCTGCCATGCACACATTAGATACCTCCAACATTTATTTATTGGATGGATGCATTCCCTCTATCTCTTTAAGCCTAGAATTTTTACCCAATCATATCCAAATTTCACCCAATCAAATCAAATTCAAAAATCACCCCTGATGATATGTGAAGTTCATGACTCCAAAATTTACACCTCACCTTGGGTTCCTAACTAGAAGATTGTTTTAAATCTCAAGCTGCATATTTTATGTGAAAATCTTTTATATACCTTAAAATCCACCTAGTATGAACCAGACATGACTTCCCTCTGCAAACCTGCTCCCCACTTACTATTCAACTCACTTTCTAATATCTTCTCAGCAACCTGAATTAGAAATGTTGGAGTCATCTTTCTTTTCTTCATCTTATGCATCAAATCTTTTTCCCTAAATGTCCCATTAACTCTATTTCTGAAATGTCTCTTTCATTCATCCCATCTTTACACTACTTCTGCCAAAGAGGTGGTACTTGCTATATGCAATATAAATATATACATTTATATACATATGTATGTACATTTTATCCTCACAATACCCCCCATGAAAGTAGTCAATAGCAATATTTTCATTTTTCAGATGAAGACACTGAAACAAAGTTTCAGTCACTCCCTGAACTCACATATTTACCAAACCCTGGAGAAAAGATTCCAACCAGGCAGTCCAGTCCTACAAGGCAGGCTCTTAGAGACTGACTGCATGATGCTACAGTCCTTCTACCTGCCCACCCCAGGGCTGCTAACAAGATTCAGGTCCTACACCCTCCCAGCTGGTCTTTCTGCTCTAGTAGCTCTCATCTCTGAACACTCAAAAACAGCAAGGGGATAGAGGTGAGAGAAATTCTTTTGCTCTTATTATTTTATCTTCTTCCCACTTAAAGTCTTTAAAAACTCTCATCACCTGCCCATCTCCTTCCCAACCTCACAATTCCCACAATTTAGAAATTCCCTCCATAATATGATCCCAACTTGCTTACTGTCACTTTCCTTGAAGTAGTCTTATGTCAGTTTCCCTGGACTGTGTACTCTGTCCTGCCTCAGTGCTCATCATTATGCTGTTCCTGCTTTTCAAATGCCTTTTTCCACATCCTGCCCCATGTTCAGTACCAGTTCTTCGAAGTCAAGTTCATCTTTTATTGCTCTCCTTCAAAAAACCCTCTTCATTCCCAAATAAAGTAATCTACTCCCCAGCCCACCACTTCTCCCTCCCTCTCTCCCTCTCTCTCTCTCTCTCTCTCTCTCTCTCTCTCTCTCTCTCTCTCTCCTATGCGTGCTCTCATGGTCCCTCATTCGGGGAAGTGAGGAAAGACAGGGGCACACAAGACTAGAAAGAACAATTCAAGGTAGGACATGGATGAAGTATGGAATGCCATCGTTAGGGAAGCCATCTACTTCAAACACCTCATTTTATAAGCAGGACCTTAAAAACTATGAGATAAAGGGACTTTGCTTTGACAGAAGTTGCCGATTCTGATTTCAGTATGTAATCAGTACTATTAATATGACTCATCAATTCATATGATGAAAATGCTAAGCAGCCACTAAACATGATAATAGAAAACTTGGAAAGATATCCATGGAAACTTGTAAAAAAGATGAATAAAGTGTTACATATGTTTGTTTCCATTTCTATAGAGGACATGTGTGCATGCATGTGTGTGTGTATATGTGTGTGAAGACAGACACAGAGGAGATGTGTGCGGAAGAATGTTCATCCAAGTGCAAACAATGTTTATGTTGAGATGATGACATTTGTTCTATATAATTTTGATACCATTTAAAGTATATACAACAAGAATGCATTATTGTTTATAATCAGTAAAAACACAAAAGGGCTGAGTGAATGCTTAGAACAGAGAAGAAAATGAGCTCCTCCAAATATTTACTTGGGAAATACATCACAGATTTAACTAAAGGATCCTTGTCATTTTATTTCCTTCTACAGTTTCCATTTTTATATTTTTTACAGAAGAACTTTATTACTAGGTAGTATAGGCAAAACCGTCTAGTTTTTCTGCTCTTTTGAAATTCAACTTTAGTTAAATTAACAAAGTTGCTGTAGCTCTACTCACAATTGAAAAAGAAAAGACATCATTTCCCAATAAAACATCTTCTCCCCCCTGAGGTGTTCTATGACCATATTAACTGAGAGGGCTGGAAGTCTCCTATGTGCTCCTTTTAACAAGTCATGTGACATTTTTATAAGCAATTTAAGAATACTGCCAAAAGGGACATTAATGGACTGAAGGGTTACACTTTAAATGAGGCTCACTTAAAGGTCACACTGTACTTTTAGGGTCTTCCTGAGACTGGGCATACTGTAACTTTTAACAGCATTCCTGATTGCCGCACTAATCGTATTTCACTAAATCTCTGATGCTCCTCATTACAAGAAAATGAGGATTCTATTTAAACAAAATGTTTTAACATTTTGAGAGCAACAGATTTTTTTTCTCACGAGCACATTCTTTGATTGTTTGTCCTAGTTCCCTTCAGACAGTACACATACTTCTGCCTCCTTTCAGCATCTGTCCCACCCACTTCACACAGCTCATGCCAGTCTGCTCGCCACACCTCCGTGTAATGTTAATTTGGGCAGCATCTGTTGCTTCACATGGCTGAGGCAGTGCCACGTGGTGCAAAGAGCATGAGCTTTGCAGCCAGACAGACCTGGGCTTGTGCCTTGGTCCTATTCATTGCCAAGTGGCCTTCGCTAAGATACTTAATGTCTGTGAATCTCAATTTTCTCATGTGAAAATGTGAGCAATTCTAAATCCTGGTGTTTGTGAGGATTTAGTGAGTCAGTGAACATGTTTGTAAAGTGCTTAGCAGTGCCTGGCATATTGTAGATTCTCCACAATGTGTAGCTAACTTGATTAAAAATCAAGTTAAAACCACTCTGGCTTCTTTCCTTAGTGATACTGCAAGGCTTCTTCATAGTCTTTTCTATAGTTTAACTAATCATTCAGATTTTAAAAGCATTTTATTTTACACAGTACCTCTGCAGGCAGAATGTTATGACAACAATCCTATAAAATACATATATATACATATTTATATACATATATATACATATATATGTATATATATATATATGTATATATAATATCCCCATTTGATAGTTTAGAACATTGAGGCTCAAAATATTAAGTCTTGGAACTCCTTAGGTAGGAAGAGGGGAGGGTAGTAACAGAACCCCGGTGTTTAGAAATGAAGACAAATTTTCTTAATGGCACATCCATGCTGCTTCCCTGCTTTTAACCAGTAACTTACAGTGATAGCCACCTGCTTGAGCCACAAGCACAACCACCTACTCATATTTAAAATATATACAAACTTGAGTCCCTACCATATGTCAAAGCATACTGCATGGAATTTGCACAAACATCATACCAGGTAATCTGGGTAGTAGTATTCTCTGGGGTAGGAGTAACCTCTACTTTACAGAAAGTCTGTCAACTTGCCCATGGTCACATAATCACTAAGTGTTGGCTGGATAAAAAAATGTGTGTGTTTTTTTAAAGATTTTATTTATTCATTTGACACAGAGAGAGAGACCACAAGTAGGCAGAGAGTCAGGCAGAGAGAGAGGAGGAAGCAGGCTCTCTGCCGAGCAGAGAGCCCAATGTGGGCCTCGATCCCAGGACCCTGGGATCATGGCCTGAGCCGAAGGCAGCGGCTTTAACCCACTGAGCCACCCAGGCGCCCAGGATAAAAAAATGTTTGAAAAATATTGGATCAGATGGTCGATAAGTCTTAATGAGCTCTAAACTTTAAAAACTTCTCCCTTAAGACAATGTTTCATGTGAAATTCTCTTTTCTTTTTCTTTTAATTTCAGTATGCTTCTTCACATGACAAATTTGGAAATAATTTAAGTGTGCTATATACAAAACCGATCAAGGAATTAATTTGGGTTAATGAAATTAATTGTTAAGAGTAATTTCTTGTCAATAATTTATTGGTACTAGCATAATTCTGTACTTAATTATGTACATAATTATGTACATATGTACATAATTGGTACTAGTATAATTCTGATTTAAATGTTTATAATCATTAACACAGAATCAGATGCTTCCGAGGTCAAAATAGTGATGGTAAAACAACTACAGGATTAAAAATATATCCATTCTTTCTCCAGAACAGAGTAAGCTTTTGACTAATGATCTTTGAACAAATAAGTGAATATATAAACAGTGTGATGTCTGTTCATCACTTTTGAACTATAAAACTCATTAATTAAAATGTGAAATACAAGGGAATATTACTCAGCCTTAAAAAAGGGAAAATCTGCCATTTGCAACAACGTGGATAAACCTGGAGGACATTAAGCTAAGTGAAATAAGCCAGATACAGAAAGACAAGTATTGTATGATCTCACTTATTTGTGGAATCTACAAAAGTTGCACTTATAAAAGTAAACAATGGATAGTGGTTGCCAGCACTGGGGGGCAGGGGTAATGGGGAGATCTTGGTCAAAGGGTACAAAGGTTCAGTTATGTGGGATGAATGAGTTCTCAAGATCTGATGTACAGTATGATAACGGCAGTTAAAAATACAGAATTGTACACTTGAAATTTGCTAAGGTAGTTGACGTTAAATGTTCTTATCACACACACAAAAAATCTGAACTCTGCAAGGGATGGACATGGCAATTACCTTCACTTTTGATAATCATTTCATAACGTGTATATATATCAAAACATCACATTTTAAAGCTTAAATAGGTATAAGTTTTGTTTGTCAAGTATATCTCAATGAAGCTGGAAAAGGGTATAATATTAAAAATTAAAAAGATCTGTATCATCACATATCAAATATTATACATTTGATAAGTAGGAATTTCTAACTTTTGGAAATGAAGCATTTTCATAATTTCTGAGGGTAGAAAAATAAGCTAATCAAGAGTATGCTAAGCTAAAAGGAATAAGAATAATCCATCTACAAGGGCTCTAACAGTGTGGATGAATTTTACAGACATGGTATTGAGTGACAGATACTAGACAACAAATAGTATACATTGTATTGTTCTGTTTGTGCAGGTAATAGAAAGAGGATGTGAGAAGTCAGGAAAGTGTTCACCTTTGGGGGAAGGCAGAGACTGAAAGGAAGCACGAGGGGTGTTTCTGGAGCTCCTGGTTCTACCCGTGTGTTCACCTTACACTTCTGATATGCACTCTTTTACATACTGATTATACTTCATAAAAATTATCTAGAGGGGCACCTGGGTGGCTCAATAGATTGAGCTCCTGCCTTTGGCTCTGGTCATGATCCCAGGGTCCTGGGATTGATCTGGCATCACTGGGCTCCCTGCTCATTGGGGAGCCTGTTTCTCTCTATCCCGCTGCCCCTCTCTCCCACTCATGCTCCCTCTCGCTCACTCTTTCTCTCTCAAATAAGTAAATAAAATCTTTAAAAAATATATATATATATAAACCTATGTTCTTTATATCACACAAGGCTGACGCTCATTAGCTATTAACTTTTCAAAGATGATTAGATGTGTTTAGTTTGGGCCCTCCCTTAAGTTGACCTCTGAAAGAGCATAACACCAGAGAACAGTAAGAATGAACTCATTAGGGGGTAGTGGTAGGAAAGCAAGTTCTGGGATACCAATGGGAACATAAGGAAAAAGGAGTTATTGGTGGGAGGGAGTGCAAGGTAAGGAGGAAAGGGAGGGTGCATTCAGCCTCCAGGGGGGCAGGGAAGAGGGTTTGTTGATACCAGGCATAGGCTAATAAAAGTCAAAGTAGTAGCATCCAAGAGAATGAGAGCTGTAACTTTAGGCAAACTGGTACTGAATCTTAGCTGTGATCTCAGGAAAAAGTTATTTTAGCTCAAAAAGTTACTTTACCCTATTTACCTCTTTTCTCAAATGGGGAATAGTAATACGAGCATCATGATCTTGGGGGCATTAAATGAGATAATGATATAAAGTACATAGTGCAGTGCCTTGGAGGTAGTATATGCTGACTCTTCCCGTTCTCCCCATCTTCACTCTTTTGATTTCAAAATAAAGACTGAATGTAAATGAAATCGAGAGGTGAGTGTTTTCTAGGCACATACAGAGAGCTGGTGGGACATGGTGAGGAAGCCAGGTATGTGAGGAGTGGCAATTTAAGTTGGGGTCAGGTTGCAGAAGGTCTCAAGTGGCAAAGTTAGGCCTGGCTAAGCTGTTAAGCAGAGACACAGTTCATGGTGCACTCAAGCTGGATTAAGATGGGGAAGAGACCTGAAGATAGAAATACCATCATGGACAGAGATACTTACTTCACGTTAAGAATGAGGTTGAATCTGAGTAAGGGTTTACTGTAAAATAAAAAATATAATCATACCTCAAGCTGCCTTGACTTTATGGGCCCAAATTCTCCACTTGAGAGAAACCACCCAGAAACTTGACAATAGCAAGACTGAATTTTTCATCTTTCAAACGTATTCGGGTGACAGCCACAGCCTAGTTGTTATGGTTTTTCAGTTCTGTTTTGGTTAAAATTATTCAGTTCAGAAGGTAGAATCCTACTAACAGTAAACTGCAGAGGGACCTTGACATAAAGCCCTTGTTGTCCACAGACACTGCCTCTGGGGCAGATTTTTCTAGGTTAGGCTCTCTGTGAAGATGGTCCACTTACTTCCAGGGGAAAACAAGAGTTTTGCAACCAGGATCAAAAGGAACATGCATCACAATTTTTTGTGTTGGTCGAAGAAAGAAGCTTAAGGGTTGGAAATATTTCTTGGTAGAGAAACGTAGTATTTTGGCAGGAAGTAACAGTTTATTTTTTAAAGTAAGTTGGCTAAAGTGATCTTTTCTGCTATAATCCAGATATGTGTCATTGGTTCTGTACTCTCAGAATACACTTTATTCTGTGGGTCACTAACAAATGTTTCCCTTGGGGTGGGGTGAAATGAGGCTGGCATTCATCCTAGGTAACTGGGCATTGTTCCCCATCACTCCGCTCGGCCAGGGGCATTAATTCAGTAGGTCAGCCTCTGCTGGGAGGAGCCCCTGTTAGTCAATCAACGTACAATAAAAGAATCGTGCATTCTAAGGGAAACAGTCAGCTGTTCCACGCCACTCAGGAGTGCCTTCAATTTTGAGACAGCCAATTTTCATTCACAAAGGATGCGAAAAAGCCTGATGTTAGACCTGTTTCTTTTATCAATATCCATTGGAAATTGGGTGCCAGAAATGAGTTAGGAAAAAAATATAAAGGAACAAGAAAAGAGATGCCCTGACCATGTCATTAACAGGGTTATAATCAGGACTTTAAGTTTTTTTCTATGTTCTGTCATCACATCGCATTCAGAAACTTACTGAAACATATTTGTCCTCCCAACCCTCAGTTTCTAAGCCCTCTATCACTTCTACTTATGTCATAAAGAACTCAGAAGTATCACTGATTTATTTTTTCTTATCTTCATCCTTTCGAATACCACTTATGTCAGTTTTTTCTTCTCTGTGCCCTGCCAACAACCTGGACACGGTCCTCGATAATCCACACCAAGTCTGTGGCCATTTTCTTCTGGCCGGCATCTCTGTCTCCTGGCTCAATTCTGTCTCAGCTCAGTTCGTCTTCTTTAAATGCCAATTTCATCATGACATTTCTTAGTTTATGCACCTTTAATAGTTTCATGTTTCCCAAAATTCGGTGGCCTGGCTTCGGGGCCTCTCCATATTATGGCCTCATTTTAATTTTCCCTCTTCTACAGTTCTCTAACACATCTCTCCTACTTATGCAGATTCACCATCCATCCATCCATCATCCATCCATCCACCCACCATGAACCTAAGGAGTGCCTATTCCCATCTGCACACCCAGCATAGGGTCTTCCACATAAGAGAAGTTCAGTTACTACTTGCTTCATAAATGGGTCTATGAATCAAAGAATCCTTTCCCACACTTTCCTCGGTGGAATGGCCACAAACCCAGTGATCCTTCCATGCCCAGGACAGTCCAAAGCTCCCCTGAGAAGCCCTTTCCTCCTACTCTGGTCATTGGGCTTTATTTTTCTTTGAGTTCTCATGGCATCTACTGTTTTTACTATACCACAAAGTACTTCATTAGAGTCCAATTTCTTTTCACTCTATTTTATTGCTTTTTTAGATAGTCTGATCTTTCCAAAGAAAGCTCAAGTTTTGTGAAGAAAAATTATTTGCCTTGTGCTATTTTGCACCCCTTACATATATCCGTAATAAATCGGGACTAGTGAATGGTATTGGAGAAGTTAGTGTGTCTACCTAGTCACTATCTCTTCTAATAGAACATTTTTTGTCCACGGTTTTGACAGAGTGAACAATGTGCACACCTTGAATATGTCCATGAAAACAGTTTACTAGCCCAGGTGAACACCTGAATCAAATTCTGGCCATCCAAACTACTGCAGAAAGATAAGCTATAGTTTAAATTTGGCTCACATATATTGATAAATTAGCTGAAAGCTGAAAAGAAAGAGGAAAATTTGTTGCACACATAATCACTGAGTGACATTAATGGAGGGCCTTGTGGTAAAGACTCTTGCCCTCTTCTAAGATCTCCAGCCCTAGCTTCCAGGCTGCTCCACTGTCCCACAGGTCCTTTATATCATTATGCAAGCCCCACCATATCCTGACAATACCCGCCCCTCCTTTTGCTAAGTTAGTTTAGTAATGTTCCTAAGAATAAAAGAGTCTTGATTAGTCTTTTCTGAGAAAACATGCTCCTTTGGGAAGTGACCAAGATTCTGCTCTCCTCCCTGGCTCTCTGCCAGGGTCCTTTGGCCCTTTGTTCTTTGATGCAGTCACTCTCACCATTTTTCTCATGCTTTCCTCTTCTTTTGTCTTGGAACTTTACTCTGGAATTAGAATTGAGTGAAACTGAGGTCCCAAAGTGGCAATAAGTTATAGTACATATTTTGTGAGTCATGACACTGACTGGACCCAAATAAATTATGAATTTCTGATGGAGGCATCAAAATACTTGCCACGAAAGCCAAACAAAAAGCTTTCCAAAAGACTCTCATGGAAAGTGAGCCAGAATTGAATATGTATCTTTCCTATTAACTACTGAAGTAGGACAAAACCAGAGTTCCAAAATCCAATATAAACAAAGATCCAAATGTTCAATCATTATTTCATTTGATCCTCTGACCCAACACTGTTTTCTGGTGTTAAAATACAGTGCTTGACAGGAATAACAATATCTTATATTTTAATAGTGCTTTGTAGATTACTAAGTGTTTTCACATCCACATTAGAAGTGGCTGAGAACATGGACTCGAAAGCTGTGTCCCTGATCCATTGCTTATCGCTGTGTAAGCTTGGACAAGTTTTTCTTAAATTCCCTGTTCTTCAGTTTCTCCATTTGTGAAATGGGAATAAATTAGCATCTATACCATGGGGTCAACGAATAATATGCAAAGCCTTTAAGATCGTGCTTATGCATGATAAGCACCTTATTAGTCTTAGACGTACTAGGAGGAATACTATACTATAGTATACTATACTATTTGGTCTCCACAATCACCCTGCAAGGTAGGCTGAGCATGGATAATTACAGATACTTTATTTCTGAGGAAATCAACACCCTGAGAGAACTAATGACTTATTAATAGTAGTCATGTAACAGAAATCTAAATTCAGGCCTTTTAAATTTCAACTCCAAGGATGTTTGACAATAGAAAATGTTGGAACTGTCTACACAATCCACAGTGATTGCCAAGGAATAAATGCTTCTTACAGACAGAGATAGTCCCTCGAGCAGCCGTGTTAGTAAGCACCCCATCCCCAATGACTGGACCAGAGTTGGGCACATAATCATAGTTCAGTCAGAATTCCTTGGCTAGGAATTAGGAATCTAAAGGAGGAAAAGACTAAAAATAAAAATAAAAATTGAGAGAGAAAGAGTGAGAGATCCACTGTGGCAAGAGCCCAGCCATGTACACTGGGGAACTATAAGTAGCCATGTTCCTCCAGCATCACCATATTCCACCAGGGGGCTAATGAACCAGAGATCAGAGATAAGAGGTGAATACAGCTTTGTCTGCCAACAGCTTTCCCATCTCTATTTGTAACCCTTCCTGAAAGCTGGCTATATTCCTTTGGAGATGGGGAGTACTCTGTGAGACAAAACAGCGATGGCAAGGAAATGTTGACTAATGAGTTAACCGCACAGACTCCGTTTGAACTCAAATCCTACCTCTACCACTTACTAGCTATGTGACCTTGGTTAAAAGCTTTGGTGTCATTTTCCTCATCCGTAAAATGGGGATAACAATTGTACCTACCTCCTCAGTACCACTATGAGGGAAAAAATGAGATAACTATAATATTTTTAAGAATAGTGCCTGGAAATGTAAATGCTCAATAACTATGAGCTGCTAAATTCCCCTTTGGGATTAATCCAGGTCAAAATAGTTGGCACCGAATTGACTTAGCATATCATCATCTTCCAAGCAATCCAACTTGGAAAATCACAGTCATATGACTTCTCTTTTTCTTTAATTTCCCAAATCTGATCAGTCACTAAGTCCTATTAAGTCTAGTATTGTGATTCCTTCTGCTACAGCCCTATTCCTTATATCCTCATTTCATCGTATTTAGCTCTCTGGATTGCTAATGAGTTTATCTGTCTTTTACATTGGTTCCAGAGTAAGATGACTGCAGGCACAGATCAGCATTGCAGAATGGAGCTGATCTGCCATATCTGAGTAACACCTATTCATTTTAGGTAGGAAATGTGCTCTCCTACTCCCTTCAATCCCCACTTAGAGAATAGCTGTCCAATATTATTAATCTAGAATTCAAAATCCTTTATTATCTGGCCCCTATATGGTATTCAGTTCTCAATGCTCAATTTGTGCTTGACATCACTTATACTCTATCTTCACTGAACTGATTATTCATTTTCCTTAAATTTACATAGTCCTTCCACATTTTGGTAACCTGTTTCCTCTGGAATCTTTCCTGCCTATTGAAATTCTCATTCCACAAGCCCAAATCAAGGACTTTGTTTTCCACAAAGCCTTTCAGAAGGTCCCAGAATGTTACCTCTCTCTGCTGATCGAACTGAACTTGAGGGGAGAGACCTTCTCTGGGTCAACTCTGCTGCTCCTTACCCAGCTCCAGTGAACATTTGTCAGTTTCTTCAAGCAGTGTTTCTCAAAGTCCCCCCCCACAAAGCATTTAAACTTAGATCAGCAAAAAGGCTGTGTGGCGGTAAGTAAAGAGTGTGGAAGGTGACATTCTTCATATGCCAGATTCAGTATTACCTAAAATGACAATAATTTGGATGGAATATATGAAGAGAAGAATTAGTCCCTAGAACATCCCATTTTTTTTGCTGGCTCTTATTTGCCTGTTGGTAGGCTGCAAACATGTAGACATTAGGTAGGTACATATCACTCAGGTAGTGTGAACTGACATGTTGCTGAAAGGCTACAACTAAGGGATTCAATTTTTTTAAATTTTATTTATTTATTTGTCAGAGAGAGAACAAGCAGGCAGAGCGGCAGACAGAGACAGAGAGGGAAGCAGGCTCCCTGCTGAGCAAGGAGCTGGATGTGGGACTTGATCCCAGGACCCTGGGATCACGACCTGAGCCAAAGGCAGCTGCTTAACCAACTGAGCCACCCAGGCATCCCAGGGTTTTGATTTTTTTTTAAAATCCCAAAACAAATCATGAAGGAAAGCTGCAAAGAGGTAAACATTGGACAGTTTAAACTATGCTATTTTCTTCTTAATAAAAGGAGAGGGCTTCTGCACATGTTATCTTCAGGTCAAATGCTAGTTGTCTGGAAAGAAACTATAACTCAGACATGTTGAACAAAAATAGAGATTTGAAGGGGAAGTGCTTTTCTCCCCAAGGCATGAAGTGTGTCAAGTGTGAACCATTGTCCCCGTCCTTTTCAAGGATCTGGGTCGCATTATATTATTTAAGAGAAAGAGACAGTTGGGAAACTGCCCCTGTGTATGCCTTGGGGATAAACAATTTTATCTATCTACCTTTTATTTTATGCCATGCAAACATTCTTCCTGCACTATTAATTCTTGTTACAGCCCTGTGAAGAAAGCACCATTGTTATTTCCATTTCGTAGTTAATGAAACTGAGTATTAGGGAAGTATAAAGTAACTGGCTCAAAATCCTAGTTTAAGTAATCTGTCTAATACATGGTACTGTACTAAGTGGAAGAGAGATTTGAATGTAGATTTGTCTAACTCCAAAGGCTGTCTCTCTTTAGAGGTCCACCACATCTCACCAAGTCTTTTAGAGTCTACTTACATTTAATGCCTAGGCAGAGATGGAAAGACCACTTAATTATCATCTAAACTGGGATATTTTTGAAATATGGCTCAAAGTAGATACAGCCAGAACTTATGCTGGGATAACAGGCATGAATTGGGACTGCCCCCAAGGAAAACTGGGGTGTGTCATCTTGTTTCTATATCTATTTGGGGAAAGAGCACAGACTTAGGAAGGAAATAATCTTGGGATCCAATCCAATTTTAAAGGCTCAGTTTCCTCAGCTCTAGGATGGCCATAATCAAATCCTTAAATGATGTATTTATAGACTACCTGGCATCACCAAAGTTCATTGTAACTCATGCACAAAGAACATAGGACCTTTTTAACTGTCCCCCTTTCCCTTCATACATTACTTTCTCAATCTTACATTTGCATGAATATTCACATATCCATTTACATGCCCCCAGAAGTCAAGGTATAAATCTTATAAAATCACATTGCCCACTCCGAGTAAATAAAAAGCTCACTGGCACTCAATAGATATTTGATGATTTGACTAATGGGGAAATAGTAGTTACTAGTAGGTACTAGGTACATAGGATACAGCTGTGAATAATATAGGTACTGATTTCATAGCAATTAAAGACAGTAGATTCCTTAAAGCCCAAATTTTCAGATAGTTCCAATTGTGGGAGAAATACTGTCGGAAAGAACCTTGTGATTCATATGGCATGAAATTAGATGTTCGCAAATTCCCAAAAACTTGGAAAGAGAACAGCAAAGACACAGTGAGAAGGGCTCACTCATTCTAACATCAGACCTTCAGGTAAATCATGGAATAGCTGAAATCAAGACTATTAAATTTGTGAATGAAAAGTTTCTCTTATACTCACAACAAAATAAGAGTTTGTCATCAACTTATCTCTCCCTTGTCTATTTTCTGAGAACCATATAACCTTATTCAAAGCATGTATTTCTATAGTTGCAATTTTCCTATTAGTCTGTGTAACTGAAAAATTTATCTGTACCACTGGACTAGATCATCCATGAGGGTGGCTACTGGCCCATGTTTTCTGTTCACTATTACATCCTAGTGCCTAGCACCATACTTCATATACAATAGATAATCAAAAAACATTTCTTGAATGTATAAGCAAATGAATGCATGAGACTCTTCTCCCAGCCATACTAGAACATTCATACTCTAAAGGACTGTACAGTACTTCTAGGTAGCCTCCCTGGGGAACTTCATGCTTTTCCTGATAATCTAGCATTTCCAAATCTTTCCTGGAAGTCTGGAGAGCCTGTTGTGCATTTGGTTAAATAAATATCTCCTGCGGCAATAAATATCCATAATTTAAGAGAGGCTTTTATTTTTTAAAAAATGTCAAAGGTCATACTTGTAAAATATTTGAAAAAAATGAAAATACTTGTGTATAAATTTTGTTCTGAATTCTTGGGTAAACGGTCATTGCCAAACGTCTTTTTAGAGAAGCTGTATATTTTATCTCCCCAACATCAGTGTACAAAAATGCTTATTTAATTGCTTTTCTTCTAATATTAAACATTATCATTTAAATATGTTTGCTAATGTGTTAGAAACAAGTATTTATCATTGCAATGTGTAATTCTTTCACCTCTCATTAAAATCAAGTTTTTCCTATTGTCATTTGCACTTTTCTTAATTGTCAAAACTACTGATTTTTTCCCCTGCATAATCTCCTTTGCTTCTATGCTTAGAAAATCTTTTTTAAATCCTGAGCTTAAATAGTCATTTTTCTTCCTATTTTTAAGATTTCACTTTTTTTTTTAAACATTCAACAGTTTAATTGTACTTCAATATAGAGTGCTGTATGGTGTTTTCCAAATTCTCTAATTTTGGTTTTTACATGCTCTATTTTTATGTGAGGAGTGTGTGTTTGTGGCTGTGTGTGTTTCTTCTTTATTTAATCTTTATTTAATTATTAAATAAAATGTAGAGTTGCTGCTTTGTATGACAAGACTTTCTCTTTTATCATCTCTTTCCTCTGGTAGGAGAGCTACTTATTTCTGTTTTATCTTGTTTTTAATGAGTCTTAAGATTTCCCCAGTATGTGAGTGACTTTGAAAGGGAAGTAAAGGACAAGAACAACTTTGGCTTGTTTAAATCTCATGTTTATGAGTGTTTATCAAAGATGAAGAGATTATTTTCTCCTGTGGAGCCGCCTGACTTGCAGAAAAGACCTCAGTCAACCCTTGGCTATAGATTATCAAGTGTTTCCTGCTGGATTATAGGAAAAGGTCTTTGGTTTGGGTTCATAGAGATGAAAGGAAAAGAGAATTTCCTTAAATTACCTAGTTTTTAGATACAGAGACCCAAGCATAAAGGATAAATGAGATAATACAGTTTATGTGACAATATTTAGTACAATGCCTGGTACATAAAAAGTGTCAATAGATACAAATTTGCCTGGTCTACACCAAATATAAAAGCAGAATAACTTTTTTTTTGACATCTTATAGCATAGATTCAAAAACACTGGACTTAGAATCATATCACCAGGTAAAGAATATCTGCTCAGTACTTTTTTTTTTTTTCAGATTTTGTTTATTTATGTGACAGAGAGAGAGATCACAAGTAGGCAGAGAGGCAGGCAGAGAGAGAGGAGGAAGCAGGCTCTCCGCGGAGCAGAGAGCCTGATTTGGGGCTCGATCCCAGGACCCTGAGATCATGACCTGAGCCGAAGACAGAGGCTTAACCCACTGAGCCACCCAGGCACCCCTCTGCTCAGGACTTGGCATAAAATCTCAAGTAAGTTATTCAACCTCTTTGTTTGGTTTCCTAATCTAAAATGAGAATCTAGTTCTGTAGCACTTTGGATTATGTTTAGCAGCATATAGTTATAGTAGTTTATTTATTATATAAAAGAAATCACAGAGGGAGACCATCCATGGAATATACAGTGTCTTCCAATACCCTTAGAAACCTAGGCTATTTCTATTCTGCATCCTTAACAAGTGGCTTCCATCCTAAAAGTCACCCTAGAGTTCAAGAGAGCTGCTAGAACTCTAGTCAAATTGTATACATTTTATGCAACACGAACCTGAAATTAAATTGGGGCTCTCTTTCTAAGGGCAAAGGAAAGAATTACTAACTGTGCAAGAATTTAGTGGTATCTGCCCTGTAACTCTTCTGCAGGGTTGGTGACATAATTAAATAGGATGAGGTATGTAAGGTGTCAAGGACAATGCCTGGGGCAAAGGAGTAGAGTATTATAAGTGGTATTTACTACTGATCAACATTACAAAGAAAATCAGTCATAGAGCCAAAACCTGTGTCTAGTTCTCCAGCTCTTCCCTACATTTCATTTCTCATGTATTAAGGATATATTAATGAGTAAAATGTAGTGGGACTTTTAGAGGTTTCCACCAGCTACTAATGTATGTTTTTAATGGGATGAACTTCTACTTGGTCTTTTCTTGTATGGGCTGGGAAGTCTGCAGATTCAGAAACCTCATTTTGTTGACATAATAGTAATAGACGTGTCTTAGAACAGACCCACCGTAAACAAGCCTAATGGGTAATTTAGAAAATGATCACAGGCTAAATCAGAAGGAGAAATGTTGGTGGGGCAGAAAAAGGAACACCCACTCTTGACAGGATGGATTAGGTAAGGATCTAAGAAGGCAGTGATATCTAAATTCGGCCTTGACCAGTGGGTGGGATTTTGACAAGTGACCAATGAGAGGTATCAGTCCAGACAAAACGAATACTGTGTGCACAGGCATAGAAGTCTGACACTGCAGTATCGACTCTTTGAGCTTATACCAGAGGTCAATTCTGTTCCTTCCTTCCACTTGCCTGTAAGATAATTCCGAGCTTTGGAAAATTCCTGTGGGTATGTGATGCTGCCCACGTTGAAAGGTCAGTTTCCAGAGCTTTGAGAGCCTCATCCAAAGCTGTGTCTTATAAACTAACAAAGAAATAATAACAGAGAAGATCAAGCCAAGCCCTATGGAAGGTTAAAACTGGAGGTGAATGATTTCATTGTCTTTTAGGTGGTTCAGAGATCCAAGAATTGGGCTGACATAGATGTTCCAATTCATTAGCCAAATGTCTATAAGGTTATGAGAAGACCTTGAAGGCTACTGTAAAGATTTAGCTTTTATTCTCAGTAATGTAAGAGGGTCTTGGAAGGTTTCAAGTAAAGGAAGGTCAGGATACAACTTATATTTTTAAAGGGATCACTCTGTCTATTGTGTTGAAATATGCTGGGGTGGGGAGAAGGGACGTATGTATGGTGGAAACAGAGACCAGTTCGAAGGCTACTGCTAAAATCTAGGCAAGAGACAATGGTATCTTGAACCAGGTGGAAGTAGACCCCTGTGAAGTGTTCTAATTCTATGTTTCGAATGTATATCAAATGATAGTTATGAAAGTATCCAAGAGGAAAGAAAGAAAGAGAAGAAACAAGGGTGTAGTTTTTGACTGAGCAATTAGAAGAACGGATTTGACAGAAACATTTTAGTAGTTTAGTGCTTAATGTAATAGTGAACAGCTAATATTTTATAGTTCTCCATAATAACAAGGGAATTTGTAATGTTATGACATTATTTTACCAGCAGAACCTCCTTGAGATAGGCTGAGCACTATTATCAACTCTATTTTACAGAAAATAAAACTATGGCTCAAGGAAATAAAATCATTTGGCCTTAAATCTCATAGCTAGTTGGGACTCAAATTTTAACTGAGGTCTGATAGATCCATCCAAGTCACACTCTGGCTGTTTGCCTTTTAATTTACTGTTTATCCAGTATTTATTCAGCCTAGGAGTTAATGCTGTTTTCACACTGACTCCTTATACTCCAATCTATGTTACCAAAGCAGCTACAGCTAATGCCATTCTGGGGAGATGCAGACACAACAGGAAAGGTGAGATAAATGCTTAACTGTGTAACTGTGCTTCTCTAACAAACAAACACACTTAGCCATGCACGCTTGTGACCTGAAGTGGTGGCAACTTGTTTTGCAAATTGCTGAGATATAGAAGAGTTCAAATAAAAGGAGACAGGAGGGTTTGATGAAGTAGCCCTCTCATCAGGACCTGATAGAAGACCTAGTTCAGGTTTTAGCATTCCAGAATATTAGCTGTCTGATTATGTCCCTGTCAAAAAGCTAATGAAATCTTATTTAGGATGAAACATTATTATTAAAGTTAATAAAAATAATTAACAACTCATGAATGGCATTGATCACCAACATTACTTTGCTTCAGCCACCATTAATCCTGCAAAGGAGGATGTCTTACTGGTGAGAATTCTAACATTGTTAGTAAGCAGAGCTGGGAGTGTTAGTAAACAGAACTGAGGAATGTTAATTCCATTGCTCTTTATAGAAAACTTTTCTGTAGGGGCGCCTTGGTGGCTCAGTCTGTTAAGCGACTGCCTTTGGATCAGGCCATGATCTCAGGGCCCTGAGATGGAGCCCCACATTGGGTTACCTGCTCAGCAGGAGCCTGCTTCTCCCTCTCCCTCTGCTGCTCCCCCGCATATGCTCTCCTGCTCTCTGTCAAATAAATAAATAAAATCTTTAAAAAACTTGCCATACTGAGTCCTCTGAAATACCTGGGCTAACCCTCTATTTCCTTCATTTGTCAAGAATTTTGGCTTGAATTCATGAACCCCTGATCTAATAAAAACCCTAAAATACAAATGTTAGTACTTGCTAAGCTTTCTCCTTAGCTCTTCTTCCTCTCTGCCCGTTTGCTATCCCAAAACAACTTGTCACTTCAGTCAAGTCCAGATGCATGGCAAGGTGAATTTATATTCAGTTGTTTGCCTGAATCAGATAGTTGCATGTTTCTTAGTACTCTTAGCATCCCTCTGAATGTTTTGCATGTACTTCCTGAGCAACAGAGGGATGTGTTGATTAAAAATAAGTTAAAAACAAAGTAATCAGAATGGTCCCTGGTAGGGCAGGAAGGGGTATAATGGAATAATCTTGAAAGAGGACCATTTTCCCTGGGTGTTTAGATGCTATCACATGCAGCCTTGACCATCTGTCGGCAGAACGGATTTTTAGCATATTGTCCACAGATGGATGATGTTAGCAGTGGCTACAATCCCTTGCCCAGGGCTTCTGAGCCAGAAGTGTGTCAGACTCATCTCTGGAGAATGCCGAGGGAAATGCTGCTATATAGCATGTCTCACTCCTTTGCTGCTAGTGTTTTCCAAGTTGGCAACTGCATAAGCATATGATATTCGTTATTTTTTTTTAAAAAGTGAGAGTCATTTGGGACCTTCCTAAATTATTCTCTCTAGGAAAGAGCTGGGAGAAAGAAAGATTTTCAAATCTGATTCCAATCTTCCAAATCATTTGAACCCAAGTGTCTTGCTGACCTTGGCCTGCCAGCTGCTCTGTTTTGTCTCTCCTGAATCCCATCCATTTATGATTTTCGAGCCACCTGTCAGTATGGTAAGCAGGAGAGAGGTCACAGCAAGAGGGAAAATTAGATGTGAATGTCTCTGTGAGCTTCTGTCACTGGAAGCCAATGCAATTGCATGTTGAGCAAGCAGAGGATCCAAACTAAAGAGAAGCTGCATGCTGGAGCAGAAAGCCACTGGAATGGGACTAGGAAATGGGTTCTAGTATAATTCACAAGGGCTTCTGTTGGATTAAATGACATCACATATGTTCTATGTCCAGTTATATGCACATAGCAGATGTTCAATCTTTCCCTTTTCTGGTCCTGACTCTTTCATGAACTAACTGTGGCACTGGACAAATCAGCCATACTCTCTGCAATCTCATCTCTAGTGGAAGAAGAGCTGAGAATGAAGGATGCATATTTAGACACTATGTTGCCAAGAACTGTGCTAGGTGTTTAACATAAATTATCACATTTAATCCTCATAACAACCCTTTTGGTAGGTATTATCATCATGAGTCAAATGAGACATCCAACATAGAGTTTTAATAATTTGCCCAAGGTCATGCAAACTTTATTTTTTTATGTTATTATTTTAGTTCCAGCTAGTTAACATAGGGTGTTATATTAGTTTCTGGTGTACAATACAGTACTTCAATAATTCCATATATCACCCAGAGCTCATTTTGACAAATGCTCTCCTTAATGCCCATCACCTATTTTACCCATTCCCCCCACAACCGTCAGTTTGCTCTCTATCATTGAGTCTATTTCTTGATTTTTCTCTTTTCGCTTCCCCTTTTCTTGCTTTAAATTCCACATGAGTGAAATCATATGGTATTTGTCTTTCTCTGACTTATTTCACTTAGCATTATACTCTCTAGCTCCATCCATTTTATTGCAAATGGCAAGATTTCATTCTTTTTTGTGGCTGAATAATATTCATGTGTATGTGTGTGTGTGTGTGCACGTGCATGTGCACATATCAGCTCTTTATCCATTCATCAACCCACAGACACTTGGTGTGGTTCCATATCTTGACTTTTGTAAATAATGCATGCATCCTTTTGAATTAGTGTTTTTGTATTCTTTGGGTAAATATCCAATAGTGTGATTGCTGGATCAAACAGTAGTTCTATTTTTAACTTTTTGAGGAATTTCCACAGTTTTCCAGAGTGGCTGCACCAGTTTGCATTCCCACCAACAGGGTACATATGGCCCTAGATCTCCACATCCTTGCCAACATCTATTGTTTCCTGTGTTGTTGCTTTTAGCCACTCTGACAGGTGTAAGGTGGTAACTCATTATGCTTTTTTTTAATACTATTTTTTTAAGACTTTATTTATTTATTTGACAGAGAGAGAGAGAGATCACAAGTAGGCATAGAGACAGGCAGAGAGAGAGGAGGAAGCAGGCTCTCCGCCGAGCAGAGAGCCTGATGCGGGCCTCGATCCCAGGACCCTGAGATCATGACCTGAGCCGAAGGCAGAGGCTTTAACCCACTGAGCCACCCAGGCGCCCTCATTGTGCTTTTGATTTGTATTTCCCTAACGGTTAAGTGATGATGAACATCTTCGCATATGTTTATTGGCCATCTCTATGTCCTCTTTGGAAAAATGTCTGTTCACGTGTTTTGCCCATTTTTTCACTGGATTGTTTGGTTTTAGGGTGTTGAGTTTTATAAGTTCTTTATATATATATGTGTGTGTGTGTGTGTGTGTGTGTGTGTGTATAAAGATTTTATTTATTTATTTGTCAGAGAGAGAGGGAGAGAGCACAAGCTGGCATAGTGGCAGGCAGAGGCAGAGAGAGAAGAAGACTCCCTGCTGAGCAAGGAGCCCGATGCGGGACTCGATCCCAGGACCCTGAGACCATGAAAAAGGCAGCCACTTAACCAGCTGAGCCATCCAGGCATCCCCCTTTATATATTTTGAATACTAACCCCTTATTAAACACGTCATTTGCAAATATCTTCTTCTATTCAGTAGGTTGCCTTTTAGTTTTGTTGATTGTTTTCTTTGCTGTGCAGAAGCTTTTTGTTTTGATACAGTCCCAATAGTTTATTTTTCTTTCTCTTTCCTGAGGGGACCTATCGAGAAAAATGTTGCTAAGGCCAATATCAGAGAAGTCACTCCCTGTGTTCTTTTCTATGATTTTTATGGATTTGGGTCTTATATTTAGGCCTTTAATACATTTTGAATTTACTTTTGTGTATGGTGTAAGAAAGTGGTCCCATTTTCCCAACACAATTTGTCGAAGAGACTGTCTTTTTTCCTGTTGGATATTCCTTCATGCTTTGTCAAAGACTAATTGACCATATAGTTGTAGGTTTATTTCTGGGTTGTCTATTCTGTTCCAATGATCTATGTAACTATTTTTGTGCCAGTACCATACTGTTTTGGTCACTACAGCTTTGTCTGAAACTGTGACATTCCAACTTTGCTTTTCTTTTTCAAGGCCATTTGAGTATTCAGCGTTTTTTGTGGTTCCACACAAACTTTAGAATTGTTTTGTTCTATTCTGTGAAAAATACTGTTGGTGCTTTGATAGGGATTGCAGTAAACTGTAGATTGCTTTGGGTAGTATAGACATTTTTAACAATATTTGTTCTTCCGACCCATGGATATGGAATGCCTTTGTATATCTCATGTCAGCTTCAATTTCTTTCATCAGCGTTTTATACTTTTTAGTGTACAGGTCTTTCACCTCTTTGACTAGGTTTATTCCTAGGTATCCTATTATTTTGGGTGCCATTGTAAATGAGATTTTTTTTTAAGAATTTATTTATTTATTTGACAGAGAGAGATTACAAGTAGGCAGAGAAGCAGGCAGAGAGAGAGGAGGAAGCAGGCTCCCTGCCGAGCAGAGAGCCCGATGCGGGGCTCCATCTCAGGACCCTGAGATCATGACCTGAGCTGAAGGCAGAGGCTTTAATCCACTAAACCACCCAGGCGCCCCATTGTTTTCTTAATTTCTCTTTTTGCTGCTTCATTCTTGTTGTATAGAAATGCAATAGCTTTCTGTACATTGATTTTGCATCCTGAGATTTTACTGATTTTTTATAAAGATTTTAATTTATTTTTTTGTCAGAGAGAGAGGGAGACAGGAGAGCACAAGCAGGGGGAGAGGCAGACAGAGGGAGAAGCAGACTCCCGCTGAGCAAGGAGCCTGATATGGGACTCCATCCCAGGACCCCAGGATCATGACCAGAGCCGAAGGCAGCTGCTTAACCAACTGAGCCACCCAGGTGTCCCTTTACTGATTTTTTTTAAAATCAGTTCCAGAAGATTTTTGGTGGAGTCTTTCAGGTTTTCTATATATAGTATCATGTCTTCTGCAAACAGTGAAAGTTTGACTTGTTACTTACTGATTTGGATGCCTTTTATTTCTTTTTGTTGCTGTGATTGCTGTAGCTAGGGCTTCCAGTGCTATGTTGAATAGTTTAATAAAAGTGGTGAGACCAGATACCCTTGTTTTGTTCCTGACCCTATGGGAAAAACTCTCAGTATTTCCCCATTAGGGACGATGTTAGCTATGGGTTTTTTCATAGAAGGGCCATGTAAACTTTAAATGACATTTGGGGTTTGTGGACTCCAATATCAAGGGACTCCAATATCCAATGAGAGAATTGGAAATAATGCTTCTCAAATTTTTCCTTATGGCAGAGGAATGTGAACACATGAAATTACTTCACATCTTCTGTTTTATCTTTAAAACCCACATGGGTTTATTTGCATTCTATCCCATAATGCATGTGTGATTGTTTTAATATAAAGTGAATGTCTTATAGTTGTGTTTATTTTCTTGTGCCATGTGTTCCCTTTACAATTAGTTCCTAGAGACGTGCATATCCAGAGTGGTAATAATCAACTTTAGTAGATAATCTCTATGGTTCCTTTCATTTTAATGATTTACAGGTTTAACTAACTGCCCTGATATCAAGCAATTAGGATTATATAGATAAACATTTCTCGGCTTTACTTAGAAATGTAATGCTATATTATTCCAAAGGTAATTGGTTAAAGTGTTGCTAAGAATAGCCTAGTCTCCATAGGCTGATGCCAGGGACAAGCTGTTAGAGGTGATTGACTACCCTCTCCTGACTAAGTGTATCTTATACAGTCAAATGCCATAGTTCTAGGCAGCCCATGTGAGATGTGTGAAGCTTTGAAGGAAGGGAATGTGCCATTTCTCAGGTCCCAAAGACCATGTGCCCTCAGGGAACCCCCTCCTACAGCTGCCACTCTTAACCAGTCAGGACTCCCTTTCTCCTCTAGCCCCTTAGGTTCTAAGATTCATGGCCATTCTCTACTACCGCTAGGCCCTGCTAAACTCTAGTTATTTGCCTAACCCTGCTCAAACTTTTGCAAGTAGTTCCTTCATTAACACCTTTTCAGTTACCTTTTTGGGTAGGCCACCTGTTTCCTGCTGAGATTCCTATTCCTTTTTTTCTGAGTTCTGCCCCCATTATGTGCTACTTACTGGACTTGTTGACTATAGTTTCAGAGTCTTCTCAACTCTCAAACAGAACTCATCACAAATCTGCTCCTCCCAATGTTTTGCCTGACAATGTTTCAGATATCCCAGTTCTTTCCATCTCACCCACTTCAGCTAGCCAGTCACTGATTTATATCAATTCTCCTTCATGTTTCCTGAACTTACCACATCTTTACCATCTGCACCGTTTCTCCTCTCATTATCTGTCAAGTAGTTTGCCTCCTCATGGATCCATCTGCCCCTAGCTTGCCTTCCCCATTCCTTTTCCATTTTCTCTCCTATCACAATCATATTTTACAAACAAAAATCTATTCATGCCAATCTACTCTATAAGTCCTTTCAACGGTTCCTTAACACCGTAAAGATAAAGTCTAAACTCCTTAGCAAAGCATACGAGCCTTTCTTTTTTTTTTAACCTTCTTAGTCACTTGATACTTCATAAGAACTCTACACTTGAGTACTGCCAAATCCCTTCGTGTTTATCACAGATGGCTGAACTTCACACTTGTATGTCTGTACATGCTATTTCCTTTGCCAAGAATATCCTGTGTGTTTTAGTCTGACCTCTAACATCATCTGCTTTAGAAAACTTTACCAGATAACCACAACCTTCACAACTGCTTTGAGTATATCTTAAGGATCCCAATGGCCCCTTTCCTTCAGGTGATGGCATGCCCTAGGCAAGGTGCTCTGTTTTGCAAGATGAAATACCATCCCTGTGTCTGTCCTGCTCTATGCCAAGTGAACACCAGAAGGCTTATGCTTGCTTTTCTCCTTAAAATGCTGTCTCTTGACTGGGCTTGGAACTCAAGTGTGGGCTGTTCTGGAGGGAAGCACCTCAGTCAGGTCTCATGAGATAGTATGTGTGGGACTCACTGATAGACCTTGGAGCCAGAGGTGGTTTTGAATGCCACATCTCCTGCTTATAAGGACAAAAAGTCCAGAGAGTGTTATGCCAATGAATAATTTGCTTAATAGTTATGCAAAGGTCTCAAGTTACAGAGTGCAGTTTTAAAAAATCATATAAGTGAAACTGGCTTATGAGTCTGCCTTTGAGTTAGAGCTAAAATTGAAGTATTAATTAGTCAGGCCCATCTCATCTTATCACACAGTGAGAAGTTTCCTTTGTTACCTGTAAAATATTACTGGTCAGGCAGATGTAATTTAAAGTTTCCATCCATATTGTAAAATTCATTAATTTTTAAGCTAAAACTATCCATAGGAATAATTTAGAAATACATTTAGAATATATAATATTTTTCAATATTTGATTTGTGAAGTGATATATAAACTCACAATGACCGTAGGAATTAAAAATCAAATTTTTTAGGTAGCAAATAAGAAGGAATTTTTAATTAAATAATTTATTTTTATCTTTATATATTCTGTAATATTACATGTTATATAGAGTTGTCCCTTGAACAGTGTGGGAGGCATTGACCCCACATAATCAAAAATCTGTTCATAACTTTTGATTTCAAAGAACTACTAATACCCTACTATTGACTAGAAGCCCTAACCAATAACATAAGCAATTAACACATCTTTTGTATGTTATATGTATATACTACATTCTTACAATAAACTAAGCTAGAGACAGTGTTACTAAGAAAATCATAAGAGAAAATGTATTTACAGGGCTGTAAAAAATCTGTGCATTAGTGGACCCATACAGTTCAAACCTGTGCTGTTCAAAGGTCAACTGTAATAGGATTTGTTCCTCTATTATCTTCTAGAATTGATATATGTTTTACAGCTCCAGCTCAGACTTCTTCCCTGAGCTCTAAACCCTAATACCCACCTACTTTCCCTAAGAGACATCTCAAATTCAATATCTTCTGATTCGCCTTCAAAAATCTGTCCCAACTGTAGCCGTTCCTAACTCAGAGGCTGCTCCATCCTGGTCAAAAAACCTTGGAGTCATCATTCTCAGTTCCTCTTTCTTTAGCAGCCCACTTCCAATCCATTAACAAATCTTGATGAGTCCGTCTTAGATACATATAGAAATTATGACCTCATCTTGTGACCTCCATTGTTACTACGACAGTCTACAAATCACTATCAGTTTCTTGTCTGTTAATTCCAATAGCTTCTTAACAGCCTCCCTGTTTCCTAACTCTGCCTCCTAAAAATTTATTCCAGGGCTTCCAGACTGGTCCTCTTAAAATAAACTATTTAAGTTATTCTTCTGCTAAAAACCCTAAGAGTAAAAGCCAGCCTCCTTATTATGGCAAGCAAGGCTCTACAGGAGTTGACTCTGGGCTTACTGACAGCAGCAGCTACTCCAGGATCAGTCCTTCAGCCACACTAGACTTGTAGTTCCTAAAATTTTCAAACTTGTTCCTTCCTAAGGATCTTTGCATTTATCATTTCCTCTGCCTGGTGTATTCTTTCCCAGATATGTTCATGATTTGTTTCTGTACCTCCTTCAAGTCTTTCCTCAGATATTACCTGGAAGTAAAGTCTTTCCTGATGAATTTATTTAAAATTACTCCCCTTTAGGGGTGCCTGGGTGGCTCAGTCATTAAACGGCTGTCTTAGGCTAAGGTCATGATCCCCAGGTCCTGGGATTGAGCCCCACATTGGGCTCCCTGCTTGGCGGGAAGCCTGCTTCTCCCTCTCCTTCTCCCCCTGACTGTGTTCCTTCTTTTGCTGTGTCTTTCTATGTCAAATAAATAAATAAAATCTTAAAAAAGTAAATACATAAAATAAAATAAAATTACTCCCCTTTCCTGAATTTTTCTCCTTTATGTAATTAATTTTTCTCCACAGCACTTATTACTTTCTAATATATGCTAGACTTTGCTTTAAATTTTGTCTCTTCTACCAACACACACACACACATTCATATACATAATAAAAAGTAAGGCCCATGTAAACAGAATTTCTGTTTTGTTCATTGCTGGACCTCCCAGAATCTAGAAAAATGCCCTGGCACATAGCAGGCACCCAGTATTTGTTTTTTGAATGAATCACATATATATAAAGACAAATTTCAACTCTTTTCCATTTATCAAGACATTGCTTAAAATTTACACTAAATTATATTTGGAAGGAAAATCCATGTTTTGATGACAAAATAAGATGAGATTATTTCATGTTTAGCTTCAATATTAAATGTAATTTAAAAGTAGTTTGAAATACACTACATATGATGACAAAAACAACCTGTCTTCATGATCTGTGTTAAGAAGTATATTTGAAATCTAAATAATCAAATTGCTTATATTTCTATTGTTCATGATTTGTTTCTAAATCAACCAGATGTGTTCATATTGAAATCCAAGGAGACTGAATGCCTCCCTGGGTTTAGCAGACTTAGTGAAGTTTTCCGGAATCCATAGATCTCATTTTGAATCAGCTGCTCATCTGCTCCTAGCTTCTCTCAGTGTCCCTGACATCTCTGTGACTTCCCAACACTAGGGTAAGTTTCTCTGCCAAGATGAGCGAGGCTCTTGGTGCTTTCGAGAAGTCCCCACAAAGGCTGAATTATGAAACAGTCCACCAGACCGCCTCCCTGGACCTCCCCATCCTGCTCCGGGTGCCGGTTATTCTGGGTTTGACCCAAGCGTCCGGGGAAAGCCTCTGGTGGGCGACCCTGTGTCCTCACCAGAGCATCTTGGGCCAGTTACTGTGAGGTCATCTGCCCTGTCGTGCGCATTCCGTCCCCTCCCGGGGCCCACCACTGGCAGGAACCAGGACAGGCCCGCTGCCCTCTTCCAGCCTTCTTCCCTACCTCCCCCGCACTGCTTGTTGACTGTGAAAGGGGCAGTAAACAGGTTCAGTTTTGAGCTGGCCCTGGAGAAAGGGGTCAGGAGCTGTGCGGGCTAGAGAGAGGGTTCAGAACCACTGGACGACTGAGAGCGAACTATAATAGAAACAAACTCAGTGGAAACGAATCCTCCGAAGAACCGACCACATGAAGGAAGTGAAACAGAAGAAGGGAGCAACTTTTCACAAGTTCACCTACCCTGTCGTGGAGCTGGACCAGCGACTGGACACCGCCTAGGGGTGCCGGAAGCAGCTGAGCTCCTGCCGGCCAGAGATGCATCCGAGCGGGAAGCAGACGGCCTGCTGGAGCGTCTGCGCAGACCGCGCAAGGAGGCCCCGCTCGGGGAGAAGCCCAGGTGGTGCAAATACACCTGCGAGCCGACCTGGTCTTCCTACTGCAGGTGGTGGGCTTCCGCAAGGGCCCAACCTTCAACCAGGTGGAAAGCAAGCCCGGATTGATTGGTCACTCCCTAGGCGAGTTCTCCATCACCTACAAAGCTGTGAAGCACAGTTGGCTCCATATCCAGGCCATTCACTGCAGGTGCTTTGTAGCCTAATGCCAATAAAGGCGTAGACTTCTCTTAAAAGGAAGGAAGGAAGGAGAAAGCAAGCTTCTGGGTGGGTGTTGGGTCACATGGATCTAAATATTTAATTTCTTTTTAGTTACTTACAATAGCCAGGATGTGGAAACAACCTAAATGTCCATCAAGAGATGAATGCATAAAGAACATGTGGCATGTAAGTACAATGGTATGTTCTTCAGTCTAAAAAAGAAGGGATTAAAAAAATATATATAACTCTAAAAAAAAAAGAAGGGAAGGCTGCCTTTTATAACATATTGGGGGAACCTTGAGGACCTTATGCTAATTGAGATAATCTATCAGAGAAGGACAAATACTGCAAGATTCCACTTTTATGAGGGATCTCAAATAGTCATACTTGAAGAGTAGATTGGTGATTGCCAGGGGCAGGGATTGGGTGAAGGAAGGAGTTGCTTGCTACTCACTGGGTATAAGTTTTAGTAAGGCAAGATGAAGAAGTTCTAGAAATCTGCTGCACATCGCTTCTCGGCCTTTTGGCTAAGATCAAGTGAAATCTGCTGCACAACATTGTGCTTATAATTGACAATACTTCATGATACACCTAAAAACTTTTTGAGAGGGTGGATCTCATGATAAGTGTTATTGCCACAATAAAAAAAGAGGAGTTAAAATGGATGTATCTATTGTCTTAAAGGTATGAAGTCCCTTGCATAACTTTGAAAATCTTAGCAACATTGATCTAAGACAACTGTTTCAGCTCCCAGAAGAAAAGAGAAAGTCTAGGGAAGGAGGATTGTCTGAGTGGAGGAAACTCCAGAACTGAAGGAGGCTCTTGTCCAAAGTCATACACAATGTAGTTTGTATTCTTCTAAAGTCCTTCCTTTTTTGCCCTCCCCAGTTTTAAATACCATTTTGTTTTAAAGATTTCATTTTAGAGAGAGAGAGAGAGAGAGAGAGAGAGAGAAAGCACGCAGGGGGAGGGGCAGGGGAGGAGAAGCAGGCCCCCTGCTGAGCAGGGGGTCCTACACGGGGGCTTGATCCAGGACCATCTTAAGAAACTTTCCCTCTATTTTTAGCTGCTACTTTGTATTACTTTATTTTACTTTTAAGATTTTATGTATTTATTTCAGAGAGAGAGAGAGAGAGCATGAGCAAAAAGAGGGGCAGAGAGAGAGGGAGAAGCAGACTCCCCACTGAGCAGGGAGCCTGATGAGGGGCTTGATTCCAGGACCTGGAGATAATGACCTGAGTCAAAGGCAGACTCTTAACCAACTGAGCCACCCAGGCACCCATGCTACTTTGTTTTATTTTAATCAGGAATTGGTGTTGGCTTATCAAGTGTTTTTATCTTATTTATTATATAAATTATATTTTCTCTTAATATGTTAATATAGTAAACTATATTAATAGATTTTCTAATATTAAACCACACTTAAAATCTTAGGATAAACCATATTTATTTATGAAGAGTTACTAGTTTGTCAAATTTCACAACTTGATGTGTAGTTTATTTGGAATTTTAAAATCTATGTTTATGAGAATAGCCTATAACTATTTCCCTCCTTGTCTGTTTTGTCTTCCAAAGTTATAAAAGCCTCATAAAATGAGTTATAGATATTTCCATGTTTTTCCATATTCTACATTTATATTCCATAATAAAATTCACCCATAAAATATTTAGGTATATACTTTTTAAGGTAAGATATTTTAAAAGTGTCTCTCATGATATTTTATCATTTTTGGTTTATCTGCATTTTCTACTTGTTTTTGTTTCAATTGGATTTTATATCTTCCTAAAACAATATTCATCTATATTTTCAGATTTATTAGTAAAAGTTTTACCTAGTATTTTCTTATATGTACTCTCGACATGTAGCTATGACTCCTTTCTTACTACTAATATTGATTGTGATTTCTCTCTTTTACTTGATTAAATTTGACATGGGTTCCTCAGTGTATTGGTCTTTTCAAATCAGAAGACTTAAGCTTTAACGATCACTTTTAATTTTCTGTGAGATGTTTGTATTTTTTTTTAAGATTTATTTATTTAATTGAGGAGGGGATTGGTAGAGGGAAATAATCTTTCCAGCAGACTCCCCACTGAGCACAGAGCTAGCCACAGGGCTCCATCTCATGACCCATCAAGATCAGGACCTGAGCCAAAACCAAGAGTTGGATGTTCACCAACTGAGCCCCCCACATGGCTCAGATATTTGCATTCTTATATTAATTTTGATTTAATCAGTATTTGTATTTTCTTTGGTTTTTTTATTTTTCAATATGTTGAATATGTTCAGTTGAATGTTTAATTAATTTATTCTCGTCTATTTTTTAATGTACACATTTAGTGTAAAACATTTTCTTTGGAGTACTTTTTAGTGGTTATACAGATTTTAATGTGTGGTTTTCACTAATGTTCATTTCGAAGTAAATTGTAATTTTAGTTTTTTTCTTCATCCTAAGAAAGCTCTTAGAAAAGAGATCCCAAATGAACATATTTCTTTTGAATATCTTTTTTAAAATTTCAAATGCATTTTTTAGTCAGTGAATGTAGACTATAATTTTGTTTTTTGGGGGATTTGTTAAGATTTCTTTTGTGGTCAAATATAAAATTAATGTTCATAAATATTTCATGGATGATGAAAAGAATGTTATCTGTTTAGAAAAACAAAGCTCTAAAGAAATTTGATTATTTATGGTATTTTTGTTACTTGATTCTTCTAAATTCTATTTCTCTCTTTTTTTTCTTTTGGCTTCTTGCTGTATTTGTGAGTTAAATATATTAAAAAGATTCATTGTGATTGTGGCATTTGTGTGTGTGTATATTTCTATTAGTTTTTGCTTTATATGTTTTGAAGCCATATTGTTAAGCACATATAGGTTCAAGATTGTTCTGTTTCCTGAGTAGATTTTTATTCATTCAAAAATCCCTTTTAGCCCTTTAAATTAATTTCATTTTGAATTACTTCTTGTCAGACATTAATATTCCTATACCCGCCTTTGTTTATTTAGCATTTGTCTCTCTCAGTGTTTTTGCATATATGAGGGTTGGGTTAACTGAGGGTGCTGTTTAATATCACTCAGTAAAACAACTGCATTATTTTTTCTCTAGGCCTTACATTCCTTTAACGTTTTATCTGTTCGTTGGCCTAGACATCATGATTTCTTTTTCTTGTGTCCCTTATCCCCACTTTGTCCATTTGGAATGACTTTATTTCTGCTTCTTTCTTTCTTTCTTTCTTTCTTTCTTTCTTTTTTTTATTTTTTTATTTTTTTATTTTTTTTTTAAAGATTTTATTTATTCATTTGACACAGAGAGAGAGATTACAAGTAGGCGGAGAGGCAGGCAGAGAGAGAGGAGGAGGCAGGCTCCCTGCGGAGCAGAGAGCCCGATGCGGGCCTCGATCCCAGGACCCTGGGATCATGACCTGAGCCGAAGGCAGCGGCTTTAACCCACTGAGCCACCCAGGCGCCCTCTTTCTTTCTTTCTTTCTTTCTTTCTTTCTTTCTTTCTTTCTTTCTTTCTTTTTCTTTCTTCCTTCCTTCCTTCCTTTTTAATTATTTTTATTTTTATTTATTTATATATATTTTTAAAGATTTTTAAAATTCATTTATTTGACAGAAGGAGATAGAGCACAAGCAGAAGAAATAGCAGACAGAGGGAAAAGCATACTCCTCACCGAGCTGGGAGCCTGACACAGGGTTCTATCCCAGGGTTAACTGACTGAGCAAACCAGGAGCCCCTTGGGTCCTTATTTCTTAAGAATTGAATTTGGGGTTCTCTGTTATTATGCAAAGAGCAAGAAAGCGTTTCTACACGTTTTTCTTTTACTGACCAGATAGAACTAGCTAGGGTATTCTCCTAATTTTGCTGCTTGATTTCTCCTAGATTATTAGGGTGGGTACTTGCCTTCCTAGAATAAGAACTTTTCTCTCTGTATACATTTACAGCTTTTAATACCTCCTTGGAGTGTGGGGTGAGGGGGATATGCTAGGGTTAATGATGTGATTTGAGCTCTTCCGAGAGAGAAATTATGTGACAGAGAGAACCACAATATACAGGGAAGTAAAAGGTTGAAATAATTATTCTGAATATGCAGGAGTAGAAATGCATTATTATGGTATATGTTATAGATCTCTGACTTTCTCTTATTTAGGTAAGTTAGAAAAAACCTGAAAAAAGTTGCTAAAATAACTTCTGGATAACACTCTTATAGTCTTCTACTGCTCCTGGCATACAGTTCACTGGCTACTTAACATCTCCCAATACTATAGTGTCACATACTACTTCATCCAAAGCTGTTGGAATTGAGAGAACCATCCAACACATCTGATGAAAACAAAAACTAAAACAAAAACAAAAAAGAAGAAAAAGAAGAAAAGAAAAAGCAAATCCTTGGCTTGACCCCTGAGAGTAAAGTTAATGTGCTGGTAGAGCCCTGAGGAATCAGAAAATAGAAGGAAAGTGGATAATAAAATTAAATAAGACTTCCCATGGCTCAAAAAAATGACTCTGAAGGTGACACTACCAATCCCTTTTTTTTTCCTCTAAAAGCGTTAGGAGATCATTATGGAGATAGCAATTAATTTTCAAGACTGAAGGAGAAAATTGTGTACAAATTATAAATTTTATATCATAGCATTTTCAAAATTCATTCTATGAAGCTCTACTCAGAGGAGACTATTCATTAAAAAAAACCTTCTAAAGTTACTGTACTTTAACATATTTAAGAGTGGCAAGTTCTGGGGGTGTCTGGGTGGCTCAGTCAGTTAAGCCTTTGCCTTCGGCTTAGGTCATGATCCTGGGGTACTGGGATCAGGACCTGTATTGGGTTCCCTGCCCACCGGGGAGCCTGCTTCTCCCTTTCCCTCTGCCTGCTACTCACTCTGCTTGTGCTCTCTCTCTCTCTCTCTCTGTCCAATAGATAAATAAAAATCTTAAAAAAAAAAGTGGCAAGTTCTGAAGCAAAGGTAGTCATTTAATTTAGTTACTATTTTTCCCAAACTTTTAAAACTCTAAAAATCTTTTATTTTATGAAGCACCTGTTACTATTTAGCAGTGCAGAAAAGCCAATTTACTACATTATGTAATTTTCATGGACATACCATTCATATAATTTATTATTTAACATTTGTCCTGTTATAGAAACACTATAGCTATGTAAAGCTTTCTTTTATGTCAACCGGTAAAAATACAAACTATATATAAATAAGCCAAATGTGTCTGATATATATACCACATAACTAGTCTGCTTATATAAATGTTTATATGGGTCATATACCTCAAAAAGACTCATATGTCATAGCAAAAATAAATGTCTTTGGTCTGGAGTAAAAGCTAATTTAAAATGTTCATTCATGTGGGTGTTCTCCTACAATACTTTTTGTTTAGGACTCTAAGATACTCACAGAGGCTGAGTCTACAGGTTTCCTTCCTAGAATTTACTAAAATCCTCTTTAAAAATAACAAACAGGATGATATGTAGTAACTGGTTCTGAATTTCAAAATATTTTGAGAAAAAATGTAAATACTGTATGTAAGGAGATAATTTCATTAATATAATTCTATTTACCTACCTATGTATCTAGCTGACTACCCTGAAAAAGTAAATGTTTGAGACTTATTTTTAAAAACTGATCATTCATGTATAGTATAACCAAAAAATTGGCCAGTGTCCAGCATAGATGATAACAGAAGAAAAGCATTCTTTCTGTGGTGTTTAAGATCATTTGGCTAAGTCATCTTAGATGGACAATTCCAAGGTTGCAAGAGTCCTAACCTCCATAGGCTTCCTCCCCAGGCTTCCTCCCCTGCCCAGGGATATATGCTGTAAGTTGGACAAGGATTTTTTATAGTTCCACAAATAATATTAGCTATAACATATTTAAGCTGAATATAACTATAATATATTCCATGTTGCCATGAAAAAAAGCTTTTATCTTTTGAGCATTTGTCATGTACCAGGAATGCTGGAAATGAAAGAAATCTCACCAGTTATTGTAACTTGTCTCTGCATTTTAAAAAAAGAGGAACTGAGTTATAGAGAGCTCAAGGTAATTTTTTCAAGGTCAAATGGGTCAGGGTGATGGATTTTTTAATTCACTGCTATTTCTATTGCATTGGTTGATTTTGACTGGCTTACCGTGAGTCTATGGACTCTTAGAAGACTCATTTGATCTTTAGCAAATGATTTGCTGTATGTGTTCCAGGTATCTCACCTCAACCCTAAATTTATATAAACATATGTCCATTTGTATTACTTCAGAATTGAAGACACTGGAGCAGTAGTCTGACAAAGCACACAAAATGGTTTTCTTTTTTAAGATCAAACATATTTTGTATCAATTTCCATATGTATAAGAATATATGTATATACATATTATATGTGTATAAATAATACAATGTAGGGAAGCAGAGAGAAGCTATGTTTTAAAATCTACATTGTTTTTCTCTTCCACACATCATGCTTTTAGGTTTTAGATAATCTGTGTTCAAGGACTGTAAATTTGCTTAAGTATCCATCAAAGTAGAAAGTGATTTGACAAGTAATTTTTTTCTGGTAAAATTATACAGATATGCCCATACATGCACACACAAACAAACATACACATAGACACATATATAGATGGACTCAAAAGTAAAATATCTATATAGATGTGTGTATGTTTGTATACACAACCAGACATACACAGATATACAAACACCCATAATCTATATTATTTTTATGATGTAACCTCTATCAACACAGATAACTGTGGAACTATAAATTGTATTTATATTTCCAGACACAAAAAACAAGGTATAATCCCTACATGCTTCATTGTTTAAAAAAAAATTATGTCTTAAAAGATGTTTGTAGATGTCTTTGAGGACAGCATCTCTGGTTGGTTTGTGGTTGGTTTACATTTTTAATTTAATATATTGTCCACAGGCTACTATGTAAATCCCATAATTCAAATGTGTAGATCATTCAGAATTTAAAGATGAATTAATAGTATGGCTCCTTGGGTCTTGGAAAACACTATTAAGACAACATTCTAAACATTTAAGGGGAAGAATCTTAAAGTCATACCATAGTTTCTTTTTTAATATTTTTCAAAAAGTAACTAACTTCACAAACACCAACTATAACATGATTTAGACAACTGAGAAACAGGCAAGGGCACTTTCAAATGCTAAAAGAAAACACATTTATACAAGTACAAAGCAAAACAATGCTGATAAAAATGTTAAACTTTATGAAAAAAATCATTTGCAATTCACATCAAAATAATTTAACATTCTCTATTGTTTTAATAGTACAAGCTGCAACAACAGAAAAAGAACAGATACGCGCACACAATTTTAAAACCAAATCAGTTAAAGTGCAGAAAAAAGTAAGTACAAGCACTTGTAGCCCACACAAATCTTTTAGGATTGGCACCATCTTTCTAAAACATCTATATTCTATATAGATTTCTAATTACAACACCACCAGCAGCTGCCATTGAATTCTAGAAATACACACAATATACATAGTATATTTGTTCACATTGGGAAGATCAGTGAAATTCAGCTGACTATTTTATACATACCTCATTCTTCAACAGATAGTAGAGAATCTCCCAGGCCTGAGACCCTCTTGAGAATGAATTTTGATTTATCTTTATGCTTTTCACTGATCTGTATTTTTTCACAGTATAAAATTGTAAATGGTTAACTATAGAGATTCTGCCAGCTCAAGGGTTATTAAGAAGCTGTGGCTAAATGTGAACTCAGATAATACTTTTGAAGTCTCCAAAACATGTACATTTTGCTGGGAGACTAGCATAGGAAGTGTTTTTTGTTTTTTTTGTTTTTTCTTAAAAAGTGTTTAGTTCCTGGTTTGGAAGTCACAGAACTGCAGCAGAGCCATTATAACAACCCACAACCCATTCACAGTCAGAAAAAGCTCCTAGTCTTCCTGATCATTTGCTGGGAACGGCAAAAGCTTGGGAAAGACTTTTACTAACAAGGATTAGCACATTTGGGGATTTACTGTTTTTCTTTGCTTCAGTCAAATCTCATATGGTTTTCCTTTGCGTACTCCCTCTCTGTTCTCCACCCCTCACCCAGAGAGATGCTTCTTCCCAATCCACTTAGGGTCTTCTCTGCCCTACTTCTCTCCCAAAACAGAAGAGTGAGTGGACTGCTTAGATGGTTCACATAACTTGATCAAACCAGGTCTTCTTTCTTTCATCCTGGGACCAAACTGTCCTGTAGGGTCACTTTTCTGAATCTTAATATTTCACTGTACTTTCCCCTTCCTTTTGGTCATGCTGGTCCAACTGAATTATCACTGGACACCAGGAACAGACTGTTTTCAAGGAAATTCAATGAAAATAGGTACCCAAATGAATTGCGAAGTTCATATCCTAGCCCTAGAATGAATATTCAGTTCTCCTTGTAGATTTATTACTTGGAACCTGGTATTAAAATTGGCAAAGAGACAGAGCTAGCATCATTCCAAAATAAAAGATCCCAAGAATGCATTACGAATAATATTATGTATTATACAATGTACCGAATGAAATGGCAAAGGATGCAGAAACAGAGAGAAAAATACATATTGTTCCCCTTCAATTGGACGAATTATTTTTCTTATTACAATTTATAATTTCATATAGAAGTATCAGATGGAAATTTATTTGCATTAAATTTTAATTTCTGATGAATTTTCTCAGAAGGTAGTATACTTTTTAACGAAATATGTTACTAAAAATTTAGAAGAGGAATTTGCTCATGGAGAAAGTTTTTAAAAATGTTTTTCTATTGGTCAATACAGAATAAAATGGAAATCGACCAAAGGGTTTCCTCCGTTATTTTTTTTTAATTTTATTTTTATTGACCAAAGGGTTTAAGAAGCAAATTTAAAACTTAGACAGTAGAGTGTATTTGGAAAGGTTTCAACGTTTTAGAAATCAAGATGGTAATCCCCAGGTGAATGCCACCCTTTTGAAGAGGATTGAGAGGTGTTAATGCTTCAAAATATTTACATTTGTTTTTCAAGTAGAGGCAGATGTTCACTTTCAATGAAGCCATAAAGCTTAGCTAAATTCACTGTTTTAAGAGTCTCATCACAATATGTGGGTTTCAGGGTACTCTGATGACGTTATTTTCAAATCTGGCATGGGAGATTTCATTTTTGAAAATTTATATTTTACTAAATTAATGTGTGCTTTTAATATTTTATACTGGGAGATTTGATTTAAAAACTTAGTTTAAGAACAGGAAAGTCAAGCAGTATACATATTACAACTTTTAAAATGGGGGAATGATAAATTATGCGAATGGATATATTTCCATTTCTCAATTCCTTTTTCAAAGTAGATGTACAATAAAAAATACATGCCAAAATAAGGATATTGAGCTAAAGAAAAAGGTTTCATTTATTTTTCTTTCTGCTAAAAATATACTTCTGCCTCAGCAAATCTTTTTCATAAGGCTATCTTTAGTATAAGGCTAGATCAACTGAACTCTAAATTTATAGGACACCTCCTCCTTTTATTACTATCCTTATTTAAAAATTAAAAACGAAACCTAAACCAAACCAAACCAAACCAACAAACCAACAAACCAACAACAACAACAAAAAGAAAAAGAAAAAAAAAACATTTGGCACCTGAGGATAGCTGTAATGGGAGGAAGAAAGAGATGACAGTGGATGCAGGTCTCAAGCTATGAATTCTACCTATATGAGCCTATTAAAGCACATGTATTTCTATGCTATCTTTAAATCTCTTTTCTGCAGTATTTAAAAAGTGACAGTATGAAGTGCACAAAATCATATTAATAATTATTTTAAAAAGGAAATATTAATCATTGCTTTGCCTCTTTTTGGAATGGCTAAGAAAGACTGTGTGGTTTATATTCATTAAGGTTCCTCTGTTTTAGTATTCTGTATTGCTTTGAAAAATCTACATTTGTCATAGTTCATAGCTGCCCTATTTAAGCAGCCAAGAAAAGTGAAAATCACTGCTCACTGGCATAGCTAAATCTCTGCTAAGCCGACTTGACACAGTTTAAAATGTCCAGTGTATTAAGATTGTGTTAACTTTTTGAACAACAGTCCCTTCAATCACGACGCTGTCTTCAATGGGTCTATAGACCATTCTTCCAGTGGTGGGACTTGAAAAGAACAGAGGAGCTCTTTGTGCATCAGGTTCTCAAAGGAAAGGAATGAAGAAGCCCAAATGCATATTTTAATATTTTAGCTGGCAATGCTAATGGAACAGCATTTGTAAGGAGGAGTGGCCACATTTCATGAAAGAGATAGCCAAGCTGGAGCTCAGGAATTATTATTATTAGTATAAAGAGAATTTCCAGCTACACAACGTCCCCCAGTGAGGGAATTACAAAACAGTATTCCAGAAAATATTTTTTTGCTACTCCAGTATTGATTGGCAACATGGTGAAATAGTCAAGAAATCTTCCACTGGTTTTCTTGGTTAATGGAGGTGAGTTGAAATAACTAGGTGGACTTCCGGATGCAGGCTTCTGGAAGAGGATTTCAAACCAAATCGGAGAGGAAGGTCTCTGGTAAAAGCCCTACACACGTCGGCGCAGCGCTCATTATCCAGTTGTGTGTTATGCGTGGGACACACTCACAACAACGCCTCAGTAAATACTGGGCCCAAGGTACTGCTTTGCAAGGTCTTTACAGGGCAGGGGAAAAAAAAAAAAGAGAGAGAGAGAGAAAGAAAGGTTGACGTTTTGGTCCCAGATTTTGAGTTTGTTAGAAAATGTACATTCATGTTTGGTGAATCAAAGAATCTTCTGGGAAAAGAATTAAAGTAAACAAAACTTTTTACAGTTACTTATTAACTATGCTTTCCCCCCTCCATTATGCTGTTTCACACTCATTGCTTCCCTAGAGCAAAGCACTTGGTATGCAACTGGTTCAACAGACTCCTTGTCAGCCCTCAAAAAGATAAGCAGTGTTTCTTAAAAGCCCGTGTTTTCTAAGGCCACTAGAAGAAAATCTGCCAGAAGATTCTAGTTGGTGTCTTCGTCGGTTGATGTGAAATAGCACTATTAATCTCATGTTTCCATTGCGGGTGTACTTGGCATCTTCCACCTCGGGTCTTAACCAGGCGACTAGGCTTGTCACTGTGTCTGCGTGAACGCGGGAGGTCTCGGCTCCGTCCGCGGAACCCGGCGCGGTTTCCGAGGACATTCACAACGACGACGAGCTCTGAGTGTAATCTCTTATGATAAGCGTGTCGTATTTGGGAGACGATGGGATACAGAGGGCCGACTCCGACACTGGCGAGTTGGGGGTGGTACTGCCAGAGTCCACCGAGTCTCTGAAGGGGGACGGCGGGGTGAGAGCCACCAACTCTTCCAGGTCCGGCTTGCCGGCCGCAGCCTCGGGCCCGGCCGCCGCCGGGGCCTCCTGGGCAGCGCCCCCTACCGGCAGGGCCGCCGCCGCCGCGGGCTGCGCGCCGCCCGTGACCTCGATGGCGGGCAGCGGCGGGG